>QNUK01000895.1:72500-180000 GCA_013621035.1 Clarias magur | reverse complement strand
ATGATCCTGAGGTGTCTCAGAGCCTACTGTAGTCATTTAAAGTCATAAAAGGAATTCCTGGGAGGCCGGGGTTTCAGATAAATAAATAAGGGAGTTTTTACTCTCAGTACCGTGTTCTGTTATTCTGTAGTGTTATCAGAAGTCCCGCTTTGACTTGAACAACCTTGGACTCTATTTATTTCTTCACTGATGAGGTGTTTATTAGAAATCTGAAAGAAGAAGAAACTTGAGACGCGGTTTGAACTTGAGTAATTTGCTAAAACGCGAGTCCTCCATGTTCTCACTCGGACCAACACACACAACCTTCTCACAGCAGCAGTCAGACCGGCGACTACGTCTCTCTCACACACACACACAAGCGGAGTGAACACCGATTCCCTTTTTCGTCACGTCCTCTAAGCCCGTGTGTGCGCACATTTAGACCACTAGATGGCGTGATGGTTTCAGCTTGCAGTAGAGCCGTTTCCTGAACCGAGCCGCTTTTCCACGGCGTCATGCAGGAAATATTCCTCCTGCAATCCAGCGTGGAGTTCAGGGTCCAGGAATTCCAGACTCCTTCTGCCAGAAGTGCAGATAGTGTTCCCGAGAAACGCTCTGTTCCATTCGAGTTCTCTGTCTATCTATCTCTGTGTGTGTGTGTGTGTGTGTGTGTGTGTGTGTGTGTGTGTGTGTGTGTGTATGTGTGTGTGTATATATGGTTTTGCAGTGGGAAGTACAAATCATGAGGCTTTAAATACCACACTATGCAAATGTCCCAATTTGAAAACCCTACATGAGTAGAGCAAGTGAGTGTGTGTGTGTGCGCGCAATGGTTTCAGGTAAAACACAGGGTGTGTTCAGGACGCAACTTCCTATTGTGCTTCAGCTCGCTGCATTAAAGTCTCATGCAGGAAAGTTGTTTCAAGTGCAAAGTGAAATTTTTCCCACGGATTTAATTTCTCTGGGATTTTTGGATATTAATGCATAATAATTTCACACACACAATTATTTTACTGACAACTTCTGAATTGTTACAGAGTCCAACTTCCTGTTAGTGATGATGATGATGGACTCCATCTGGTACCATCTCTGTCTGTCTGTCTGCGTGCGTGCGTCACTCATTGGCTCGACCTACACACAGTACAGTGGGAACGTCCAAAAAGCCCTGTTCAGCGCTCCACAGATTCCAAGATCAGTTCAAAACACACACAGAGTCCAAATTAAAGAAGAAAACTCACACTGTCCCATCTCAGCTCGAGAGGAAATTTCATTCAGGAACCACCCAGGAACGGGGCTTGCTGTGAACGGGAAGCTCCTGGAAGACCAGTATCACAAACCAGTCAGTTTTTTACCGCCGAGGACTGAAAGGCTGCTGTCGTCCAAGAAAGAGACTCCTGCTCCAAGGAACCATGAAGGAGCCATCTGCAGGACAGTTTGGACCAGAGGTGTGTTTGGAGAGCTGAGATGTAAAGGTGACTGAAAGCATTGAACCAGAAGAACACTGTATCAGCTGCTAATCATGGCGGCGATGATGATGGTGGTAGTGGTGCACGAAGTGAATGAAGTCCTGAAGAAGGAGAAGAAGAACCTCAAACCTCCGCTTTTCCACCAAGGTGGTTCCAGAGCGAGTTCTTTCCAGTTCCAGTTCTTTGTTTGCAGATTACATTATCAGTTATCGGTACTACAGCCACATAACTGTGACTAAACTGGTAACCAGTAATGGTAATGGTTCACTGGTAATGTGAACATCGAACATCAAGATGTTTATGGCAGAAACCTCCATGTTAATCTCAAGCTCATAGGACACAGCTCTGGATCGAGAGTGAGAACTTCTTCCACTCTGTGCTCATGATGGCCTCGGATTCCTTCCCTGCGCAGACGGGACCCGAACCTGATGTGGTCTTCTGCAGCTGTAGCCCATCTGCCTCGGGGTTTGATGTGTGGAGATGTTTTTCTGCTCACCGCAAGTGCTAAGGCATGCTTATTCCAGTTCCTGTAGATTATTTTTCAGCTCAGACCAACCTGGTCATCTAGGTGATGCAGATCCTGCAGATCCCTGGCTCACAGGACATTTTCTGTTTTTGCATGTTGTCTCCATGTAGCACAACACTTTTCACACTTTTTCTCCATTCTGAAGTTTGATACGAACATTAACTGAAGCTCTTGATGTACATCTGCATGATTTCTTGCACAGCAGTGTAGCCACAAGATTGGCTGAGGAGATAACTGCTTAATTATACAGTTCTCACTGCTCCATTAAAGCCAGCAGTATCCTTAAAGATCCGTCCCTCCCTGGTCACCCCGTGTTTGAGCTGTTAGCGTCAAGCAAACCGTACAGAACAACCCAAACTAGAACAAATATCCTAGAGTAGTACGAGCATTAAATTCTCTGGAAGAATTATGTTCTGCAATATGCGTAAATCTGTTGCAATATTTGTCATTTTATGTGCAATATGGGTAAAGTGCAATACATGCACCTCTCTTGTGCACTACAGTGGAACCTTGGATTATGAGCATAATTCGTTCCCGGAAGTGGGCTCATGTTCCAAAACACTTGTAAACCAAATCATCATTTCCCATAAGAAATAATGAAAACTCAAATTATTCGTTCCACAGCCCCAAAAAATAAATACATAAAAATAATTAATACAATCTATAAAATGAAAATAAAACAAATTAATCTGCACTTTACCTTTAAAAAAAGTACAAATAAATCCAGACAGATAAGTGTTTCTTATCTGAAACCGTGAGTGTGTGTGAGTGTGTGTGTGTGTGTGTGTGTGTGTGTGTGTGTGTGTGGAATTAGCCCCTTCCCTCGCCTCGTTTTACACAGTAACACTCCTCCTCCCTCTCCCCACCTCGCTTTTTAAGATTCACAACAAACACACAACGGAAACACCATTTTAACAGGAAAAAAAAAAGTGAGAGAGTGACGCTCGGTGTCAAAATAAGAGTCGCATGTGTGATGCATGATACTCGGCGCTCGAAAACTAATACTTGCCCGGTTTCCGAATAAAAATTATTAAAAATCTTTACTCGGTTTGCGGAACACTCGTAAACCACGTTACTCGCAATCCGAGGTTCCACTGTATATGTTTAACTTGATATTTCAGCATACGTAATTTAAATTTCTTGTGTAATATATGTAAGCTTTTGATGCCATATACAGTGGAACCTTGGATTACGAGCATAATTCATTCCGGAAGTGGGCTCGTATTCCAAAACACTCGTAAACCAAATCTCATAAGAAATAATGAAAACTCAAATAATTCGTTCCACAGCCCAAAAAAATAATTCATACAATATATAAAGTAAAAATAAAACAAATTAACCTGCACTTTACTTTTAAAAAACTTCAAATAAATCCAAACAGATAAGTGTTTCCGTTTGTGCGTATTTGTATTTGTGTGTGTGTGTGTGTGTGTGTGTGTGTGGAATTAGCCCTTTCCCCTCACCTCGTCTTACACAGTAAAACTCGTCCTGTGTGTGTCGGTGTGTGTGCACGTTGGTGTCAAAAAACTCTGCACTCATAAACCAAGTCAAAATTTATAAAAAATCTTTGCTCGTCTTGCGGAACACTTGTAAACCGAGTTACTGCGAGTAACTCCAAGGTTCCACTGTATGTAACTCTTTCTTGCATAATTTATGTTAAGTGCATAAAGTGTCATTTGTATATTTTGCGTAATATGTGTAAAGCACATTCCTATGACAAAGATATTCTATTCTATTAAATGACCAGGTATTATTTTTAATGTGAACACTGTTAGAATTTCTGAGCATTAAACGAGCTCACCATGGAATGGATTTACTGTGATGCGCATGCTCGAAAACCCTGCAATGTGGCTGAATTAAAACAATTCTGCAAAGAAGAGCGGGCCACAATTCCTCCACAGTGATGTGGAAAGTTATCACAAATGCAAGGGTGGCACAACCAGTTATTAGGTTTAGGGGCAATTACATTTTCACATGGGGTCTGGACAGCTTTTTCCCTTTAATAATTGACATAATCATTTAAAAATGAATTTAAATAAATTTAAATTAAAAAAAAAATAATTGGATTTAGCTGGGAGGAGACCACGGGGCAGACCAAGGACTAGATGGAGAGATTATATCTCCACACTGGCCTGGGAACGCCTTGGGATTCCCCAGTCAGAGTTAGCTGAGGTGGCTGGGGAAAGGGAAGTTTGGGTTTCCCTGCTGGAACTGCTACCCCTGCGACCCGATTTTGGATAAGCGGTTGAAGATGGATGGATGGATGGATTTACTCGTGTTATCTTTGTATAACAGTAACATTTGTTTGAAGATCTTAATGATATAGATGATTTATGGTGAAATTTCTTTATTTTAAGTTTCTTCATTTATTATTAATTTTTTTTATTTTACCCAACTGGTTTCTGAGAATTGGTTGACTTAAAATGTACAGGGTGATTCACTCGAAAGAGGCCCCGAATATTCTATAATAAACCTCGCAATCACAATGCAAACTGAACGAAACAACGTGCAATGTTCTTCTCAGACCCTGGAATCGCTGGAATCCCCAAATCGGACCAATAAGGTAGGAGTCGTAGCCCTCGTATGTAGCATAATTTTTTTGGGTTAGATTGCTTCATCATAGCGAGAGTTATTACAGAATATTCGGGCCCTCTTTTAAGTGAATCACCCTTGTATATATAATTAATCTTAGAATATTCTACTATTTAGCCACATGGGCTTCGATGAAAACGGCATTATTAAAACATTTATTAATATTTCCAAGTGTGTATTTTTGCCTTTGAATTTAATGGGTGCCAATAATTCTGCTCACCATAGTTTAACATGATGCGACACATTAACTTGATATTCTGTCGCGGGGAGGAAAAAAAAAAAAAAAAAAACCTCAAAGAATTTTGGAACAGAGAAGTGGATATAATTAGCCTACTGAAGATTAGCGAAAGATTACAGGCGCGTCCTGACGCTAATCCACTCGCTAAGCTTCTCAGCTCGTAGCGCTAGTGTACTTTCAGTCTGTTATATCGACTATTACAGTAACTCAGTTCACTTACGCTTTCCTTTTCCTTAAAAGTAATAACGCTTTCCAACCAATCAGAATCCAGAATTAAACATCACTCTCTACTGTACATTAAATCTCAGACGTCAGAATTTCACAGACATATCATGCAAATTCCACACAGATGCTGTGGGTTCCACGCTTTCACAGTCAAAGCAGCGTTTGCGCGGTCGGTCACGTCCCCTATATCCGCCCGGTGCACCCGGGTCACAGCACCGACCCGACCTCGTAGCGCATTCCTTTAACGAGAGCTACAGTGGGAAACCTAACGAGTCCGCTAACGAGCTCGCTACAGTACAGCTTTACAGAGAGGGGGCGAGATATCGCACGGCATGAATTACTCAAGATACAAGAGAGAGATGCAAGAGGCCCTGGTGTAAATCATGACGGAGAGACAGAGACGCCGGCGGGACGAGCGAGGACAGACGAGGGAGCCGTGAGGGAGAGACGGAGGAGGAGGAGGAGAAGGAGGGGCGGAGTACATGCTTTACTATTCACCCTTATTTGAATTTGGCACGCATTCAGAAGCCGGAGCAGTGAACCCTTTTCTGCGCTGGCTTGTGAGAAAAGGTTACAGTGAGCTCCCGGAGCATGAACGAGCTCATTGTTGGCTTACACAGAGGAAGAGGAGCCATTATTTATTAACAACGTCTGTATGTTAGCAGGAGAACAGGCAGAGGTTCTGTACAGTGGGCCGGGAAGAGGCAGAGGTTTTCCTAGAGCTAACCTTTAACCGCTAAGACACACTCACACACACACACACACACACACACACACACACACACACTGCTGAGTCAGCGATTTAACCTAGGACCAGGAAACAAACGCAAATCATAACAGAAGAATGACATCACACCCATTTACACACCAAATTCCTTTTAATTCCGTTTTATGAGTTTTTCTAGTGAAACACAAATCACATCGAGTCTACAGTTCAGTGATTCGCTGCTGTGATGTACTGCAAAGCCAGAAACAACATTTTAGCTCTCATGTCAAACACTCGATATTAACCCTTTCTTGTAATCATCATCTTACACCTTCTGCATTTATCGTCCCGAGTATATGAAGTCTGTAGTTAATCCATGATCTATTTAGCACGTGATTCAGCACACAAACAGAGGATCAGGAAGCTGAGGTCAAAACGTTAGTGCAGTGCTGTGCCTCGAACCCTTGACCTTCTGATCAGTAACCCAGAACCTTAACTGTTTGAGCCCATTACCATTTCAGGTATCGATCAGTATTTATCATCTTCCTAAGCATACATTTCCCCGAGTATATTTCGGCTGCCGTGCTTTATTTCCATGAAAAAGTAGCAGGGCAGAAAGCAGCGTTAAATTAAAGATCCTCCCGGGAAAGTGTTACGTGAATAAAGTGAAAAAATAAAAAATAAAAATGCACCATTTCCGACAAAACGTTTCTCGTGGTTGCTCGGAGTGAGCACATTAAACCGAGACTGAAGCGTGGTGGTGGCAGCATGACCGCTTAGGGACATCGCATTCTTGACAAGACGGAAAAAAAAAACATGTACTTTGTTCTTAAGTAGAATGTGAACGAACGTGTACTTGAGCAGAAAATAAAGAGAAACTCCTTCATGCAACAAAATCCAAAATCCTCAAATCCAAAAGTCCTGATTTAATGCGCATGAATTGCGAAATAACTGGCCTGTAATCTCTCTGCGGTACTGTAACGGGCGTTCATCATATTATAAGAAACATCTGGTTGCAGTTACGACTGCTGAAGGCGGTTAAACTAGTTATTCGTCTCAGGCAGGCAGTGGTGGTGGTGGTGGTGCTGGTGTTGGAGCGGTTCCCAACCCCGGAGAACCCTAAACAATCCTCCTTTGGGGTGCACAGTTAACTCCTGTTCAACACAAAGTGCTGTTTATGAGCTGATCACCTGAATCAGGTGTACATGAAGCAGAATGTGTAGAGGAAAAAACAAAAAAACAAAACAAAAAAAAAAAAACCAATGGAGGAGACAATAAACAAACAACTGGAGAATCTTCATCAGGTCATCTGACACGAATCAAATAAGAACACATGACGGATTTCAACATGATCTCGGACGAGTGAGGATCTTAACTCGTAACGCCGCCCTACTTCCCGTCTCTCAGGCAGAACTCGTCCTTGTGACTCGTAATCCGATTCCTCCTCAGGACGAAATGACATCCGAGATGAGGGAAACAAGGCGGTGATGAATATATAATGAGACGACGCTCGGACCAGGATAACGAGCACCAATAACCCGCATTCATCAGAGTGGAAGAGCGTGAGAGTGGAAGTGAAACGCTGGTAAAGTGGACCATCGGCCGAAATCTCATCAGCGCTTAATGAGAACACGCCACCGTTTACGTCCGAACGGAGACTCCAGTCTCGTCCATCGTCTCATCTACACCATGAATTACACATCACGCTGCGTTTTATAATGCGGAAAAACAAAAGCCGTCCTCGACAATACATGCTGCGTTCCGGTCGCGGTCACAAAGCGGGCGGGAGAACCCGCCTTCTTTTACAAAGCGACCCAGGAATCAGGATTTATTCCTCCATCACATGGAAAGAAAACAATTTCTAGACAAAAACAGGCTGCAGGTCAACAGGGCAGAACGATACGGCAATATAACTTTAATATTGTGACTAATTACATTTATAAAATAAAAGTACCACAGCGATCACGAGAACGACTTTAGCAGGGAAGGTTTTTTTTTTTCACAAACTAAATCTTTGTTTCTTTTTCAGTGTGAATTTTATTTCATTGGTGAATTTAATCAAACAGTTTTCCTAAAAGCTGTCTATGAAACATTTATAACTGGGGCACTGAATTAAAAATTTTTAATTGTCCGGTCAATAAACTTTTTTTTAGCCGAGGTCTGAATGTCATGTTCGTGTTAGGATTCAGATTTCTATATATGCGGTCATTAAGTAAATAAATCAATTTAAAAAAAAAGCTATTTAAAAATTGCTAATAGCGCTCAAATAATCTTTATTTATTTTCACTGTTCACATTTCTGCTTTTTTATCAGCGGCACAGTTTCAGAACATATGAGCCAAACTGGTTTTAAACATCAGACAGGATGAATAAAATATACAGCGATCGGTACGATCTGATCTCTCAAGTTTCAGGTTCCTTTTTCTTTTCTTTTTTTCTTTTTCTTTTTTGGAGTAAGCCATGCTGTGTCTATACACAGTAAACAATAGATCTGATTGGCTCTGTTGAGTGATTGAGTGATGCGTATAGCCACGCCCACCTCGAGGGAAAAGGCGCTAGTTTAGTGGTATATTAATTATCCTCATTTAATCAGAAAAGCATCTGTCACAGATAGAACTTTCACTCGTTCATGTGTATAAAACTGCTTCATTGTTGAAAGAACTGTACAGTATACACACTTTTTTTTTTTTTTTAATAAAGTAGATTGGATAGAATGTTACCATTTTTGTGCTAAACAATTATTAAACAAAAAGTCATTTGAATAACTGAACTATTTTTAAAACAAAATGCTAACTTCTTGGAATCTTTATATAATTTACAAAAAATTACAAATACTGTTATTTAACCTTTATTTTCAAATGAACACAGTATTAGTGTTATTGTAAGCCTTAAGTAAAGAAATTATTTAAAGGAAAACAGTAAAAATGCAACTACTGTTTTAGTGCCAATGGATGTAGTTATCGCGTAACGTGTACAGTAACTAGCTTGTACTTAATGACAAAAAAACTGGAAATTATTTAATAGTTTTTATCTGCTTAAATTAATTTTTAAAACTTTTGAATTTTAACTTCAACTTTTACCTCATTTTTATACATTTAATTTGTATTATTTTATTGTACAGCACCATTATCATCATTACCATCATTATTATCATCATCTTTATATTTATTGATAGTTAAAAAAATCTACAAATAAATAAACAGGTCTACTGTAATATATATATTGTGTGTCTAAGTATCATGTAACATTTTTGTTAACTCGCACATCGCAACTCTGCAGGCAGAATAAAGGAAGTAAATCTGCAATTATTAGAAGAAGTGTGAAGTGTTAACAGTAAAGTAAATAAATAAAGGCGAGAGGAGTGGCACAGCTATTACTGATCTAAATAAACAACTAGAGGAGCCGCACAGACGGCATTTTATCAGACTGGAAGCCTTGACATGTTGTAGCACGCGGTCCGTTATTGTCCAGAATAATATTTTTAGTTAGATCTTGGTTTAAAACTATACTGTTACTGTGTTAAGACCGTTTTACTTTCTCTCAAGTTTTTTCTTTCCTATTATCCAAACCAACACCTTCAAAACACAATCGCCTACACGCCTCTCTTTCATCCGATTTAGTTTAGGATCGTCTCTGAAGGACGTCACACACTGATCACTGGAGGAGGGGCGTTTCAGTAGAGCTCCATATGGGACAAACATCACCTGTGAACTGATGCGAGTGGCTGTTTATAGAAACTGGAGTCAGGTTTCACTGCAGTGTGTGTGTGTGTGTGTGTGTGTGTGTGTGGCTAACTGTCTGTCTCACGCCCTTCCCTTTCCCTGTCCTGAAACACTCTTGGCAAGACGAGACACGCATTGAGCATCATGTGCGGTCTCATTACAACTCTAAACATGTGTTGGAGTTCAGCAGCTCGGCGACACTTATAGTAGAACTCCCATTTAATCAGCTTTAAGTGATTTAAACAAAAAAAATTGAAAACCCTGATGTTTAGCCTAATCTTCCTGAAGGCAGGAACACGTCCAACCATCAGAACAAATACTCAAAATCCAAAATCATCTTATGCAGGTCGATTAAACACATTCTCGACTTTTTTTTTTTTTTAATGTAAACAATCGATTACAGGTAGTCTGCGACTTAAGAATGAGTTCCGTCCAAGAGCATGTTCATAAGTTGAATTCGTTCGTAAGTCCGACAAAGTGAGCCTTATATGCATTTGACAAAAAAAATAAAAATAAAAAAATTCCATATAAAGCTTTTTTTTTTTTTTTTTAAACCCAGTTTGGTTTGGTATTTTGGTTCCAAATTTTAAGTCTGCTGTGCCCCTGTTTCTTGTGTACTCTTTCCTACCAATTTTTAGCTCTCTCGTCAATTTGTGGCTTATGCTGCTTGTGAAGGGTGTTCATCATCATTATCATCATCATCAATGGAAAAAAAAAATCATTCAAACCCAATCAAACAACTGAAGACACGCGGGATTAAGTTAAAATCACAGGGATGCGTATCGGTCCAGGCATCATTTAGGCACCGGTATCATAAAAAACCCAAATCCTAGACATTATTTACTCATTGAACTGAATGGTAAAAATTTGACAGCAGGCACCATTAAATATCCTTGGCACAGTGGTGGTGGAAGCACGACGCAAGAAAAAAATGCCTTGCTGGGTTAAACGAGAAATTATTCCACTGATTGATTATAGTACACTTAAAACTACTTTAGAGTATTAAAAAGTTTTACTAAATTGATGCATCATTTCTGGACCCTCTTTAGAACCTTTAATTATTGAAAAAAAAAAGTTTTTTAAAATCATTTTGATTAAAAAAAAAAAAAAAAAAAAAAGAGTGTACATATTACAGTAGGTGTACAAGTGCAGAAATATTTAGAGTATTTTCGGACTATTCAATTAATCACTGTTTAAGCCGGAAAAAGAAAGTTCCAGAGTTAAACCTTCCACATAAAACCATTCAGATTTCCCTTAGAAGCAAAGAACTTGTATAGGTTACACTTATTTCGTGAATATTTCGCTTCGTACAGTAATGATCGCACACGGAAGTCAAGGAATTAAAGTCGAATCCGATAATGTTTACTTTCAGACAGTTTCTGCGTCTAGACACGCACAAACACGTCCCGCACTGCTGATCTAAACACACTTAACCATCGTGCACAAAGAAAGTTATCACGCGCTCCAGTCGCATCCTGCAGGAATCCCTTACAATCCAGACGAGTCCTGTAAAACCCTGGCATGGTGATTTAAAGGGTACTGAAGCTCGACTTGGCACAGCGGGACTATGCTGAGAGCGACGCTGTTCACCCACATCAATGTCTCATTGTGTGTGCCATGGACTCCGTGATGAGTGTGTGTATGTGTGTGAGAAAGAGAGTGATAGAGAGAATGAATCACTCACTATAACAGGGTCTGTTGTTCATAAACGCTTAAAGAGATCATCGTTAATTATGAGAATCCCCAGAGTTCCTCTCTGCACTCTGAATTTCATGATACAAACCAAATCAAAAGGAGCCAACAAAAACTAACAAACAACAATCTGCGTAGAAGTAAAATTATTACTCGTCACGTACAATCCCATCTGAGTTAATCTGTTCAGTTCCTGCACCGGGCAAGTTCTCGTATTTGCCGTCTATCTGGAAATCTCTGAGTGCTTATAATGAACTAGAAGCCGAATACAGGTAGTCTCTGACTTACGGTTACAAATTTCCGCAGATATGAAAGGACCGCAAACTCGAGGACAGTTCAACACACTCGCAAACGACGGAAAAGCAAAAACTGTATTATATCCCAACATACACCCCTGATGCACTCTTTTCCACTTTAAGAATTCACTCGTCCTGCTCGAATCTGCTTTTCAATACCATGTAGTTGTCAGTGAGTGATGCTTAAGATACGCTTGCGCAGGATACGTTTTATCCCTTTGATATTCACGAATAATCGTTTCTTAGAAAGTTTTCTCCAGGTCTTGCTGCAGCCAACATTCGTAGATGCGAACAAATCACAGAAATAGCTACGGTGTATTGTACAAAAGACATTGCAGTGCACCAGATAGCAATATTTACATTTATATATAATATTTTCAGTGTGTAAGTGAACGTATCAGAAGTCCGGTTTCAATTAACCAGCCCGGGAGCACAATGATAGAAAATGTCTGTCCTGTAAATCTGTCCTGACGGTGAAAAATCTTAATCTGGGAAAATTCTCAACAAAACAGTTGAGTTCACAGTCCAATACAGTGGAAAACAGCTCCGAGACAAAACGGCTTCCGGAAATCTCTTCCAGATTTGAAGGCACAAAGACAACCTTGTTACATTTCACATTTCAGTGAGATTTATTTCCTTAGGTGTGGTTATGGTTTTTGGTCACTTGATGGAAGTGGGGAAAGGGAACAGAGATTTAGTCACGTGGACTGGTATGCTTTACCTTGGTATATTTGTGTCAAAGGCGTACAAGACTCACTCTGTCTGACTTCCAAACAAATCCGACTTACAAACGTGCTCCCAGAACAGGACTCGTCGAGGACAACCTGTAGACCGAATATAATGTGACCTATTTTGCGCAGTTATTTTGTTTTCTTCATTTTGTATGATTTCTACACACACTTAGGAACAATTCTAACAACATTGATGAAGACATTTTCACCATAATATACATCTTTTAAAGCCACCGATATGACTTTTTAAGCTTTTCAAATCATATAAGAAGACTTTTCTAAATTAGTCATCATCACTCATACCCCACCTCCTCCGCCCTCTCCCGCTCTGACCAGCATTCAGATGGTTTTTGCTCTCCGTCCTTGGGTACGCTTGTGTATTTACACTCTCCGACAAAGCAGGTGGCAGTCTGCACCAACTTGGTCTGTGAGCCGCCATTAAACACAAGAGTAGAAGTGAACTAGAAAGTTAATCTTCATGCTAAGCCTAATATTATCGAAATTTCATACAAGGTCTCAAGAGTAATATCTTCCATGTCAGATTCCTCCGTGCCTGAGTACTCTGTATCATTCTTGAGACCACCTCCTTCAAGCGGACTCGGACACAGTTCCCGAGCGTGAAACGATTGTGTTCACACTGATCAACATGAACAGGACTTTGGTTGGTCCGGGATCGTTTCAGAGAACACTTGACCCCAATGTTGCACAAACAGGCAACAGGGTGAAACTAAAAGGAACCTGAACGCATTGAAATTCAACCTGTTAAAAAGCTTGTGTGAGATTTGTTTTTAAATTAAATTAACTCTGCACAGTCTCGAAGGTGTTGAAGTCTGTTTGGTTTGTAAGACAGACGATAAGGACGTTAGTATAGAGACGACCGGCGAGGAACTTCATAGCCTTTTTTCGAGAAACAGAGACACAGTAGTCGTCTGGCACGAACGAGTGAAAAAATAAAAGCATAGAGACGACAGGAAAGGAAAGCGCAGAGATTAAAATGATTACAAATGTTTTCATGGTCAAACTAAAATAAACAACTATACTGTCACTGTAACAACAGTTCCTCCAATTTTCCTCACTGATAAACACCAACGAGCCACGAATTATCGAGCACAGTCATGGCACTGCTGATTTACACCGAGCCACAAAACTCCATGAAGGGCAAGGAGACAAAAGTGGCGCCTAAACAGCACTAAAGTGGTAACGCAGCTCAGTTTCTACTTTAAGTGCTTCGTATCAGCAGCTGTAGAGACCATCGGCTTTAAGATGACACATGAGGCCCGGTGTCCTCTAAACTTTATTTAGGCATGTGACACTGAAATGTTTATCAAAACTTCTCTATCCTTGGTCTGTTTTGTTTTTTTTAAACAGACGTACCGTACATTGTGTTGCATCAGGATGAAAGACGTTCTTCGGACAACAAGCTTTTAAGGACATTTGTTCCACAGTGATCTCTTGGTGTGTTTGACCTGGACGCATGACGTCTCTTGACGATGACTGCTTGTCCCTGAACATTGTAACTAGAGCTTTGAATCAACTGTCGATTCGATTCCATGTACGATTTTCAACTCAGTTCAATTTAATGGCTCTAATATTTATTTGCCTGCTATATTTCTTATGGATTTTGAAACATTAAAACCATCTAAGGACCACAAACACTGCACAATTTGTGTTGTTGATCGTTTAAATGTCTCGACTCGTACAAAGTCATAATCTTTGTTTGCTGCTGATCATCCGCTCCACACTTCAGTCCAGTAGGTGGCAGTGTACCATCTCGAAAACTGATGTCCAGCCGTCTCCAATAAGTGCAATAAAATTAGTTTCGGTCAATTGCCTCACTTCCACAGCCTTTTTCAGTGTCTTACATTTATTTGTATTCTTGTAAAAATAGTTCCACTAAAAGGCAGCTCGAGTACACAACTTTTCACTTGGTTTTATCCAAACTTCCGTCGAGAAGCTTTTTATAATGAAACCTGCCGTTCAGCACACCTGGTGAACTGGTTTCCTCGCTCATCGCATTATACCGTACGTGCCGTTTTCTTACACGGCCGGGTAACTGCGCTGAGATTATGGAAAGCCATTAGGGTCAATTATAGTCTAAAAATAATATCAACAGGCCTAGTTATGAATCAGCATTTTTTAATAATGTGAAGGTTTTTTCAAACTGTATAATAATAATAAAAATGTAATATTTATAAAATCATGATACTTACAGAATCGCAATACAAATCGAATCAGTACCTGAGTATCATAATAATACCAGCAGCTCTCTGGTGGGTGGCTGGCTGACTGACTCACTCACTCATCTCACTCATTCATCATCTATACTGCTATATCCTGTATTCAGGGTCACAAGGAGCCTGGAGCCTATCCTAGACTTAGGGCACGAGGCGGGGTACAACCTTGACAGGGTGCCAATCCATCACAGGGCACACACACACACACACACACACACACACACACACGCTCATTCAAACACTTGGGAACGCTAATTAGCTTAATCTGCAGGTCTTCGGACTGTGGGAGGGAACCGGAGGACCCGCGGAAACCCACCAAGCACGGGGAGAACATGCAAACATGCATATAAATGATCATTTCACTCACTTCTAACTCTTGACCTCATAATTAATTTCTAAGGAATTTATATTACATCACATATGGGGAGAAAAGAAATTGAGCGAGAAGCTTAAACAGGTGCAAGCGGCGGAGAGGCTAGGATCTGACAAGATTCATTTAAAGTTAATTCTACATGCCTTTATTGTTTTTCCTCCATGTTGACTGCTTTTTACAATGTTTAATAAAAGCATCGCTGTACAGTTTGAATAAAAGACTAAAAGAATTTTAACAAACTGAACATCAAAGCGGCCGAACGAACACGAAACGCCGCGGCTGTCTGTACACAAGCACCTATTGTTTTGCGTCGGGAAGTTAGTAAATTAATTAACGCGTACGTTACAATTCACTAAACCAGTTCACATGAACAGTGTTTCAGTGTTCGTCTCATCAAACCACACACAAAGCAGGACAAACCCTCTGTAACTTGGGACCTGAACAGAGCTACTGGAGCACAGACGGAGGAGAACAGAGAACAGAGTTCTGCATCAGCACATAGTTAGAAATCAGCACATTTTTTCCAGCCTGAAGAAAAAAAAGCCACAAGAGAGCAGTGAGATGAGAGCATTCCTCCTCTCTCTCTCTCTCTCCCTCTCTCCCTCCCCGTGTCCCGTTTTCCTCCGCCACCCTCCACATTAATTACGCCTGACTGAGGAAGAAGTTACAGCTCGAGCGCTCCAGCCTTGGCTTTCAGGTTTATTTTAGCGTCGCGCCGTCTTTCCCCGCGCACCGCGTGAATTATTAACGAGTGCGGCTCCTGTAGCGTCGAGAAGTGAAGCTCGATTCAAACTGACAGCTTCGCGCTTTGATTGTACAGTTTTGAGCTCATAAGCAAGTGCTGAGGAGAAGAGAACACTCCGTATAAAGAAACAAGAAAAACAATCAGCAACGGAAGAACATGATGAAGCTTTAAGTCACGCGTTGATTACTTTCCTAAAACAGCACGTCCTGAAGTGTTTCATTCCTTTTAATCAATGACACAATGAACTGTATCTTAGTTACGTTTAGCGCTGCGCAAAGTCCGCGATCGCTGATGTCAAAACACAGCTAGAAAGACTCGTTCCTAATTTTTTCTCTTAAAGTTCGAGTTAAATCTCTCGGTCATGAAGATGACTTCGAATTTAAAGTTATAGCTTTACCTCCAACACTGAAGACTCCTTCCATAGATGTTTTAAATAAATAAATAAATCAATCAATCAATCAAACTTGAAATATTTTTCTTCTTGTTACTATAGAAACAAGAATGTATTAAAAACACAAACACCACTAATATAGAGAGCATTAATACAAAGCTGCAAATTGTAGCTGCGATTCAGTCAGAGCTGCTTTTATAAAAAATTAATAGAATTAATAAATGAATAAATAATAAAAATTATATTTATATTACGTATAAAATTATAAGACAAAATACAGTATGAATTTTAATTATGATGATTATTATTATTATTATTGATATTTGACCAAGCTACAATTCTATTTCTATTCCTTTAAAAGGTATTTTGTGCCAACGTCCCCTGTTAAAAGCCTTGTACAAATAAATCTTTTTTATTACACTTTCGTCACATCTTTTCCCAGCCGCGTGTGAGGCAGTTACACGATCCTCGTCTTATCCGTAATTAAAGTTCACTTAATAACATGTTCTTTACCTAAAAGACGTCTATAATCCAGGAGGAGCTGGTGGTGAGGTAATACCTCTTTACTCATACTGCTGCTGTCATGCACGCACGCACACACACACACACACACACACCATACCCATTACCCTCTCTATATTTATATATTTTTTATACATTTCAGTTTACAATCCCACTTTGCACATTCTGTGTAATTCATATCCAATTTTATATAATTTCATATATATTTTTTTATTTTAGATTAGATTTCATTTGTATCTTTTGTAAATCTGTAAATTTGTTGATTTGTATATTCCATCTGATTTTTCTTTCTATTTTCACTTTATTTACAGTTTTTTATTGGACATTCTAACATTAGTTTAATCGTGTCCTTCTAGTGCAATTTTCCTTTTTGCTATGGCAAAATCTTTCTATTCCATTCGATTTTTCGCATTTCACCGCACATCATACTGCGTACATGACAAATAAAATGAAAATTTGAATAAAAACCCCCATCCAAAATGAACTATATGAAACTACAAATAAGCCTCTCTAACACCAGGGCAGAGTATAGACAGAAGGTGTGGTTGTATTTTACGAGGTATGAAGAGTAGAATATTTGATGTGGGTCAAGAATAAAATGCAAATATTATCACAGTCGCTTACTTTGTGCAAACATCATTAGTGCCACAGTTTTTCCCAGGAACATAAAGGGGAAGAAAAAAGAAGAAAGGAAAAAAAGAACACACACAAAGCAGGAGTAAGCCGATGATGAGACATACAAGATGTCTAAGGTATACGGCATATAGATGAGAATATATACGGATTGTTAGGATGAGTAAAATATTTACAAAATGAAATCAAAGCAAACATTATCAATTAATACATTACTGCCAATAAAGGAATATATTTATTTAAAATGATAAATATGTAGAAATAAAAATAAATAAAATACTAATAGTAAATAAAATGCTTTTTTTTAAAAAAAAAAAAAACTTAATGTATCCCAATAACGGAATTCTATTGTTACTTTGCCCATCATTAATGATGACAAAAATAACATGCATGCAATTATCAAAAGCCATTTATTACTTGATACATCGCAAACAAATCAATATCTCTACAAATTAACGTTTTCTTACGACACGGTTATCTTGTTGTCATTTGTCAAAGAGACATCAGAAAAATTCTGCAACATCATTCTTCAAAACAAGTCTACTATTCGAACTTGGAAATAACTAGCCAAAAACAAATTCTGAAATTATTTAAAAACAAACATGATGAGGTGTGACAAACTATGTAAATTAAATATTTCAACATAAAAACTATCATCTTTATTTTATTTTTCTAAAATTATTTTATTTTACATTAAAACTTTAATTTTATGTAACAAACTTTAATTTTATGTTTAAAACATTTAGTAAACACTGAAAAGAAGATTTGTAAACAATTTGTACATTTCTATCTGTTCGACACGTTGTAATGAAATTTATAAAATGTAAATATAACAATATAAACTACTGCTAAAAGCTACATAAGCCTACTTTATTACCTCTGTGCTGTTATTTTCTGATGCTAACATATAAATAACCCCACACATCAGCACGCTCCACACCTGACCGCGCGCTTTCCCCCGGGGTTATAATCACGTGACGCTCTGAGAAAGCAAAGCACACTACTGAGGAGCGAGGCGAGACAGCTGGCTACCTAGCAGCAGACGGTGGCATCGCTCCGCTGCGTTTGCACTCTGGAATACAGACGAGTGCAAAACGTGATGCTGACATCATCAAGAACTTACTGAACCATCAGGTCCAAACACACACACACACACACACACACAGTAGTTTGAAAGTATTTTGTATTGAGGTGAAGCAATTTGACTCAACAGAAATAGCGGGATCCTCAAAGACATTTCTACGCTACATGATATAAATCATGATATAACGTACAGGTTTGGAAACAGTGTCTCAGGAAAACAAACCATGTTTTTTTTTTCTTATTTATTATACCTCTTAATATTTGTACCTCAAGCATCTCTCATTGTTAATACAATATTTATTGTTTGTTTAAATTCTATTAATTTTTTTTTAAATATTCACAATATTGTATTGTATTTGTATTTTACTTTTTATTTTTAAAAAATTATAAATAAAATAATTATATTAAATGCATTACAATATTAACTACAATTAAACTTTACACATTTACATTTTAGAATTTTAAATAAAGTTTAAAAATCACAGCAGAATTTTTTTTATTTAAAAATTAAATTTTATCTATATTTATCTCTCTATCTTTTATTAGACAACATTTAATGTCAGTGGAAAATGTATTATTTACAACACATAATAATAAAAAGGAAATGTTGTAAAAATTACATTAAATTTTTTATAATAAAATTCATAAATATTTAGAATGCTAAAATTAAGACAAAAACAACATTTTTTCTTTATAAAGTTACACATGGCATTTAACATCACATAAGCAGCTTTTTTTTCCTTTTTAATCCTCATCAATTATAGAAAATTTAGTTGTAATTTTATTTCACAATTTTATTTATTTATTAAAAAATATTTTATATTTTCAAAAAAAGCCTCACTCGTCTCAGTGTTCATGATTCATGATAAGAAAGAAACTGGGGGCAAAAATCGCATCCATGGGAGAGTTCCAAATTTAAAACCACCGCTAACCTCAAATTTACCTCAAATAGTCTCAAATTTGCCAAAAAAAAAACACTTGATTATGGACTTTTGAGCAAATATTCTGTAGACTACTGAGACGAAAGTTAAACTTTTTGGAAGGTGAGTGTCCTTTATATCTGGCTTAAAACTAACCGTCAAACATGGTGGTGGTACTATGATGGTCTGCTGCTGCTTTGCTCAAGGTCCGGACTTAAATCCGATTGAGATCCTGAAACACGCTGTTCATGCTTGAAAACGCCCCAATGTGGCGAAATTAAAACAAATCTGAAAAGAAGAGTGGACCAAAATTCCTCCATAGTGATGTGAAAGACTCATTTCCAGTTATTTCAAATGCTTGATTGCAGCTGTTGCTGCCAAGAGTGGAACAACCAGTTATTAGGTTTGGGGGCAATTACTTTTTCACAAAGGGATCGGTAGATTTGGATAAAATGTTTTGCCTTAATAAATGAAACTACCATTTAAAAACTGCCTAGATCTCAGAGTCCACATTCCCATAGACCTGTAGAGAGGTGTGGGAAGAGCAGAACGGTTCTGAGGACCAAAGATTTCCTGAGTCTGCCAGTTAAACCTGGTATGATGAACTTTATGATGATCAAAATCAGGAAGGGGGTGAATACTTTTTCACAGCAATGTACAATATATGCATGTACAGAATGTATGGGTACAGCACGAGAGATTTACTCCAAACCTGGTTCACGCAAAGCGAGGACGTCCAAGTTCCACCCTGCAATAATCTCATTGGAATTTTGAAGTGAACACTCTCCCTGTCTGTCCCCCTCTCCTTCTCCCTGTCTGTTCAGCTGTCCAGCTTCCCAAGTTCACACAGCACCAGAGACAAGACCTGGAATCTAACACATTTAAACACCAATACTAAAACACGTGGAATGCACGGCGGATTAAGTGCAGAGTTTAAGTCAGTGTTTAATTACACACCAGAGAGAGAGAGAGAGAGAGAGAGAGAGAGAGAGAGAGAGAGAGAGAGAGAGAGAGAGAGACGGGGGTTTAAAGTTGAGTGACCAGAAGCAGATTGGGAAAGAGTGTCAACTGATACCTCATGAAGAGACTAAGAGAAGGCAGAGGGGGAGAGACACAGACAGAGAGAGAGAGAGAGAGAGAGAGATCTGACACAGCAGTCTTCTTGGGACAGAGCAGAACGAACTAAAAGCAGAGGTCACTTCACTCCAACCAGGCGTGATGAACAAATGCTCTGTGAAGTCTCTGGACAGGAGTCCCATTTGTGTCCACAGACTTTACTCATACATGTCCACAAACTCCCACACATCCCAGACTTGATTAATGCATGTCTCCAGGATCAATTCCTGCACTTCCCTATACAGTCCTATACATTTATTGTATGTGCCAGACACGACATGTCTCCTGCGTGTCCCCAGCCTCAGTGCCTGCGTGTTCCCCATCATCATGTCCTCCAAGTGTCCTCAGACTGCTACATATCTCACACTTATAGATGTCTCCATGGTTAACGTGTCTTCAGACTGTTCGACATCACAGACTTGACTCAAACATGTCTCCATGGTCACGTCCTCGAAATCCTCCCTGTCCCCAGTCCTAACCCTTTTGTATCCCCAGTTTCTTACGCCCCCCCCCCCCCCCGAGCCCACTTGGTGTCCACCAGTCCCGACCCCTTCACCTCCCATGGTCCCATGTCCTGGTCCCACACCCTCGTGTCTCATGTGCACGTCAAATCTGGCGCATCAAGAGAACACCAAACAATGAAAAGTATTATTGCAATAATGAATAACAAGACACTCAAAGACAAAAGCCATCAGATGGTTAGTATCTGGACGGAGTTTAAAGAGAGGCCGTGTGTAGCTTCATTAAACTTTCAGGACATCTGCAAAGTATTGCGAGGTCCTGACTTCTTCTCAGGACACTCAATCAATCACTTTAAACACCGAATGTACAAGCACACAGGAATTTCACTTGGCAGACGAGCGCAAAGCAAAAGCAAGAGCACCACATTTAAGCGTTTTTATAGATTACAAGGTATTAAGAGTATCATGATGATGAGGAAGTGCGTTTCTCTGAAACTGGCCGATGACAGGCGAAGACTCGCTGTGACCGCAGGACGGGGGACACGCTGGTGTGACTGCAGGGGGACGATAAGGGCTGGGACAGGCCAGTCCTTTTAGTCAGATCAGTGTCGGTCATGACTTACACTTTCTTTACCCCCCTCCACACACACACACACACACTTCCTGAAGTTCTCAAATCTAAACACACACACACACACCGGGTAGGTTCATGGGACATGCAGAGGAAACACTGTGACTCGTCTGCGAGATTAAAAAAAAGAAGAAGAAGAAGAAGAAGAAGAAGGGGAAGAAAGAGAGGGAATGCAGACAGAGGGAGCGTGCCATGTGCACGCGCGTTACTAAACAAATAAATAAACATATAAATAAATAAACAAGAGCAGGGCAGCGAGCCAGAGTTGGCACTTCTCCGGGTTTAAAAGTGACGACGCGTCTCCGGAGCCACAGCGACAGAGTGTCAGACTGTCGGAAATCATTTAGTTTCCTTAGAAAAGTCACGAATAAAGAGAGAAATAATAAAGCCAGTGCGCGCGCGCGCGAGCGAGCGAGCGAGCGCGAGAGAGAGAGAGAGAGAGAGAGAGTGTGTGTGTACTCACTCGGAGTTAAAGCCCTTCTGCTCTCAGTCCGATACTGCCCCTCTCAAACACACACACACACTCCTCCCGGGGAGAACACGTCTCATTTATCCGACTTTTACTCCATGAATCACTCGGGACTCGGCCGGAGTTTCTCTTCCTGCAGGACGAACAGAGGAACCCTCCGTGTTTACTCCGCGGCCGGAAGTGCCCCCGCTCCTGATTGGTCCGCGCTCTCACCAAGAGGCGGGGCTCGGGCATCATACTGCGATCTGATTGGCTAGAGACTAATCAATCACTCGCCACACCTGTCCTCTCTCAGAAAAAAAAAAGTACAAGCCCCGTGATCAATTATAGATAGAATAACCAGTAAGAAAGAAAGAAAGAAAGAAAGAGAGTGAAAGCGAGAGCACAAAGGAATAAAATGAAAAGATAACAAGAGAGATAGAAAGTGGAGAGAGAGAGAGAGAGAGAGAGAGTATGTGGAAGGGTTAATAAAAAAAAGACTGAGTGGAGAGAAAGGGGAAGAGGAAGGAAGGAAGGGACATAGGAAGCAAAAAGATAAATGATTGGGGAAAGGAAGAAAGAAATGAAGAAAATGTATTATTTTTAAAAGTGGAGGAAAGTAGAGAGTAGGAGAGAGAGATGAAGGAATGAAGGAAGGACAGTGAAAGTGAGCACGAAGGAAAAAATAGAAGGAAGAATGAGAGAGAGAGGAGAGACAAAATGAGGTTAAAATGTGTGAGAAAGTGTAAAACGATGGAGGAAGAAGGTGAGATACAGTAGGGTGCAAAAAGATAAATGATGATAAGGAAAGGGAAGAGATGAATTAATTAGACGAAGCAAAAATAATTAAAAAGAAAGAGAAAAGAGAGTGTGAAGAACCGTACAAAGGTGGGTGTAGGGGTAAAAGTGTATGAGAAAGTGTTAATAAGAATGAGTGGACGGAAAGAAAGAGAGATCGGGAGTAAAAAGATTGAGAAAGAGAAAGGGAGAAGGAAGAAAAGGGGGACAGAGACAAAGTAAAGAAAGGGTTAAAATGTGAAAAATAAATGGAACAAAAGAAAAATAAACTAGTTCTCTCTCTTTCATATGGTATTACGAAAATAAGAATAAACTACTGTATAACAGAGGGAAAGTGATGTCAGTGGTGTGTGTGTGTGTGTGTGTTTGTTCTGGGTGTCAGTTATAATGAAATCATTATCTAGTAAATAAATACTTCTTTTGCCTAAAGGGGTACTTAGGGGGTGTGTGTGTATTGGGTGAGTCTGTGCTTGGTGTGTATGTGTCTGTCTGGTTTGTGTGTGTGTGTGTGTGTGTGTGTGCGTGAGCTTCCACTGTACAGACTGGTTTAACGAGTTTCCCCACAATAAGGCCATGTCTCCTCTATACTTCACAAGCTACACAAACAGTTCTACCATAAAACACCTGCTCTCTCTCTCTATCACAGACACACACACACAGAAGAGATATTATAGATCAACTGAATCTGCACTTCCTAAAATAAATGCTGCTCTGACTAAACACTAAACACACAAAACAATGAACCCTGATAAAGAGAGAAAAGGATCGCTTCTCTTTTATACACTACAGAGAGGAAGAGATATAATGGAAATGGAAATGGAATGAATGTAAGAAAAAGTGGAAAAATAAGATGTAAAAAGTGTGACAAAAGATAGAAGTAAGAAACTGAAAAGGGAAAAAGAAAAATTGATGGAGAATAAGAGAATGGAGAAAGAGAATAAAAGAAAGACAATAAGAAAGAAAATAAATACAACAAAGAAAAAGGGAAAAGACAAGAAGTAAGGAAGGAATAAATAAAAGAAAGAAAGAAAAAAAGAAATGAAGTAAGAAAATAGAAATGGGGAGAATGTGAAAGAGAAATACGTAGAAATTAAAGAATAAACCTAAATGAATCCTGATCATAAGCTTGTGCTGCTGCTGCCGAGCTCCCTCTAGCGGCACTGAGCTGTTACACAGCAGCCTCAGACACTCATCCATCATTCTCTACATCTCATCCCCTTTTTCTTTTTACCCTTCTGTTTATTTTATTATTTTTTTCTAAATGAACGGATATATTATTATGATTAGTATTATTATAAATCATAATTTAATAAGAAGTTTATTTTGTTGTAAATAGTTATATAGGACTTTCCTGCACTCACATTTCACCAGTTTATTATTAAATTTATATTCATGAATATGCACAGACACAAGCAAAGCTACACATACCAGATCCAGGGCTACCAGAACAGGTTTAATCTCATATTAAATAACAGCCAAATGATCATATAACTTAAAAGTAACAGTAAAGTGATATCCACCTCTTGACCAATCAGATTACAAGTTGAGTAAGAAAAAATGAGCATGGAGGACAAAGTGGTGGTGAAAATGGATGGAGTATGAAGAGTTCCACTCATCTTTATTACATCTTCATGCCTAAGAATTATACATCTCATGAAAAGTGCAAGATAGGCTTGTTAGCTAGCTAGAGACTAGCTAGAAGTGGTCAACACCTGCATCACTGATAGCCGATTAAACGTCTTTTAAGATGGTTCGATGTGGTGAGATGATCTGGAGGAGAATATGTTAGAAAGAGTACTGGCAGGCAGGCGTGTTCTCTCCCCTGGTGAGTTCTCTCCCTGGGTTGTAGTGACGGATGTCTTTAGGTGTCTGGGTGAAGTTTTTGCTCCCTGGATGCTCCAGACATTGATCCCAGCGAGATGTTTAAGGAACAAGGTGTCTCAGGAGTGTTTGGGGACCTTCACCACCAGCTCCATAGGGTCAATGTGTTTGTTGCTGAAGGCCTGGCGGATGATCTCCACCGCGTCCTGATGCGTGATGCCTTGCAGAGATACCCCATCTACTGACACCAGCTCAAAGCCAGCCTGAGAAAGAGAGGAGACAGACAGAGAGAAAGAGAGAGAGGGAGAGAGAGAGAGAATATAAAAAAAGGAAGAAAGAAATGAAAAGAACAAGGAGAGGAAAAAAAGAGGAATGCTTGACTAATAAAAGGATGTAATGGTGTAGAAGATGATAGGACAAGGAGCTGGGACCCGCAAGTGGAAGATCACATCACACACATTAAGCAGATTACAGAATGAAGAAGCGTGCTAAGGAACATCTCTCTCACACATACTGAGGAACATCTTCCTCACACATACTGAGGAACATCTTCACCCATACTGAGGAACATCTTATTATTATGGGGCAGTGGTGGCTCAGAGGGCTAAGGCACGATTCCCAGCACAGCCAGGTTGCAATTGTTGGGCCCTTGACCAAGGCCCTTAACCTCTCTGCTCCAGGGGCGCTGTACCATGACCAGAGACATTTCCCTCACATATACTGAGGAATATCTCCCTCAAACATACTGAGAAACATTTACTTCACACAAACTGAGGAACAGCTCCCTCACACATACTGAGGATCATCTCCCTCACATATATGTACTGTGGAACATTTTCCTCACACATACTGAGGATTATTTCTCTCACACATGCTGAGGATCATCTCCGTCACACATGCTGAGGATCATCTCCCTCACATATATGTACTGTGGAACATCTCCCTCACACATACTGAGGATTATTTCCCTCACACATGCTGAGGATCATCTCCCTCACACATACTGATGAACATTTACTTCACACATACTGAGGAACATCTCCCTCACATATATGTACCGTGGAACATTTTCCTCACACATACTGAGGATCATCTCCTTCACATATATGTACTGTGGAACATTTGCCTCACACATACTGAGGATTTTTTCCCTCACACATGCTGAGGATTATTTCCCTCACACATGCTGAGGATCATCTCCCTCACACATGCTGAGGATCATCTCCTTCACATATATGTACTGTGGAACATTTGCCTCACACATACTGAGGAACAGCTCCCTCACACATACTGAGGAATATTTTCCTCACACATACTGAGGAACAGCTCCCTCACACATACTGAGGATTATTTCCCTCACACATGCTGAGGATCATCTCCCTCACACATACTGAGGATCATCTCCTTCACATATATGTACTGTGGAACATTTGCCTCACACATACTGAGGAACAGCTCCCTCACACATACTGAGGAATATTTTCCTCACACATACTGAGGAACATCTCCCTCACAAACAGTATACTGAAGAATATTTCCCTCACACATTATGAGGAACATATCTCCGTCACACATACTGAGAAACATCTCCCTCACATATACTGAGGAGAATCTCCGTCACACATACTGAGAAACATCTCCCTCACACGTACTGAGAAACATCTCCCTCACATATACTGTGGAACATCTCCCTCACACATACTGAGAAACATCTCCCTCACACGTACTGAGAAACATCTCCCTCACATATACTGTGGAACATCTCCCTCACACATACTGAGAAACATCTCCCTCACACGTACTGAGAAACATCTCCCTCACATATACTGTGGAACATCTCCCTCACACATACTGAGAAACATCTCCCTCACACGTACTGAGAAACATCTCCCTCACATATACTGTGGAACATCTCCCTCACACATACTGAGAAACATCTCCCTCACACGTACTGAGAAACATCTCCCTCACATATACTGTGGAACATCTCCCTCACACATACTGAGAAACATCTCCCTCACACGTACTGAGAAACATCTCCCTCACATATACTGTGGAACATCTCCCTCACACATACTGAGAAACATCTCCCTCACACATACTGAGGAATATTTTCCTCACACATACTGAGGAACATATCTCCATCACACATACTGAGAAACATCTCCTTCACACATACTGAGAAACATCTCCCTCACATATACTGTGGAACATCTCCCTCACACATACTGAGAAACATCTCCCTCACACGTACTGAGAAACATCTCCCTCACATATACTGTGGAACATCTCCCTCACACATACTCAGGAACATTTCCTTCACATATACTCAGGAACATTTCCTTCACATATACTAAGGAACATTTCCCTCACACACACTGAGGGACATCTCCCTCACACATACTGAGGAACATTTCCCTCACACATGCTGAGGATCATTTCCCTCACACATACTGAGGAACATCTCCCTCACACCTGATCTATACACTGTTTTGTCATGCTTGTGTAATGAATCCTTCATTAAAGAGTCGACTTTGAGAATCCTAACACTCTTACCTTCAGCATGTTGCTGGTGGACGCAGCTCCTCCTGGAAAGATCTTCTCGATTTTGACCACGGGCTGCACTCTGGACTCAATGCCACCTGAGATACTGATCCCTGTTCATTACAGATTTCATATTAGTGAACAAACATTAGTGAACAAACTTTAGCAATCAAATGTGGAAAGAAGCGGCTGTGCAACAGAGTGTGTAAGAATGTATAAGAGTATGTTAACAGGCTACACACTATGCTGTTGAATTCTGGATTCTGATTGGTCAATAATTGTTGATGAATCTTCAGGCTTTTGTTCTAAAGGATCATTGTTTCTATGGTAACAACGTGAGCACAGGAACTTATTTCATGGATGGTCCAGATAATTTATTTAAAGAGGTACATTTAAAATGGTTAACATGTATGGACGGTGTCTCCAGTGTCAGTGGTTTGTAACACTTAGAGGTAAAGCTATAACTTTTCTGACATGTTCAGTCCAAACAAAAGAAAGAAAGGTTATATTTTGTGCTTTCCTGGTATCATGACCAAGTAAGAGAGAAGAAAAAGAGCCTTGCGAGGGAGTGACTTTTTATGGCTATAACAAAGTGACAAGCTTGGAACAAGTTTGTCTTATGGACGTTCCAGAAGATTAAACGTAACTACAAACAGATAAATTGCTAGCTTTATGATATAAGAAGAATATGCTGCTTCAGGACATGCTGTTACTGGAAAAGATTAAAAAGAGAACACAGGTTTCCTCACCCAGTGAGCGCTTGGTTTTGCTGATGCAGACCATTTTGAGTTGATACTCCTGATAGTTACTATGCTCCTGCACTTGGTTTTCCCCACTGTGTCCCATAGAGGGCTCTGCAGTGCTGTGTGATCTCCTGAGAGGAGCAAAAACCTGAGACAGCAGTGGTCTCTTGTGACGAGGAGTATCCACAACGGTAAAGAAAACATCTCGTCCAGCTTTGCTTTCTGTGCATCCATTTCGGAAAGGAGACCGCCCCCTTGACGAGGTCGGGTTTTCCAGACTCGGCCCGAACTCGTTGTCTGTTGTGGAGACTGGAGAGTGTGAATCTTGCGTCAGTAGCCAGTTAGGGATTGTTGGAGATCTGGATCTGGATGGTTTTAGGGATTCTACGTGAGAGCACGAGTCTACGGGAATGTCCAGCAGAGGAGTGAAGGACACTCGGCTAGGTCCCTCCCTCTGGCTTTGCATCTGAGACACCGCACGAAGACGCTGTAATTGTTGCAGCAGCCGGTTTTGTCTGTCCACGTCCTCGGCTGCCTGGAGCTCGAATCCACCCTGCTGGTCTAAAATGCATATGTACCCTCAAAAATGCATACAAGTCGTTAATTTGGTTCTAATCCTAGGACTCACCTGGTACTGGTGTGATGAGGTGGCGCTTGGGGGCATGGCCTGCTTTGGGAGAGCGCAAAGGGGATGACTGTCCTACAAGGAAAAAAGGAAATAATACAAATAACAAATGCTCATCGAGCCCTCTCAGGTCAGGTGCTGGAACGAGATAGCTTGGCATTTTTGTACTTACGAGAGCGCCGTTTTAATATGTCGTACGCTTCCTCCTCAAGGGGCTTCACCATGCTGTTGAACTGCTGAAGGTCCTCCTTAGGGACAAGCATTCTGAAATCAGGAGTGAAGGAGAAGGAACTAAGCAACTCAGGAGACGTAACCTATTCTGGTCATAGGATCCTTAAGTTCAGTTCATGCTTTCACAAATTTTTGCTCAGATGCGTTTCAAAGTCACAAACCGTGATAATCCATGGGTAGTCATCGTACACTACGATCATGGGACAACAGAGTGCATCAGGATGACCTGTATCGAAACACAGCTTGCCAGCAGGGAAAACTATGGCTACGGCTTTATTGCTTTTGACCGATAAGTCCGTCGTAGATCCAACTCTACGTTTACGTAAGCTGATTCACGATTCTTCGTGACCTTCATATTGAATCGTATCCACCGTAGCAGCACCATGTCATGTGACGGCGAGGCTTCGTCCGTTACAGCAGGTCTCTCTGTAGGGACCTTGTAGTGCACCATTGAACGATTCATATGTTATCGTCATTATCCGTGACCTTACGATACCAAATCGCGGTCTTTTCCGTGCCTTTACATTGGGTTACCTTATTGTGTGGCAAGGCACAATGTTGAAAAATCTGTAAAAGTGTGACATTTAATGCTTCATTACGCTTAGCAGATGAAGCAGAAGCCGAGCAGCTCCACACTGTATTGTCTTTATAGTAAATTTAAACTTTTTTCACCTGATCTCCCTTAGTAGCAGAAGCTTCTCCGGTCCATCAAGAATAGCCAGCAGGGGGAGCACTAGCGACTTCAACTCTCGCTCCACTGTATACTAAACAAACACAGAAAAGAAACGTACATACTAGTACACCTACAAATCGAATACATTTGACAAGAAAAGGTGAGTGATGCCACACACTATTACCCGCTTACAGATCTCCACGAGAACGGCTATGTCTTCCTCCTCCAGCAGCTTGCTGGCCATGTCCTCCACCTGAGTGAGCACTTCCTGATCGGACATCCTGCTGCTCGTCGTACCTTCAGCCGTAGATTAATTATGAACAAATCAGTCCTAAAGAATGCTATTTAATCTAAACTCACACTCCATTACCATGACCGGGCTCATTTTGGGATGGTGATTTGGAACGCTCGGTGGATGCGCTCCTCTTCCAAAGCAGGCCAAGGAATGTTTTGGAACGCTGCAATGAGATCCCACTGTGTTCTCTTCCTTCCTTCTGCTTCCTCTGCTCTTCTTCTGTATATGTACATGTGTGTTTAAGAAAAACAGGAAATGCTCAGCATTATTTACATTTTAGATCTAGTTACACAAACCATAACGTAAAAGACCTGAGACGGTCATGTGACTCTGGGTGCGGCGGACGGGTGGACCGGGTCGGCTCAGTGCCATCAGGAGGGATGTTTTCCTCCCCTCCCTCCTCTCGTCTCTTCCTGCTCCATCTCCTTCATCGTTACAGATAGGCGAGTCCTGCAGGAGCTCCGTCGGGCCACGGCTCAGACTCGTCTCTGTGTGGAAGTCGTTTTCGATGCGATCTGTGAACGGGCCCTCTGTGAAACCGGATTGGTCGGACATCTGGGACCTGAGGGGCAGTGAGAGAGGCAGTGTGGCCTGCGAGAGACCAGCGACCGAGCCCAGGGGTGTTCCAGAGGACAGAGAGGACGCGGAGGAGAATGAGTTTGACACCCGTGATGAAGAATGGAGCGCTCTACTGCTTCCTAAATGATTAAAGAAGACAACGTTCAGCGGTGTTACAGTATTTGTGAAATATGATTCGGTCTGCAGTCTGAATTCTTACGCTTATTGAGCCAGCTGTACTCGGCCACCAGCTCCTGATATGCTGGGTATCTCCCCGCCTCCTGTCAATCAAACAAGACTCAACTGAAAGTTTTTCTTTATATAGCACTACTATACTAATACTTATACTAACCCTACAGTGTCCAGGTGAGACGAGTGTCAGACGTTTAACACTCAGAATCTGTGAGTTTCTACTCTGAGTAGCTCACCAACCCGCTGACACTCTAACATATGCTTTAAAGTGATAGCTACACTTTTTAAACTCTTACCACCTGATCCTTTAACATGGTAAAAAATGCATGTAAGGGCCAAGACACACACACACACACACACACACACACACACACACACAGTACATTACACTAATGGAATTGATACTGCCATATTATCAGTTATTGTGTGTGTGTGTGTGTGTGTGTGTGTGTGTGTGTGTGTGTGTCCACCTTGATAGTCAGTGTTAGGTGATTCTGGCTCTTCAGGACTTCCACGGCTCTTCCGTGAGTGATATCCTCAAAGCTCACACCGTTGGCTGATAAGATCTGATCCCCCATCTTAATCCCGGCCTGTTCAGCCAGTCCTCCTGGGTCCAGCCTGTATGCGTGCACACACACACACACACACACACACACACACACACACACACACACACACACAGAAATATAGAACAATACAATACAAATATTGTGTTTTTCATTCACACTCCGCACCTGTTCACTCTGAAGAATAACTCTGAATGAAGGAGACCAACAGATAGACAGACAAACAGGCGGTCAAACAGACAGAAAGATGGACAAACGGTATAACAGATACAGGTAAACAGATAACAGGTAAACATAAAGACAAACAGATGAACAGACTGACTAATGGACAGATATATAGACAGACAGACAATAAGATAAGACAGATAACCAGACAGAGAGGGAGACAGACAGGCAGGCAGACAGGCAGAGAGACAGATGGCGGTGCTGACTTGGATACGTAGATGCCCAGGCCGTACTCTGTGCCCCCGCGGATGTTGAGGCCGAGGCAGGGCTCTGAGAGAGACGTGTGCAGGCGGACTGTACGACACAGAGCGCCGTCTCTGCGGCTTTCTGTCTGAGACACGCCCCCTTCCTCTACCACCATCCTGCGGTGGATCAGATCTACCCTACACACACACACACACACACACACACACACACACACACACACAGTCTTAAGCAAATTCACTGTCATATAATCCTATTTACTTTACTCATTGCAGTTAGTTGCTCTGATTTGTGAAGCAGCATTTCTGTAACTTGAAACAAATACAGTATTCATCTAATGATCTATCTATCTCTCTTCATGTTTGTCTGTCTGTCTACCTATTTATCTCTGCCTGGTTCTCTGTCTGTCTGTCTGTCTGTGTGTGTGTGTGTGTGTGTGTGTGTGTGTGTGTTGCTCACCAGGTGGTCTTCTCGTTGGTGTATCTGACCCCAGGGACACGCCCCACTCTCTGCAGGACCAATCGGAGGCGGCGGTGTCCTGTCAGCACATTCACAGCACTGCTCATGCTGATGTTCTCCAGACTGATACCATTCACCTCCAGGAGCTTATCCCCCACACACAGACCTGCCTGCTCTACACACACAAGAACTACAACTGAAGCTCTCTACTCTTTTTTTTTTTTTACCAAACATCACACACACACACACACGCACGCACACACAGACCCATGCGCACGCACACGCACACACACGCACGCACGCACACGCACACACACACACACGCGCGCACACACGCGCGCACACACACACGCGCGCACACACGCGCGCACACACACACACGCGCGCACACACACACGCGCGCGCACACACACGCGCGCACACACACACACAAACACACCTGCAGCACTGTTGGACTCCACCCTGCTGATGAAGATGTTGAGGCCGTGCTCGGCTCCTCCACGAACACTGAAGCCCAAATGACCATCTTCTGTCTGATCCACTGTTAATGTCACTGTTTCACCATGCAGATCATCTGCAACACACACACACACACACACACAATGAATTCTGCTGAATTCTGATTGAACACACAATCAGAATCTCTCTCTCTCACACACACACACACACACACACACACACACACACAAAGACACACACACAAACACACACACACACACACACACAGTCTCACCCTCTATGACGGTGTTTCCACCAGCTGGCCTTTGTGTTGGAGACAGAGATCTGTTTCTCTGGTGACCCTGGTGTGGGGTCGTGGGCCGCTGTGGACTCTCCATAGCGTGTGTGTGTGTGTGTGTGTGTGTGTGTGTGTGTGTCTGTGCGTGTGTGTGTGTGTGTGTGTGTGTGTGTGTGTGTGTGTGTGTGTGTAAAAGTCAGCAAGGTGGCCTGTGGTAAGTCTGCCACATTTCCGCTCTCGAGCTTCTCAAAATCCCAGGTATCTGTCCATGCTAAATTAACTGGTTGATCATCAGAACTTTCATCTTCCTGGAAAAAAAATATGTTGGTAAGCCATTAAAAATAAGAGAGAGAGAGAGCGAGAGAGAGAGAGAAGATTTGATGAATCCTCTATCACATGGCCGTAACCCAAAATCTCTCCTAGTAATGAGGAATAAATCACTCAGTGTCACGCTTTAACAGGAAAATAATCAGGAACAAGTGATGTGATGAAGCACTTCTGTTACTATTACACTCTTAATATACTGATACAGCTTTACTACAATTTGTAACAAGGTTCTGTGCCCGTGCGTGCCAGCACTCAGGAGAAGGAAAATGCAAATATGAGCAAAATAGAGAGATTAGACGACATAGGAAAAGACAAAAAGAATGAAAAGAAATAGACCGAAACATATGAAATGAAACGGAAAAAGCAAAATAAGTATACAATAAAAAATATTATATGCATGTGTGTGTGTATATATATATATATATATATATATATATATATATATATATAATGTCTCGTGATTTAAGAGACAGAAAAAAGAAAGAAAGAAGGACAGCTAGCTAAAGAAGAAAAGGAAAGAAAGAAGGGACTGCAGTAGGTCTGTATCTCAGGACGTGAGTCTCAGGGCTCGGGATTGTGCTACACATGAAGTTCTGATATTACTGCACCCGCAAACTGAATTAATCCTAAACTTTAATAGAAAGTTGAAAAATATTATTCATTTTAAATGATGTCCCTCTAAGTATAGCTACCTAAAAGAGAAATCAGATACTTTTGGAATTTTAAGGATACAAATTATAATACAATGACCTGGAGCGTTGCACATGTGAAAGTTTTGTTAAAGATTAATTTATGTAAATGTATGCTAAATGTGAAAAAGTCACATGATGGCTTTCTTTCAAACTGCTCTCCTGTGTGAACGCTAATCTGAGTAATAAATCTTCAGGGCCACTTTACATCTCCTCCATCACAGCAGAATCTCTCACTCTTTGCTCTCGTCCCTTTCTTCTCGCCGGAAAGCCTCGTACTGCAGTGGAGGTCACCCCTCAATACTGAACGCCTCAATACTGAAGTTATTCCACTGATTAAAATATGCCAATAATTGTTGAAATATTCAGCCATCGCAATTCATTTTTGCTTTAGGCGATTGTTTGAAGTAAAATATACGTGAAAGATATAAGCACACGGAAAAATATAACAAATAACTTTGTTAGTAAACATTTGCAGTTTATAGCTGGGTGTTATTAAAATGTATTTATGCTGGATTTTATTGTGAAATGCAACGTAAATCCAACATTTTGGTCAATTTCTTTGTCAATAGAAAATAAAGACATAAAACCGCATGAACGCAAATAGTCTAAGTGTGCTGGTTTTTATTTCTAAATAAAGTATAAATAAAAATAAAACAGGCGTTGACATGACGTCATTATACAGTGGGCGGGGCTTAATGTACTGCTAAGTTTCAAAAGGACAAAAACCAAAGTAAACACTTTTCTATTGTTTTGTTTGTTTTTTTTTGCAATTTTTTATTATTAGAGTTTAAGAAAAGATATGTTACAGTATATATATGTATTTTTTTTTTTTTTTTTTTATAAAATCCCAAGTACAAGAACTGAAAGACTTTTAGCTGGCTATATAAAGCGTTTGCAAGCTGTGATATCTGCCAGAGGAGCTGTTCCTAAGTACTGGTTATGTAGGGTGCCCAAACTTTTGCACAGTGCCATAATAATGTTTTTATTTCTTATTTTTGTTCAGTTCATGGCATACGTAACATCAATATTTGCTGAAAACATTGTGCATTTTTCCATTTCCAAGGGGTGCCTAAACTTTTGCATAAAACTGTATATAGTTAAAAAATATATATTTTATAAAGTTGTATATGTTTTTATTTTTATTTTTACCTATCTCGCGGGAATTTTTATTAATTGTGGATTTATATAAAACACACACACACACACACACACATTATATATATATATATATATATAAATTAAAATATGTGCTCGTCACACAGCGTTTATTAGACCCGTCTATCTATTTCAGAAAAAGCTGAGTCGAGTTACAGGCGGAAATAAAACGCGTTGTCGGCGGTTGCTAGGCAACCAGTAAGCCACTCTCTCAGCGTTCACCTGTGTCGCTCATTAATGATAGAAACTGAATACAAAATGAATAAATGACGCATTACCTTCAAGGTTTAAATCACTAATGTGCTGCTCTGCCGGCCAATAGAGCCAAAACTAACATGTTAATGTGTTTTATGAAGGTTTAAGTCACTTCCTTTTACCTGATGTTGTTTGTTGTAAAGTCCAAACGTGTCCTTCATTCATTCCAACGGCGGGTTCCTAAACCCCGCCCACTATCGCTGATTGGTTGGTATGTCTGCGATAACTGATTTACTATTGGATAAAATGGTGGCAATCATTTCGGTCCCATCGTAGCGTCAAGTTAATGGGGAATTAAAATGACATTAATTTAGATTTAAATTTCTCTTAATTCTGTTAGTTTAATAAAAAATAAAAATAAAATAAAAATACACAAACCCCAATTATTTTATTAATCAATGGTTATTTCATACAAAACAGTGTTTGACATTTTAATGTAATCACATGGTGCTTAAGAGACTTATTATCCCACATCAGTGTTTATAATGATTAATGATGGTGTTTTATTTCCTGCTTTAAAGGCATCAATGAGTATTACAGTGCAGATTGTTTTTACAGATTGTTGTTACAGATGTTTTTTCTTAGTCAGCAAAACACAGTATTGGTGATTTTTTTTTTTTAATGTTTTATATGTAATAAAGAAAATGTGTGTACCAAAGAAGCTTCTTGTGAAGTTTATGCAACATGGAAGTGACCGATCTCGCATCCTGAAAAATGCAACTTGCTAACTTCAGCCATTTTGAAGAGATGATTTTAAATGGGCCCCCAAAATGGCTCTTTTTCAGCGTTATACTGTCCGAATTTAAAATAAAAACAAGAATTCAATAATATATGCAATCTCTATATTATTAAATATAAATGTGCTGTTTGATTGCTAACTATTAATGTAAATGTGTTGTTTTATATTAGAGAACCTACAGTAGCCTGTATAATTGAAGTAGTGACAATAAAAATAAAAAAAAAGTGCAAACATTAAAACTGTACGTCTGCGTGAGAAATCAGCTAGGCAATTTTTAAGTATTAATGATTTCTCCCCTGCAGCTATTTCAATTCTATTACAATAAAAAAAAATCTAATTTCTTTTCTGTTTTTGGTGTTCAGTCGAAAGGTAACCTTTACAATTTATTTATCGAATCACAGTGTGCGTTGCTGTAGTTGTTGTCGGTTTTGAAAGCGTACGGCATCGAAACTGCTCGCTCTTGTAGAGAGTTTAGAGTCAGTGTGTCATTAAAACGCTTCCAAATCCTACAGCACCATTACAGGTTCACACTGCAAGACATTACTCCATGAGTAAGGAAGAGCGAGAAAGAAAAAAAGAAAAAAAGAATCTGGTGTGTGGCTATGTTATTGATTCATGACATAAAATTAATAGTAAAATTTATTCCATTTCAGTCAAAACCCTGACAAAATGTGTAAATGTTCAGGGGGTAAATACTTATGGACAATGCTGCATAAGTTACAGCACATTGGACTAAAGGAAAAAAAAAAAAAACAAGACCACTACTCATTACCCTCTCTAATATATTTTATGTTCTTGAAGTACCTGTAGAGCTGATTTGAGATCAGCACGATTAGCTCTTAATCAGCTTTCTGCACTTTCTTTACTGCCTGTAACACTGATCTGAGATCAGCTTTATCACCGAACTCCTTCTCCTGGTGCTCCAGTAAAATACCCTGCAAATAAATTTACAGACATATAGAAATAAATTGTATAAATTGATGATTTAAAAAGAAAAGAGATAAATAATAAGACAGAACATCACCTGATTCTCTGGACCAATCACATAAAGGCCTCCAAGGATAAACCCCTCCCCTTTCCTGTTGCCCTGGTAACCTTTCCTCCAGGCACGCAGAACGTTCCGCCACACGTTGACACGAGTGAGACCCAGACTCCTCAGCTTCCTCTGGCGGGGAGTGTAAAAAAATTGCTGCAGCGTACGGCAAACAGGAGACAATAAATTAGAGACCGGACGTAACAACGTGCATCATGATTTGATCACATGACCACAAACTTTCCTGGGGACGTCCCAATGTGTGCTTTTTCTTAGACATGTGAAGCCAGCCAACAACAACATCTGTTTAAACTGTTGCATCACAGGGTGGCATAACACGCTCAAAGGAAAGCGCTATCCACCCTCTTCTACATACATGATGTCAAAAAAGCCCACGACTGGCTAGTCTCACTTTGATTGACAGGAGAGAGACATGCCCCACCACAGCCAGCTCACTGGAGTAGTTGGGAATTGAACTTAAAATGTACTGATGATAGGCTGAATGCGGTTTGACTTGAACGCCCCTCTTAGCTGTAACCACAATAAAGGGTTCCTACACTGAGATGAAGTAAAAATTCCTCAGGAGAGAGAGTGCACTCAAAGTTGACTATAAAAACAAATTTCAGTGCTACTTTGGAATCTCACACCCTCTCATCCAGGAAGATGTCTCCGCCGAAGTAGAGTCTGAAGTCGTGTATCTCGGTGCCGATGTCTTCCTTCACCACGGCGTACAGAGGAACACCGACCTCATCCAGCTGAGGCTTCAGAGAGGACAGCTCAGACGCTTCCTATCATCACACACACACACACACACACACGCACACGCACACACACACACACACACTTGCGTCAAGTTTTGGCTACTGTTTTGCCTGGTAGAAATGCATCATTCCAGTGCTCTTATTTAAGCTTGTAATGTAATTCAGGTGTGTGTGTGTGTGTGTGTGTGTGCGTGTGTGTGTGTGTGTGTGTGCGTGTGTGTGTGTGCGTGCGTGCGTGCGTGCGTGCGTGCGTGTGTGTGTGTGTGTGTGAAACGAATTTTGAAAGTGTGTGAAGCGATAAAGTGATGGTAACCTTTGTTAACCCCAAAACTCACAAAAGATGTTTGTGTTTATGCTTCAGGAGTTTATAGCAAGTGGTTATAAGACTTGTCTGATTTACTCCTGCTGGATTAGAGGAAATGTTTTAATAGAAATCTAAAAAACGCCAGAGATGGATTGTAACATTTCTGTAACATGAATACTGGCACTGTATATCGACAAAACACACACACACACACACACACACACACACACACACACACACACACACACACACACACACACACCTCTCTGCACAAAGATCATCCCGGGCGTCTGACGGCCATGATCACGGCCCCGGATTTCTTCCAGAGAGTGAACGCTTTAAAGATCTTCTCCTCTGTGTCTCCACAGTCCATATAACAAAAACAAACAACAACAAAAACAACGGCTAGGAAAATTCCCTATACTGTAATAATGAAATGCAAAAAAAAAAAAAAATACATATAGATACTACATAAAAAGAATAATATTTATCATATAAAATCACGAATGGAATGGAAGTGTGATATAATCTAAATCTAAAGTAGGATTTACTGTAATAGTACAATATACACTATAGTATAGCAGTATTACATGTATTATTATTATTATTATTATTATTATTATTATTATTATAAGAGTATATAACCAGGGCTGTACCGAAAACGTGGACATTTTCATTGCACATGTTGGTACAGTAACTCTCCCTATGACATTCAATATAATAATAATAGCAAATACAATTATAATTATTCGAAGATTATAAATACCAGAATGTGTAGTGTGAGAATATTACAAGGGCTGTACCGAAAATAACGCAAAAGTGGACGTAACTATTGGTCAATCTAATTGCACAATGTTGGCAAGTTGATATGTCAATATGTTGAGTCATACTCATTGAGTTATTCTACCAATAATCTAAATTTGAACAAACTACTGTATATCAGTTAATAAAAAAGTTTTAACCCACTTTGCATTACTTTTGGTAAAGCTTTTGTATAATGTTATAGCAGTAGCATAAAAATAATAATTATAAGAAAATAATTATAAGAGAATAATACAAGAAGTAGCATTGCATAGTAGAATAATATAGTAAAAATGTTTAATAAAACAGCCTGATAAAATAAGCGGACGTGGCTAGTTCATAGTTTATTGCGTTATTATTTTCTTTTCATTAGCTTAGGGTAAAATTCACATTCTGTGATAGTACTTCCAATTAAATACAGTACCAGTCAAATGTTCGGGCACACCGCCTAATTCAGTGTTTTTTGCTTAGTGATTTATTTCCTACACTCGCAATTTTCTTTCCCAAAACTATGAAATAACACACATGGAATTGGGTAATTAAGTAACAACAATCGGTTGTTATATCGAGACATGATGATGATGATGATGATGATGATGATGATGATGATGATGATGGTAAAAACATGTACTGTATAGAACGACAAAATATCAAGTCGAGTCCATTATGCTTTAACGTGTTTAACTGATATTAAATAAATCCTCTAAAATTCAGAAATGAAGAACAGCTTCCAAGATCCATACATGGAGAAATGTTTTGTGAGTTAATAAAGGTTAAAAAATACTTATTGGACTCTTTGATTTGCGTCTCACCCCCCACGGTGGTCCTCAGCTCAGCGTTGGCGAGTGTGTTCAGCGAGCTCGGATGTGGTTTCGTCAGGTACAGGAACAGCTCAGTGTTGAGCAGCAGGACACACACGGTGATCAGAGCCACGGCCAGCAGCCACACATCCACACTGAAGCCTGCTACACTCACAAACACTGCACGCGACCAGAGGGGCAAGACAGGAAGGATAAGATACAGGATGTGTTCGGTTACAACTACAACATACTGTAACAGTCACAGCGTTTTAGTTCACGGGTACGGTTATAAATTCTGGATTCTGACTGGGGCAGAGACCAGCAGCTTAAACAGTGTTGTTTAATATGTTAAGGTTTCCATAGCAACAGTTATGCACACGCTCTGAATACACTTTGATGCTGATGTGGTGACGTTTCCTGTTTATAGGATTAATGGAAGGAGTCTCCAGTATCAGCAGTTTGTAACAATCAGAGATGAAGCTGTGTATTCCACAAAAAAAAAAAAAATATATATATATATATATATATATATTTTTTTCCAATTTTATTATTTAATTCAAGAAAAGGAGTAACAGTTGATGTTTTGTGGTATTGTACAGCAGATGTTCCACAACATGAAATATAATATATACATGCATACAATAGATGACGTTTATGTTAGTGTATCCATAGCAACATGCACAATAAAGTTTGATGCTGATGTGGGGATGTTTTCTGTGAGGAGAAATGTCTTTATATACAGTAGATTAAAGTAAGGAGTCTCCGGTATCAGCAGTTTGTAACAACCAGAGGTGAAGCTTTTTAAAACATTTTTATAGATTTCTATTTTATACTTTATTTTATTGTGACAAAATTACTACATATCGTAGCTTTTACATTTTACTTTCTTTTGTTATTGGCGTTTGCCCCTCTGATTTCCTTTTTTAGGTCACAAACAGTCGTGGAAGCATTTCACTGCATATCGTACTGTGTGCGGTTTCGTATGTGACAAATAACATTTTTTAAAAATTGAAATAAATGATATCAGGAACTATGGCAGATGTAAATAAAACGAAGGAAGATAAATTCTAAACTTTCGGACTAGTAAGAGTACCTCCGCATCATCACACCGTCCCGTGTGTTGATTATTCTCCTCTAACAGCATGACACTGAGAAGTTCAGCTCTCATTCCTAACGTCTTCCAAGACATGATATGGAAGAACAAAGTCGTTTAGCTGAAATACTCACTTGTTGCTGGAGTCGGAGTCACACTGTGGAGTTAAAAGCTTTTGCTACAGCTCATGGACGTGAGTTCGTCCTGTCTCGTCTCTCACATCAACAACAGCGGCTTCATATAACCGAATAACTTTATATATGGATAAAAACCGAAAAGCTCATCTGCATGAAGAAGAAACCAGCGAATCAGGAGCTGTCTCATTTGGGCGTGGTTAAAATGTGAGCTCAGGGAAAACGCACGCCCTAGTGAAGGGACCGTGTAATGCAAATGTAAGCAAAAATGCAGCAGGACTACAAAACTAATGAAGCTAACAAGAGGAAACGTACTGCGTCCTCACACACTCGCCTCGGGTCACACCGGGTACATCTCTGTTCTGTTTTTTTTTCTGGAGGTTTTGTGAAAGAGCATAAAGCCTCAGTGAGCACAACTCCCACAGTTCCCTCTGTACGGGTCAGAAGCTCCATAATTCACACACACACACACACACACACACACACACACACACACACACACACACACACACCTCTGACATAAACCAAATTTACACAAAGATCTGGAGTTATTATGCAGAAATAACTGACGGTATTTAGAGCAGGTGTGTGTGTGTGTGTGTGTGTGTGTGTGTGTGTGTGTGTGTGTGTGTGTCAAAGAAAGTGACAAATGGAAATGAATGTGTTTTAATATCTAATTTGTAGATGAATAATATTGGTGAAATTTACTATCTTGGCACCGAGAAGTTTAAAACTGAGCTTTAAAATTAAGTAGTTGTAGTAATAGTAATAGTAGCTATAGAAGTAGACGTAGCAGCCATACTACTGGTGATAGTATTAATAACAGCAGTAGTAGTAATCATAGTATTAATACAAGTAATAGTGATAGTAGTACTAGTACAAGTGTAATATTAATGGTTGTAGTAGTATTCGTAGAAGCAGTAGCAATAGTATTAATACTGTACTAGTAATAGTAAATATAGAAGTAGACGTAGCAGCCATACTACTGGTGATAGTATTAATAACAGCAGTAGTAGTAATCATAGTATTAATACAAGTAATAGTGATAGTAGTACTAGTACAAGTGTAATATTAATGGTTGTAGTAGTATTCGTAGAAGCAGTAGCAATAGTATTAATACTGTACTAGTAATAGTAAATATAGAAGTAGACGTAGCAGCCATACTACTGGTGATAGTATTAATAACAGCAATAGTAGTAGTAGTAATCATAGTATTAATACAAGTAATAGTGATAGTAGTACTAGTACTAGTGTAATATTAATGGTTGTAGTAGTATTCGTAGAAGCAGTAGCAATAGTATTAATACTGTACTAGTAATAGTAAATATAGAAGTAGACGTAGCAGCCATACTACTGGTGATAGTATTAATAACAGCAGTAGTAGTAATCATAGTATTAATACAAGTAATAGTGATAGTAATACTAGTACAAGTGTAATATTAATGGTTGTAGTAGTATTCGTAGAAGCAGTAGCAATAGTATTAATACTGTACTAGTAATAGTAAATATAGAAGTAGACGTAGCAGCCATACTACTGGTGATAGTATTAATAACAGCAGTAGTAGTAATCATAGTATTAATACAAGTAATAGTGATAGTAGTACTAGTACTAGTGTAATATTAATGGTTGTGGTGGTACTAGTAGAAGTAGTAGCCATAGTACAAGTAATAGTAAGACTAGTTATAGAAGAAGACGTAGCAGTCACAGTACTGGAGATACTGTAGTAGTAATAATAGCAGTATAACCATAGTATTCATATGAGTGGTAGTTAGTTGTAATAGTAATACTATTACTAGTACTAGTCGAATCCTAAGTATTAGTAGTAGTACCAGTAATATTAGTTATATTTATAGGCATAGTACCAATAAATGTAATAGTACTTGTAGTAATAGTAATAGCAGTTATAGAAGTAGCAGTGGTGATAGTAACAATAGCAGCAGTAGTAGTAATCATAGTAATAAAACAAGTAATAGTGATAGTTATAGATAGTTATAGAAGTAGTATGTAGTAGTTGTCATTGTAATAATACCAGTAATTAATTGTATTAATACTATTATTAGTGCAAGTGTAATCCTAATAGCAGTAGCAGCAGGTGTAGTTGTAGTTCTAGTCACATCAATAATTGTAATAGCACTTGTAGTCATAGTAATAGTAGTCATAGCAGTGGTGCTAGCATTAGTGGCCTTGCACCTCCAGGGTTGTGGGGTCAATTCCCAGCCCGGGTCTGATTTTGCAGAGTTTGTCTGTTCTTCCTGGTCTTGGTGGGTTTCCTCCGGGGACTCCGGTTTCCTCCCACAGTCCACCGACGTGCTGAATAGGCTAGCGGGTGTTCCCAAATTGCCCATAGTGTGCGCATGTTTGTGTGCAAATGTACGTGCCAGCGATGGACCGGCACCCCACCCTGTGCCCTGGGATACTGTAGGCTCCAGGCCCTGTGCAGGAAGTGGTATAGAGGATGAGTGAGAGAGTGAGCAGTGATATGAGTTGTAGTTGTAGAATAGTATTTTTAATAATAGCTGTTGCAATAGTTGCAGTAATTGTGGTAGGTTCATTCTTCTGTCCTAGGAGTCTATTATAGTCTTAATATTAGTAGTGATTTTTGTCATTGTAGTAGAATATGTTCTAGTAATAATCATAGTAGCATAATGAATAAAATTCGCTCCTTTCTTTATGTATTATTTGTTCTTACATGTAGAGACCTCATGAAACACAGGGTGTATATTTAAGCTCTAATTTTACTGAATCTGGTTAACATTTGATCGCTCAGCTCTGTCCACTGTTTTTGTTTACAAAGGAGCGGGTCAGGGAGGGTCCTGGGCAGTTTGCTAACTTGTCGACATTGTGTTGCACAATTTGGCGTTTCCAGTACTTCCATGGTGTGTGTGTGTGTGTGTGTGTGTGTGTGTGTGTGTGTGTGTAAGATTAACTTGGACACACTAAACTGACCACATCTTCCATAACTCACTGATAAGCCAGACATCACATCTCTCTCTCTCTTTCAGTTACACATGAACGCGTCTCTCACAAACCCACTACAATGTTATCAGCAGGAATCCAGATCCAACAACTCTTAAAAACACTTTAATGAAAGAAATCAACTGTAACTCCGTTATGAGACACAGAACAGGAGTGTCATACTGACCTGACCTCAACATCTGTTCCATTTACATCACACAGTAATAACTTCATGCATAATCCAAGAGCTGTCTGTTTTTATACCTACACACTTTATTTGCTTTATTTTGTTCAGGTTTGCCCTTGTAACCAGCTCCTTTTTTTTTTTTTTTTTAACGTATTTTATCACTTTTTGGTTTTGTATTTTAGATCAGGTGCTCCTGATTTCTTCTGTGGAAAAGAGGATAAGATAGCCAGTCACATGACTTTTTTTTTTTTTTTTACATGGTTAAACAATTTAAAGTAAAATTGCATTCATTTCCATTTAACTAATATACAACATTCCTTACATGAAAAAGATCAAATAGGAATAAATCTTTAAAAAAGTGGCACAACATTGATAAATATAACTGTTAGTCAAGGTACTGCATGTGAGCTATACAAGCTAATTTACAATTAATAAATGAATAAAAAAAGCATTTCATTTTAATGATGTAATTAGGTTAAAAACTACCATAAAATATTTATGAATACATATTTACATAAGAAGTGATCGGACCTAATAAAATCAAGCCACTGGGTTTAAATGACATCGTGTGACTTTATGTGTGTTGATCAGAATTTGCAGTTGAGTTGCAGTTTTTCCCGCTCAAACACACGCGATCCGGCTCTTAAAGCACTGCGCGATCAGAGTATGAAGGAAAGCACAAACCCACGGAGCAGGAAAAACAAAAAGTCATTCTTTTAATCCTTAAATTGTATTAAATCACAAACTTTATGCATTTTGTTCCTATGCTTTTAGAAAACCTTACCATTTAAACAGACATTCAAATATACTATACAATACATTATAAAGCATATACACAGCATAAAGCATATTTAATCAGGATATGGCTCATCGTCACTCTTCTTCCTCTTCCTCCTACAATAAGAACAATCGTTTTGTTAGTGTTGGGTCCATCGTCATTAGAAACACTCCCTCCGTTAGACTTTGTTCAAGATATTGTCTCCTTGTGATGAATCATTTTCCATAGAAAACCCAAAATTTGTATTCGTATTTTCATCACACATAAAGCTTTAGTGAAACTTAGTAACGGTCTATAATGGGATATCCGGTATTAAAGCGGGAAACGTCACCGTGTCCTCGGGCATGCTTGGGTCGCTGAGGCTTTCGGGTTCTTCTGGTTTGGCAGCGTCGCTCTCCACCGGAGCTTCTGTTTGGGCTTCAGCCACGTCGGTGTGTGTGACCTCGGTGTCGTCCTGTTTCGGAGGAGGGCGAAATGAACTCGTATGCAGTCGTTCTCATCATGGTTTAACAGTCTGTCAGATTAACTTCGTTCACATCAACAAATCGCTCATCAAAACACAGGAACAGTGCTGATGAGTTTTTTTTCTTTTATGTTATAAATATAATACAGAAAATGTGGGTGGCTTCTGAAGTTTCTGCAACATGCAAGTGACTCACTAAAAATGTCAAGTTGCTAACTTCAGCTGTTTTGGAGAGATGATTTTAAAGAATATTTGCCCCCAAACTGGCCATTTTTCAGCGCTATACTGTCTCGCTTCAAACAATAATCATTTAAAATGCAAATGATTCATAATTTTTTTATGAGTATTGAGACTAAAATTGGTGTGAGCTTCTAGAAGCATATGACCTGTAAAAACTGCTGCTTAAATTAAAGCATTCTGTTTTTTTTTTGTTTTTTTGTTTTTTTGTAAAAGCTTAAAACGCAAAAAATCTATAGTGTCCGGAACCAGGTCAAATTCATGTTGTAACATCTTAACAGTTTTGCATTTTAGAATAATACATTTTTTTCAGGTTTATGTCTTTTCATGTGAAAGTTTCATCATTAAAAAATCTGAAGTTACTGACGCTACATAAAAGGGTATGAAATTGTGTTTAGCAAATGTGTTACTTTTTATCTGAAAAAAAAAAAAGAAGGATATAAATGCATATGCAAATGAACAGAAAACAAAGCATGAATCAGGAGAAGTATTATGAAAAATAAATGATTATAAAAAAAAGTTGTTTCATGATACTTTTAGCACAGATACCACGTTTTAGCCGATAGCATACTGAACTACTTTCTACTCACTAAAACCGGTCTACAGACTCAACTTGTGATGACGTTCAAGCAGTGATTGAGGCGCAAGTCGCAGTTTTCTTTAACATCTCTCATAAACAGTGTTCGGGTTTGTTGGCCGTAGCTCATTGCGTACGCCTCATATGCTATTAGAGTATTAGGGGTGCAAACTGTGGTTGAAAGGCCGCGCCAAAAAAAAGCATTCACATGTAAGCATGTATGCAGAAGAGGGCGCTCTTTACCCCCCTGTGACACAGAACGAGCTGGCTTTGTGTTTCTCAGAGGCATGTGCTAGCCTACAGATCCTGTAACAATGACATTGTGTGTGTGTGTGTGTGTGTGTGTGTGTGTGTGTGTGTGTGTGTGTGTGTGTGAAATTATAAAATATCCATAATTAATAGCAAAGTGTGCATGTGAATAGTTTCCCGCTTTCTATTTCCTCTTACTGAGCCACTAAACTGTCCTCACCTCCTCTTCTACTTGACTTTGACTCGGTTGTGTCTCGCTCTCTGATTCTTCAGGATCTTTTGTTGTGTCGTCCGTGCTCTCTGCCACTGTACTCTCCACGTCCGGAGGTTTCAAGGCGTCTGTATCCTGCAATAATAATAATAATAATACTAATAATACTAATAATAATAATAATGTATGGATGTAAAAAAAAAAGCATAATCTTAGGATCATTCCCAATCATCTTTCCCTGGTTTATGTACTGACCTGCTCAGTGGGCTCTTCCTCCGGTTCCTCTGTTGTGTCCTCATTTGCATCTCTAGAGGGCGCACTCTCTACATCTGGCTTTACATCCTGGGGGTGAACGCACAAGCAGCTTTTTTCCCCTCTTTTATGTTTTTCATAATGTTATTACATCCTATTAGGACTTTTTTTTTTTTACCCTCCACTGATGCCTCATTATAACCTGGCTGAGGTGTTGGTGTAAAAATATAAAGGGAAGAAGAAGGGATGCAATGTTCCTTTAACTTCACATGCGCTCAATGAGATTCTTTATTAACTTTTAGTTTTGCACCCTAAGGTTATTGTAGCTAAACAGTATCAGTTCAACATGATGTTGTGCTAGTTTTGACATAACCTGCCGTTTTATTAAACACTTACATGTCTCACATTGTTGAGATCTAAATGGTACCTACACCATAAGCGGTACATTAAACGTTAGACTTTGGGTCTCCAAGCCACCAGGGGGCAGAAGAGTCTTACAAATATACAGGGTTTCTGAAACTCATCATTACAACTCTGATCCTCAATGAAATACCAATTTCTATGTCACATTTTCCAATTGTTTTTGGTTCTTCAGAAATTCTCATACCGTTGGCTGCTCTGCATATGTGTGGATTCTCATCAACGTTCTTGATCAGTGACCTGCTTTAGATGCCTCACCTCTTCGTCTGGTGCCTTTGTCTCAGCTTCAGATGGCACGTCTGGTTTTTCTTTCTCAGGCTGCACAGGAGGTTCTTGGAGGTTCACTGCGGGTTTTGCTGCTTCAGTTTTGGCTTGTTGCTAAATTAGTGGAGAAGAAAATGGAGGGAGAACGTTGACGTGAGCATAAATAAACTCTTTCACTACAGAACGTGTGTTTTAGACTTACAGAGTGAAAAAAAATCTTTGTACAAGACGGAGCTAAAACTGTTGTAATGGAAAAGCCAAAATTAAGAGAAGCACTGACTTGTGAAGTGGAAAGAACAAAGCACTACCACCATGACCATAACCATCACCACCACCATAATCTCCAACCCTCTCCACCCTCTCCACCATCTTCATCCCCAGTCCTATCACCAACACCACCACTATCACCATCACCCCCCCACCCGATGCCCACCACCACCATCACCCCAGTCCCTATAACCACTACCATCACCAGCAACCCCAACCCAACCACCACCATTATCACTGTCAACAGCACCATCACCATTATCTTTTTCATTACTACCACCGCCCTTACCATCTACATCACCCCTACCACCAAGACAATCATTACCACCTTGTTCACCACTTGCGTTATCACCATCATTACTAAAAACACCTTCACCAACGGCATCACCCTACCCCACACTTTCACCATCATTACTACCCTGACCCCTACCATAGCTACCACCACCATTATTGCCCCATCACCACCGCTACAACAAATACCATCATTACTGCTCCCACCCTCATCACTACTGTTACCTCCCACTATCACCACCACAATCGCCACCACCATGAACCTCTCATCTTCCATTCATCTCTCACCTCCTGTGCAGCTTGTATATTCTCCTCCTCCTCCTTCAGCTGTTTCTGATGTTCGGCCTCCTCTTTGGCTTTCTGCACCTCCTCCTGCACCTGCTTCTTGTATGCAGCTTTCTGAACAAACACAATGACACAAGTTATCATGAAATTCAAGGCTCAAAGTATGTTTCACACCCCTGAAACAGCGCCCCCTATGCTTTATGACGCACTAAGTCCATGAAATAATAAAGCCCATGTGCCATAGATTTAAATGCACTGATTGTGTGGAGTATGCTTGGTCTATTAATGGTGTAAAAGAAGGCTTATGGATGTAAACCTTATCCTCATGACCTTTTCGGCGTACTCCATGTTTTCTTTGTGTTTGTAGAGGTAATGAGCGAGAAACTCGATGGGATCCATGGGTCTCTGCTCCACCACTTCTGCCAGAGCCTCCACCAAGCATTTACCCAAATTCGTTTTCAGGTACTCGGAGTCCATCCTGACAGGAAGGAAACATTAAACTTTACTGGGAAAAAAAAATCTAGATTTGGTTTATGTATACACACACAAACACAAACATACAGGTTCAGGTTGCTTATACGTATTAAATGTACATTCTGTAAAAGAAGAAAACAAGCAGGAGAGGTAAATTTCCACATAATAAATAGTAAGTGTAATGAAGTAAACAACTATGTAAACGAAATAAGAGAGAAAACTAATAAATAAATCAAGTAATTAAAAACGTGTGAGCAAGTAAATCAATAAAAAAACAAGCATACAAACATGTTATTTTGCTAGTATATTAGTAAGAAAGTAAATAAGTAAGCATACATACATACAAACAAACAAGAAAATAAATAACTATATCAGTACATAAATAAATGTAAACATAAATCTATAAGTAAATAAAAAACAAATAAGTAGGTATGTAAGTATGTAAGCAAACACTGAAATAAATTGATTAAGAAATATATATAGATATATACGTAAGTAATAGGCAAGTAAATAATAAAGCAAGTATGCAACCTAATTATTAATAAATATAGGTAAATGTAGCCCTTAAAGCGCAGAGCATTTTAGCCTTTATTTTTTCTGCTGTTTTTTTAATAAATATATAGGGCTAAGGATTGTGCAATATAGTGATGTATAATTTTTTTCAGCATGAAATAGGCAGTAAGATTAACATAATTTTAGTAAATTTCAACAGACTATGAAAAGAAGGAGCACAGATACACGTGATCATGTGTTTTTACTGTTGTTTTCGGTTGTTTCCATGAACAAAAATGATAATATTCTCATTTTGAAAGTTCTACATTTTTGCGACATCATTCCCACATTCCGGTAGTGGTAAAATTTACACATTATAAAAGTAATGATAAATTTTTCGTTCTACCTGACATATTAGAAAACCTGAAAAAAAGTCTGAAGCCTCCCCGTTAACACACACCAGTTAGTCTTCCATATAAGCATGTTTTTGCAGCACGTATCTGTGCCACTTCTTAAAACTTAGGGTAAATAGTAAAAAGTAAATGAACAAACAAACAGGCAAAAAAACAAAAAACTAACACAGAGACAGACAGACAAACAAACAGACAAACAAATAAACAAACAAACAGGCAAGCAAACAAAAAACTAACACAGAGACAGCCAGACAGACAGCCAAACAAACAGCCTAACACATAAATAAACAAACAGGCAAACAAACAAAAAACTAACACAGAGACAGACAGACAGACAAACAAATAAACAAACAAACAGGCAAACAAACAAAAAACTAACACAGAGACAGACAGACAGACAGACAAACAAATAAACAAACAAACAGGCAAACAAACAAAAAACTAACACAGAGACAGACAGACAGACCCCCAAACAAACAGACAAACAAATAAACAAACAGGCAAACAAACAAAAAACTAACACAGAGACAGACAGACAGACAGCCAAACAAACAGACAAACACATAAACAAACAGGCAAACAAACAAAAAGCTAACACAGAGACAGACAGACAGACCCCCAAACAAACAGACAAACAAATAAACAAACAGGCAAACAAACAAAAAACTAACACAGAGACAGACAGACAGCCAAAAAAACAGACAAACACATAAACAAACAAACAGGCAAACAAACAAAAAACTAACACAGAGACAGACAGACAGACCCCCAAACAAACAGACAAACAAATAAACAAACAGGCAAACAAACAAAAAACTAACACAGAGACAGACAGACAGACAGACAAACAAACAGACAAACAAATAAAAAAAACAAACAAACAAACAAACAGGCAAACAAACAAAAAACTAACACAGAGACAGACAGACAGACAGCCAAACAAACAGACAAACAAATAAACAAACAAACAGGCAAACAAACAAAAAACTAACACAGAGACAGACAGACAGACAGACAAACAAACAGACAAACAAATAAAAAAAACAAACAAACAAACAAACAGGCAAACAAACAAAAAACTAACACAGAGACAGACAGACAGACAGCCAAACAAACAGACAAACAAATAAACAAACAAACAGGCAAACAAACAAAAAACTAACACAGAGACAGACAGACAAACAAACAGACAAACAAATAAACAAACAGGCAAACAAACAAAAAACTAACACAGAGACAGACAGACAGACAGCCAAACAAACAGACAAACACATAAACAAACAAACAGGCAAACAAACAAAAAACTAACACAGAGACAGACAGACAGACCCCCAAACAAACAGACAAACACATAAACAAACAAACAGGCAAACAAACAAAAAACTAACAGAGACAGACAGACAGACCCCCAAACAAACAGACAAACAAATAAACAAACAGGCAAACAAACAAAAAACTAACACAGAGACAGACAGACAGACAGACAAACAAACAGACAAACAAATAAAAAAAACAAACAAACAAACAGGCAAACAAACAAAAAACTAACACAGAGACAGACAGACAGACAGCCAAACAAACAGACAAACAAATAAACAAACAAACAGGCAAACAAACAAAAAACTAACACAGAGACAGACAGACAAACAAACAGACAAACAAATAAAAAAAACAAACAAACAAACAAACAGGCAAACAAACAAAAAACTAACACAGAGACAGACAGACAGACAGCCAAACAAACAGACAAACACATAAACAAACAAACAGGCAAACAAACAAAAAACTAACACAGAGACAGACAGACAGACCCCCAAACAAACAGACAAACAAATAAACAAACAGGCAAACAAACAAAAAACTAACACAGAGACAGACAGACAGACAGACAGCCAAACAAACAGACAAACACATAAACAAACAAACAGGCAAACAAACAAAAAACTAACACAGAGACAGACAGACAGACCCCCAAACAAACAGACAAACACATAAACAAACAAACAGGCAAACAAACAAAAAACTAACACAGAGACAGACAGACAGACCCCCAAACAAACAGACAAACAAATAAACAAACAGGCAAACAAACAAAAAACTAACACAGAGACAGACAGACAGCCAAAAAAACAGACAAACACATAAACAAACAAACAGGCAAACAAACAAAAAACTAACACAGAGACAGACAGACAGACCCCCAAACAAACAGACAAACAAATAAACAAACAGGCAAACAAACAAAAAACTAACACAGAGACAGACAGACAGCCAAAAAAACAGACAAACACATAAACAAACAAACAGGCAAACAAACAAAAAACTAACACAGAGACAGACAGACAGACCCCCAAACAAACAGACAAACAAATAAACAAACAGGCAAACAAACAAAAAACTAACACAGAGACAGACAGACAGCCAAAAAAACAGACAAACACATAAACAAACAAACAGGCAAACAAACAAAAAACTAACACAGAGACAGACAGACAGACCCCCAAACAAACAGACAAACAAATAAACAAACAGGCAAACAAACAAAAAACTAACACAGAGACAGACAGACAGACAGCCAAACAAACAGACAAACAAATAAACAAACAAACAGGCAAACAAACAAAAAACTAACACAGCGACAGACAGACAGACAGACAAACAAACAGGCAAACAAATAAACAGGCAAACAAAAAAAACTAAAGCACAGGCAGCCAGACAAACAAATAAACAAAAAAAAACAGGCAAAAAAAAAACTAACACACAGGCAGCCAGACAAACAAACAAACAAACAAACAAACCGACAGATTAAAAGCGCTATAAAATTTGGTATCAAAAAACTTGAACTGAATCGGACAACATACACGATGTATTTTGGTCCCCGGATGCTATGAAAGAATATAAATAACGATTATGTATGATTACATATGATATAACGACCTTATGGAAACGTTAAATGAGTTATCTAACCTCCTGTATTACACTCACTTTTAAAATGTTTTGATAAAGATGTGAAATATTTGGTGAAATAATAAAAACATGTAACGGGAAATGTACAAGCTTTTACCTGCTGTAAATATATATATATATAAAAAAAAAAAAACTGTTCGCGTCTCACTTTTGGTTCCGGTGAGTGTTTTCCGTTACCATGGTAACCGTGCAACACGAATAACCGTCCGTCAGGAACAAAAGCGACACTTCCGGCCCGCGCGCACACACCGGGAGTTCCTGCCGCGCGCGTTAATGACGTCACATCTGAGGCGTTGTCGCGTTCGGCAGGAGACTACACGTCCATGTCGCCTAGATTTGTGTCTGCTTTCCAAAAATAAATAAGTGAACGAATGAATGAATAAATAAATAAATAAGAGCTTAAAAATGAATCAGTCAGTCAACCAATAATCTTCCATCCCCTTTTAGTGACCATAAAGTTATTTACATTCTATTCAGTTCCTCCCGCCAGACACCTGCAGCAGTGAAGGCAATCAGTGAAAGCTGAAGCTGACCTTAATGAAAGATATCTGACTTAATCGCATCAGGAAGAAAAAAAGTATAATTTTGCTTAAATACTGGTCTCACGTCTGGTAGTTAAACCTTCTAAATATGATCACAATCCTCTGTGTCTTTAATGAGCGCTCACTTATCATCTTAACAGAACAGGGTTAACTGGAAATGCAAGAAAATTGCAAAGAAATCTATAAAATGCTGGCGGGAAGAGGCTTTATCAGAATCTCACCGTTCATGGTTAGAAAAAGGAGAACCAACTTCCTCTAATCTTTTCACACTTAACATGACTCTAAAATGAATTCGAATTTTGAATGAAGTAATCTATAACCGGTGATCCCAGGCTTAAACAGTACTTGGGAGTGGCTTAGTGGTTCCCCGCACTGTCGCCCTGCATCTCCCAGGATCAGGGTTCGATTCCTGTGTGCATGGAGTTTGTATGTTCTCCCCGTGCTTGGTGGGTTCCCTCCTGGTACTCTGGTTTCCGTCCACAGTCTAAAGATTAGGCTGATTGGCGTTCCGAAATTACCTGTAGTGTGTGTGTGTGTGCCCAGTGATGGATTGCCCCCCCACATCCATTGTGTACCCCACTCCAGATAGACTCTGTGACACTGGATAAAGCGGTATAGATGATGAATGAGTCGGTGAGTGTATACTTCATAATTTTGAGAATAAGATTTTTTGTTATTTTGCTAAATCTTTCTCAACTTATTGACTCAGAGAGAAGAAAAAAAAAACTCTTTGTGAGGTATAGCAAAGGTTTAAAAAAGCTACATAGCTCTCCCTTAGACATTCAGTTTATTACCTGAATTCTGTAAATAAATTATTTCCCAGCAGATGGCCCCCTTTTTATTGCAATTGATTAATGAGTGCATATCATTCAGCACCTTACACTCAAGGCTTACGACTCAAGGCGTGATTACGTTAATCCCAAAACCCCATAATGGTTTACTTTGACAGCTGGCGTTCAGTTTAAAAAAAAAAAAAAAAATAGAATATAGAAGATAAAATCTTGGCCTTGATTTTTGTCAGAAGAATTACAAGAGGTGCTTGAGTCTATAATCAATGAAGCTCAGTCTGGGTGTCGAATAAATACATCTCCAACAGTATTAGATTTTACAAAAGAAAATGTACTTGATTATTCACATTTAATACCAGATAACATTGAGCATTGAGCAACATGTGAGCATGAGGAAGTTCAGATTTGGAGATTTCTTCTGCAATGCAATTAAGACTTTATATAATAATGCTAATTGTTACATTTTTCCCCTTTGACTTGACAAACTTTGACTTTGACTATATGGAAAAATAAAAAAATGGACATTGTTGCAGTGGATGTGTGTTAGTAGGAAGCAGTGTGTTTTATTGGGAATGTGAGATGTAGTGCATTATTAAAACACAAATGATGTGGAACGCCATAGAAAAGGTGGCTGGGTGACTCAATGACGTATTGGCCATAATGTGGCCAAAAGTATGTGGACACCAGACAAACACACTCATATGAGCTTGTTGAACATCCCGTTTTGAATTTATCCTCCCAGTCTCCTGGGAAGTCTTTCCCAGTTCATCCCAAAGCTGATGCTTCAGTTGGGTTAAGTTCAGTCAGGGCTCTGTGTAGGATAAACGCCAAACTTAACACACCATGTCTTCATGGACTTTTCTCCAGTAAGACCGGACTTTGGTCCCAACAGGCATGGGAGGTAATACTTGGTGGCCCTTGGCTGATTGGTGTATATTTATAGCTTACTAAAGATGTGTAAGGTTTTTTTATATGCAGAAATAATAAACAGACTGTCCCAGGATAAAGCAATACACATTTATTGTTCATAAAAGATATTACACAAAACATGATTGCGTACAGGATATGATACATAGCATTGTACTGTGTGTTAAATATAAAGAATCGCACCTTGTTCCTTTCAGTGCTTTCATTCAGAGAAATCTCGCACTTCATCATAGAACCAAGTCTTGTGCAGTCCATGTAAAGATGTTTGGACAGAAACAGCTGATCCATACAGTCAGAGTATTCATTTACCCTCATCCCTCACTGATATGCTAATCCGAGTCCTAAAACCGACTGACCGATCAAGCTTTCTCCTCCTTACACTGGTTCTGAGAGAGACCCTGGAGCTGCCCTCTCTGGATCAGAACCATCAAAGTGTTTTCAGACACAGAGCGAAACTCCATAACAAATGTGGCGTAGAACAGCAGCACGGTGATGACGAATAGCCACTCGCATACAGCGGCGGCGTGCTGCAGGGTGAAGCTGTCCTGCAGGAAGAAGACGGCACCTGGAGCACAGAGTGTTAAGGATTGTAGATCAGCTGTGTGTCTGAAAACCAGAGCTTTAACTGGAACTAGAATGTGAGTCATGATACACAGTATTCGGATTAGACGCTCTCTCTCTCTCTCTCTCTCTCTCTCTCTCTCTTTCAGTAAAGGATACAGAGAAGGAGTGTGATCAGGGCGAGCAGACTGAGGGTGAGTCGGAGGTGGGCGGTTCGGCAGTTTGTGTGTGTTTTTGCCAGACGGTAAGTCACAATTGTCTGTAGACACACGAACAGTAAACTGGTTGGGAAGGCCAGAATCACTCCCACATAGTGCACCACCTTAGCAAAGTCTACCTGCAACACACACACACACACACACACACACACACACACACACACACACACACACAATGCAATAGTATTAGTATTCTGCTAACAATTTCTGGTTGTCAAAATGTTGGCAATGTTTGTTTGGAACACCATATATATATATATTTTTAAAGTTAGTATTCCCCACATAGACTACGTATATGTTACTGGCATAACATTGAAAGAATTACCACAACACAATGCTGTACATACAACATCAAATTAACATATACAGTGGAACCTCGGATTACGAGTAACTCAGTTTACGAGTGTTCCACAAGACGAGCAAAGATTTTTAATACATTTTGAATTGAAAAACGAGCATGTCTTGGTTTACGAGTGCCAAATTTTTTTGACACCAATACACACACATACACACACACACACACACACACACACACACACACACACACACACACACACTCTCTCTCTCTCGCCTTTACACCCCCCCTCCCCGGCTTCACACAGACACACACTCTGCTCTACACAGAAACTCTGCTCTATTGCAATTCTTTTCAAAGGTAAGGTGCTGGTTCATTTGTTTTTTTACTTTACAGCAGTGATTCCGTTAGTCTGCGCTCACGCGAGTGTCATTAGTGAGATTTATTTTTTTCCCATTAAAACAGTATTTCTGTTGTGTGTGTGTTTGTTATGAAACTTAAAAAGTGAGGTGGGGGGAGGGCGGAGGAGTTTTACTCTGTAAGACGAGACGAGGGAAGGGGCTAATTCCACACACACACACACACACACACACACACACACACACACACACAAACACACACATACACAGTGCCTGCGCGCACAAACGGAAACACTTATCTGTGGGGATTTATTTTAACTTTTTTTAAAAGGTAAAGTGCAGGTTAATTTGTTTTATTTTTACTTTATATATTGTATTAATTATTTTTCTGTATTTATTTTTTTGGGCTGTGTAACAAATTATTTTCATTGTTTATTATGGGTATATCTGATTTGGTTTACGAGTGTTTTGGAATACGAGCCCGCCTCCGGAACGAATTATGCTCGTAATCCAAGGTTCCACTGTATTTAAATTTCTCAACTCTCTGAAATGTTCATACCACTGATACTGTGCTGATAATTACACCTGGACTGAAACCCAGGTCATGGTGGGGTTTCTTGCCAATGCCACCGGGAACCACCTGCTGCCTTACCTGGTAAATACACATGCATGCCTCACCACAAACCACCCCCCAAAAGACTGCACTGAACATGAGGGACAAAAAAGTCCTTCAAGAAGCCTGGAGAACTATTCCTCAAGACTACATAAAAAAACAAAACAAAGTTTGAAGCTTTAGGAGCAAAATATGAAGAAATTATTGGGGGTGGGTGTCAAGACTTTTGCACAGTACTGTATATACAGATACATGGAAGGACAAAGACACAAACAGACAGTCGAATTAATTGACAAACAGAGAGACAGATGTACAAATAACAAGACAGACAGAGAAACAGAGCTGTGTATTACCAGACAACCAAAGGCACATGACAGATCACTACACAGACAGACAGACAGACATGGCAAGAGAGCTAGGAAGGGAAATAACAAGATACAGGCAGACAGGTGAAATTATTAGACAGACAGACAGACCTATATATGAGACAGTCAGAAGAAACAGGTAAATCTCTAGAAAGACAGACAGACAGACAGACAGACAGGTTGATGACCAGAGAGAAAGACAGAAAACATTTCCTAGATGCAGAAGGAGGTTAAAACAGATAGATTAATGAAAAGACAGATAAACCAATCAATACTGATATTAGTGTTATTCCCCCAGGGTGACACTCATCCTTCCCCACCAGCTCCAGTGATAAAAAAAAAGTCCCTTTAAAGTTTCCGTACCTGGAAGTTTCCCACCATGCCGAGTCCTGCAGCACACAGCCAGCCTGAGCAGAGCCCCATCATGTTCAACACACTGTCCTGCTTCTGCTGCTCCATCACCTGGGCGTAGCGGATCAGACCGATCAGCATCACTACACACACACACACACACACACACACACACACACACACACACACACACACACACACTCAGTCAGCATGACTGGAACACATTAACTCACTTGGATTAGATTATTGAATGAATTGAATGAATGTGCAGGCGTTCCTAATAAAGTGGATAACAAGTGGATGGAAATCGACTTCAAAAGCTCAATCTGCTGTTACTCACTCATAAAGGATCCAATACTGCAGAGCAGACTAAACCAGCAACTCTCTGGAGGAAACACCCCACATTTACTGTACAGAGAGAGAGAGAGAGAGAGAGAGAGAGAGAGCTTTACTCCTAGCGTGGTTCAAACTGATGTAGTTCAAGTCAACAAGGCAAGTCAAGTCGGCTTTTATTGTCATTTCAACCATCTACAGTTGAGTACACAGTGAAACGAAACAACGTTCCTCCAGGACCAGGGTGCTACATACATGCAACGACATAAATTAACAACACAACATAAATTTTACAACGCAGATTTTTACATTTTTAAGTTAACCTAAAAAACTATCAATTTCTATACAAAAAAGAGACAACAAAGACAGCAGACAACAAAGTGCACGTGCAAATGTGCGAACGAAGAGCTACATGACAACACGACAACGTAACACGTTACAGTTAAGAAATACCTTTTTAGTGATAAGGTATCGGTTGAGGTGGTGGAGAGAGCAGCAAGTAAACAATTTACATTGTGTTCAAAAAAATATTGTTGTGCAAATCGCAAAGTGAAATAAAAATATTGTGCAAATATTGCAAAGAGCAGTTCAGATAGGTGGGTATGAACAAATTAAGGTGGTTGTAAATCAGTGTGATTGTGCACATGTGTGTTTATCAGTTCAGTCCGGATGTTATTTAGTTCGTCTGTTTTAGTGATTTTGTGTGTGTGTGTGTGTGTGTGTGTGTGTGTGTGTGTGTGTGTGTGTGCGCGTGTGTGTTTATCAGTCCAGTCTCTTTGTGTTGAGGAGACGGATGGCTTGTGGGTAAAAACTGTTTCTCAGTCTGGATGTGAGGCCCGAATGCTTCGGTACCTTTTTCCAGATGGCAGGAGAGTGAAGAGTGTGTGTGAGGGGTGTGTGTGTGTGTGGTGTGTGTGATGGATGTGTCCGGTCAGCCACAATGCTGGTGGCTTTGCGGATGCAGCGTGTGGTGTAAATGTCTTCAATAGAAGGGAGAGAGACCCCAATGATCTTCTCAGCTGTCCTCACTATCCGCTGTAGGGTCTTGCGGTCTGATATGGTACAATTCCCAAACCAGACAGTGATGCAGCTGCTCAGGATGCTCTCGATGGTTCCTCTATAGAAGGTGGTGAGGATCGGTGGTGGACGCTGTGTTTTTCTCAGCCTTCTCAGGAAGAAAAGACGTTGTTGGGCTTTCTTATGCAGAGGGACCAGGAGAGGTTCTCCTCCAGGTGGACGCCCAGGAATTTCGTGCTCTTGACAATCTCCACAGAAGAGCCGTCGATGCCGAGCGGAGAGTGATCGCTCCGTGTCCTCCTGTAGTCAACAATCATCTCTTTTGTCTTTTTCGACGTTCAGAGCCAGGTTGTTGTCTGTACACCAGTCCGTTAGCCTCTGCACTTCCTCTCTGTACGCCGACTCGTCGTTCTTGCTGATGAGACCCACCACGGTCGTGTCATCAGCGAACTTGATGATATGATTGGAGCTGTGTGTCGCTACACAATCATGAGTCAGCAGTGTGAACAGCAGGGGGCTGAGCACGCAGCCCTGGGGGGCCCCAGTGCTCAGTGTGGTGGTGCTGGAGGTGTAGCTCCCGATCCGCACTGCTTGAGGTCTTTCGGTCAGGAAGTCCAGGATCCAGTTACAGAGGGAGGTGTTCAGGCCCAACAAGCTCAGCTTCCCGATCAGGTGTTGGGGGATGATTGTATTGAATGCTGAACTGAAGTCTCTGTACAGCATTCTGACGTAAGTGTCCTTCTTGTCCAGGTGTGTCAGTGCCAGGTGGAGTGTGGTGCAGACGGCGTCGTCCGTTGAACAGTTTGGACGATACGCGAACTGCTGGGGGTCTAGTGAGGGAGGCAGCAGGGTCTTGATGTGTCTCATGACGAGCCGCTCGAAGCACTTCATGATGATGGGTGTTAGTGCAACAGGGCGGTAGTCATTGAGACAGGACACAGAAGACTTCTTCGGCACGGGGACGATGGTGGTAGATTTAAAGCATGTGGGAACGACGGCGCTGCTGAGAGAGATGTTGAATATGTCGGTGAGAACACCTGCCAGCTGTTCTGCACATTCTCTGAGCACTCTGCCTGGGATGTTGTCTGGTCCAGCAGCTTTACGTGGGTTGACTCTGCGTAGAGTTTTCCTCACATCAGCCGTGGTGAGACACAGCACCTGGTCGTTCGGCGGAGGGATAGTCTTCCTCGCCGTCACGTCGTTCTGCATGTCGAACCGTGCATAGAAGTTGTTCAGCGCATCTGGAAGGGAGCCGTCACTGTCACAGGAAGGTTATGTCGTCCTGTAGTGAGTGATGGCTTGTATACCCTGCCACATGCGCCGTGTGTCACCGCTGTCCCTGAAGTGATTGTGGGTTCTCTGGGCGTGTGCGCGCTTCACCTCTCTGATGGCCCGGGACAGTTTGGCCCTTGCTGTTCTTAGGGCCGCCTTGTCCTCCGTTCTGAAGGCAGAGTCTCTGGTTCTCTGGTTCTCAGTAGTTCACTGATTTAATTTTAAAAAATCATGTAATCAAATGATGTAATCTTTTGTCCCAAGATTAGCACTCAAGCTGCAGATTAAAGGTGCAATAGAAAAACATTTCACTTTTATACGCTTGTGTCTTTGTTTGGTGCTTGAGGAAATCATTTGGTCTGTAGTGCTACAGTAAAGTAGTTTGTGTTTATACTGTACAAGCCTCGTGTTTGTCGCCATTCTACAGACACATCACTCAGATTCAGCTCTTTAAACATTAGAGATTTAATAGAAAGAAACAAAATGCGATCAAAAAACAAAAGCACACTGACTCCAAAATTGATTTAATTTTTTTTTTATTTAATTAACTTATGTTTGTTACTTCAAAGATAAATTTATTCAGAGGAGAAACCAAATGATGTTCAGTACAATAAGAAAACAGAATACAGTGTGTGTTTGTCCTCTGCTTATTTAATAATGAGGAAATGTCTGAATTAAAATACCTGGACCAAAAACAAACAAACAAAAAAAAAAGTAATCATATTAAAAATAATAAAACTCAAAACTAAATCTAAAACATACATTTATTAATGAAAACATAAAGAAACAAATACATTTATTAAGTAAAAAAAAAAAAACGAATAAATATTTTAATAGATTTAAACTACTTTTAAATATCAGATTTAAATATCTGTGAAATAAAATACTATAATAATTTTGTAAAAAAAATATTAATGCTTTAATTAAAGCCATGTAGTGTATAACGACTTTTGTGTAAACTTCTTTTAAGTCTAGAAGCTATTAATTTATTCATTCGTTTATTCTTCTATGGTGTTTGGATCTTTTTTTTCTGTTGTTTATGATGTAAAGTGACTGTATATCGATATTATAATTCTTTTTAATAAGTAGAAGGTTACCTGATGAGAGGGATGTTATCCAGAGTGCAGCAGCGAAACTGTCCACTCTGCATCACAAGAGGATCCTCACAGGACGAGTTATACACCCTGTATTACACACACACACACACACACACACACACACACACACATACCCTCATACAATCTTCCAATTTTTTTCTCTTACTTTCCTTACATGGTCTCAGTTAACTGTTGCCTTTCTAGTAACTAATGCAGTGTTTATCAAAAGTGGGCATTTCGATATTTCTGACCTCCAGCTGATGAAAACAAAAGAATAAACTCTAAATTCAGAAAAACAGAAAGGTCAACTCAAGGTCAACTCAAGGTCAACACTGCAGGCGGCACCGAATGATGTCGCGTCAACATCCTGCTCTCACCGATTGATGTGTCGACTCTATACGGAATTTTTTTTTTTATTTCTATTATTTCATTCAATTTCTATTCATTTATTTAATTCCACTTTGTAGCTTATCTAGCATTCATGACTGTGTGGGAACTGGGAAACACCCAGCGTCTGAGGAGGAACAGAGTTTTTCCGGAGCTACAGAACGACTGCTCTGAGGTGCAGTGATGTCACGTCAAGATGGCGGCACTAGTAGTGGATGTTTATTTCTTAAATATTCTTAAATATTAATTAACGAAATAATGGCGTGATTTAAGGGTGAGTTTTAAGCCATCAGTTGAGGTTATATTTGAAATCGCTTAAATGCTGGTTGATGTTTTGATAACTGAAACGTTACAAATCCGTGAAACGGTGAGCATTCAGTGCGAACACGAAGGTGGGAAGGCTTGGGGTCTGTGATGTAAAATTCCAAGTTCCTACTAAATGTAGCATTAAACACACCGAGCTTGAAAATTGTACAATTCCAAGTTCAGACTTCCCACTTCCAAGTAGCATACCTGTGCCTCGGGTTTTGTTTTTTTTTTTTTTTTTTTTTTTTAATACTTTGGTTTTTCATGATAATTTATATAAAAATGTAACTTTTCTTAAATCACTGTTTTATCTACAGCATATATTTGTTTGGTACAAACAAACAAACAAACAAACAAAAAATTGTATGTGAATAATGAATATTGCTGACCAAAAAAAAAAAAAAACGTAGTTCTACTGCTCGGGTCCTCCTTTGCTGCTCTAACACACATTCTCACTGGCCAACTGATGGTGAATTCTCTCTCGGATTCTCAGGACGAGTTCACCTCGGAACTGTAGTTTACCTTCCCCAATCTGTTGTTCTTTTTATTCAAGGGTTTATGATCTACACGGCAAACCAAAAAGGTGTTGTCTATAGCGACTAAGAATCTCTGTAGCTGTTCAAGAGACAAAGTGTGTACCAGCGTTTAGACTTCCATGAACGTAATGACTTACGTGGAGGAAAAATAACTCTCTTTCAATACAAATGGTAAAAGCTCATGTGTGTTGATGTTATTTCCATCTTTACATGTACAATGTCCTTTCTGTCTTTTTCTCTTAAATTCTGTGTCAAGTTACTGGAGCAGTAAGAAAAACTTGAATTTGAAAGCTTAACAAAGAGTGGACTGTAACCTTTTTGTGTGTGTGTGTCAAACATGCTAACTTTGCTAGCAATCTGTCACGCAAAGCAAAGAGCTGGCTAATAAAGCTAGCGATCGGGCCGCTATTATTTTATCGGGCCTATACAAAATGTTTGTTTTTTGGGAACATGTTTGAATGTTGGGGACAGACTTTCATCCGGTTCTTATCGCCTCCTTGTCACATCAATAGTCGGAATGGCAAATCATGTGAGACCAGTCAAAGGTCAGCTTGAAACAGTAGAGTTGAGTTTGTAAGCGGATACAGCAGTCACGTACTGTATAAAAAGAGCTTACACAAGTGTCCGAATGACTCGGACCGAATGAACTAAACTACGGTTTTTAAAATCGATCTTTAATCTTTCTGGTCACACTGTGTACATCCCGTAATAGTAGGCACAGTTTTGCATCAAATCCGCATTTTAAAATGCCATCAAATAATATATACGAGCATGATTTAAACTAGCAAATGATGTTAAAGTCAGCGACTTTACCAGTTGTTGATGGGGCAGACGTGCTGGTTAGAGACTGCCATGGCGTATCTGTGGAGGGGAAAATAAATCAGAAGGAAAGAAATGACAGACGCAAGTAGCCGAGTTCATGACCTTTGCATTGAAGTTCGCGTCCATGGATTTGCGGCAGGAAGCAGTCCACAACTGATGCGCTGTAAACCCTAATGCTCAAAGTAATTCAACACACTGAGTTCTGTTGACTTAAATCATTGCAGTTAGGTCACATTAATAGACCTTTCTGTGAGTTTCCAGAACTTTTTGGGTATTTTACGCGTTTGTAGAAACGACACTTTTCAAGGTAGCTGAACAAATCTGATATTTTAAGTACTTAAAATAACAGTAACTGTCACCTTAAAGTTCCACCACCTAAAAATCTATAGCGCACTGGTGGCTCAGTAGTAGGTGTTTGGCCTGCCGTGCGAAAGACCCGGGTTCGATTAGTTGTTGGTCTTTCAGCTGCTCCCAGCAACGGGTCGCCGCAGCAGACGATCCGGTCCGCACACAAGCTTGGCGCAGGTTTTACACCAGATGCCCTTCCTGACGCAACCCTCCCGTTGTATCTGGGCTTGGGACAGACACTTCATCCGGGTGTCGGGAATCAAACTTGGGCCTTTCACATGGTGGCAGACGAAACTCCTCCCACGGAGTCACCAGTGCCCCTATTGCCCTGATGACATCAGACACAAAATCACTAGGCTGAAAGATTGGTGGAAGTTGGTGGAACTTTAAGGTGACGGTTACTCTTACTTACAGAAGTACTTACAGTTACTTCAAATGCCAAATTTGGCCTCCGAGTGGCGCAGTGGTTAAAGCGCTCGCCCTATCATCCGGAGATCGCTAGTTCGAATCCCGGGTGGTGCTGTAACCTCTCGCAGCCGGAGGTCTAGAGAGAGCTGATTGGCCGAGCTCTCTCAGAGGGGAGGGATGAGAGGTACTTAGTGCTCCGATATTAATCACGGCTCTACAGCCAGTCAGGGGCGTCTGTGAGCTCGCGCAGCGGAGGGAGCGGATAGCGCCGTCCTCCGAGTGTGTAACTCCGCCCCCAACGGTGCGCGAGCGAGCAGTTCGAAAAGATGCGGTCGGCTGGCGTCACGTGGTTCGGAGGAAACACGTGATAGTCTTCGGCCCTCCCGGCTGAGTGGTAGTAGTAGCCTTAATGTGGGAGCGCCCCCTAGTGACGGGGAGGAATTGGACACGACTAAATTAGCCCCCCCAAAAAAAAGCCAAATTTGTTCAGCTAACTTGAAAAGTGTCATTTCTACAAGCTCATAAATACCAAAAAGTTCTAAATACTCATCAAGGTCTATTCATTTGAACTCGATGTAATTATTTAAGTTAAAAGTACTCGATATTTTGAATTACTTTGAGCATTCGGGTTTACAGTGTGCCGAGGATGACTCTATATGGATAGCCTGGAGATACACTTACTGTAAACACCATGATGATGCGTCAGACTGCAACGGTTTCATGCACAGCGATTGCTAGAGTAGCTTTAGGAGAGCAATTGTCATGAACAGATTTTGCACCCACAGTAAGTCTCCGTCGATGAACAGATGATAACTTATATATCATAATACACTACGAGGGGTGTTCAAGTCAAACTGGAGTGAAACACTGGGATGAGTGCATTAGTGTAGTTTTGCATATCCCAGTTAGAGCACAGGGTCAGCCCCTGGAGCAGATAGGGTTAAGGGCCTTGCTCAAGGGCTCAACACTGGCAACTCGGCAGTGCTGGGGCTCGAACCCCCAACCTTCCGATCAGTAACTCAGTAACTCACAGCCTTAACCAATTGAGCCACCACTGCCCCTTACTGCATGTAGAGACTCTCAGGACAGTCAAAAGTCTTGCTTTGACTTGAATGACAAAGATTTAATGTCCAAACTAACGGTGCTACCTTTAGACAATGTGTAAAGAACTGGAGGCCGAACGGCAGGGTAGAATTTGTACAAATAGAAAGAAAGTCAGATAAAATGCAACAATAAGAAAAACAGCGGAGTATAAATCCATAGACATCCAGTAAAGCATTTAAAAAAAATAATACATCCAAACAGTGAAGACGTCGAGGCTTGGGCAATAAGTGAGAGATATTTGTGGCCTAAACATTTGGTTTAAATATTAACTCTACGGTTTTACTCCACTCTTCCTGTCTCAGGGCTGTCGGCATAAAGGACATTGTTTGTTGTTGTATTTTAATATCTAGTGTGATATTAACAACCTAACCAGATGACGATGCCAGCTTCCAGCCGAACTTTCACACAAAACACAGTCAGTCATTTATTTTGAGGTATTTTCACATTCAGTTCTAACTAAATTAAAGTGTGTGTGTGTGTGCGTGTGCGTGTGCGTATTCATGCCTCTGTACACCGCCACATCGGATTTGCAATAAATATTTAAAAAAGAAAAAAAAAATGCCTAAGCTGTTTTAAAGTTTAGGAAAAACGAGTTTTGGTAAACATCTTAAATGAATGCGTGAACATCATGAATTTGAATGCACTGACCTATTAATCGTACAAAAGAATATCATGTAGGGTGGATGGACAGTCCCTTTGGGTTCATGAATGGATAAATAGATGGGTGGGTATACTGATGGATGGATGGATGGATGGATGGATCGACAGAATGATGTTGAAATCATGGATGGATGAACAGATGATAAATGCATGGGAATACTGTTAAATTCATGGATGAATGGATGGATGACGGGGTACACTGTTGGATTCATGGATGGATGAATGCATGCATGGATGGGTGGAATGATGGGATTTAATGAATGATGGGTGAATAGGTTGAGAAATAGATGGATGAATGGATGGGTATACTTTTGAATTCATGGAATGTTGGATGGATGGATGGATTGAAATGTGGGCTTACTGCTTGATGCCTAGATGGATGAATGGATGGGTGGAATCATGGAGATACTGTACAATTGGATTCGTGAATGATTGGTGAAAGTTTCAGTGAATAGATGGATGAATTGACGTGTATAATACTGAATTTATGGATGGATGGATGGAAAATGGGTTTCTGTTGAATGAATTGATGGATGATAGATGAATGGATGATGGATGGGTGTGTATACAGCTGACTTTCTGGAAAACATGGATGGATGCAAATGCTAATTCAACACTTGCAGTGAACTTCAGACCTTTTATCTCCTGAATTTGTCATGAAATACCCAACAAACAAGCCACAACAGGTCATGAAACGTGTGAAACTTCAGGAACTTTGTAAAAAAAAAAAAAAATTTAAATGGCTGCAATTTGTAAACTGGTCTAACATCAAGTAATGCAGAATGTCTACACTTCAGTCACATCCCGATTGCTTTGTTTCAGACACTCATACACCAGGTACAAAAATACAAAAACTGTTTCACTGTCCAAGACCTCGAGCACAGTACGGTGATGAGACTCATAGACTCAAAAAACATGTGAACGTTGCAAACGTTTTAAAGAAGGTCATATGTCGGTGAACGACGTTGCAGGCCGAGGCGCCTCGGAGCACGATGTAGTCGTTCCCATGAACATTCAGCGAGTGGAACGCCCCATGGGAACTGTACAAACACTCGTACACCAACACCATTCGCACGTTACAGGAACTCGACTGAGAGTTATTGCCGTATCCCCCGTACAGTCCTGACCTCACTCCAAGCAATGTTTGGAAAAGCCATTAAAGGAGTTCCTGGGAGGCCAGCGATTCCGGCAGAAAACTTTCTACCTTGATGGTGTGCCAGCACCAGTGAAATACACCAGTGAAATACTGGGATAATTAGTGCATTAGTGTATTATTATTATTATTATTATATAGAGAAATAAAGTGAGTTTTTACTCTCCGTAATGTGTTCTGTTATTCAATCAAAAGCAATCAAAAGTCCCGGTTTGACTTGAACGCCCGTTGTAGATGTAGAACATTAAATGCTGTAATGGAGATAGCTCATTAGTTTTCTATAACAGCACACAATGTTGTTAATAATAATAATCATCATCATAATCATAATCATAATCATAATAATAATAATATAAAAATATAATACAGTAATATATTATTATTATTATTATTATTATTATTATTATTTAGGCTTGTGGTTTGCCTTTTCTAGAGCATGAAGGACTAACGTCCTATATATTAGTTTAGTTTGCTTTACATGTATATTTAATCTTAACAGTTAGATCACAGTGTGTAAAACTTTAAACATACCGTTCAAAGCAAATGATATCATCACACATGCAGCTCTTTTCTAACTTACATCACTATTTTTTTTAAATATATGATGATATTATACTCTAACTTTAAGTCAGGAAATTCTCATAATTATGTAAACGATAATGCAAATCTAATCAAGTGTCAGTAAATAATAGCAATGGATCTTCAGACACTTACACAATCCATACTCCCGAGATGGTGCAGAGGGGCAGAGCGACAGGTAAAAGCGCCCAGAGTGACATCATTTCACCTGAATGTACCTTCAGCTCTGCAGGATTCCCTCATTGTCCGTCCCAACGGGATCAATGCTGCGATTGCGTCATTTCTAATCGAACTCATGAGTGTTCTAACGGATCGAGTGTCCGGCTTTCTCTCGTACTCTCCTCTCAGAGCCGTTCACTTCAGCCCGCATGCCATGCTGCCGTAAGCCCCTCCCCTTAAAGCATCAGGTTTCGTAAGGTTTACTAGTTACTTTAATCGCTGTTAATGTTTGGACTTTTCAACAGTTTACACAGCGTCCAGAAGCAAAAGTCCAACCGGCAGAAAGAAGCAAAGATTTCCGTCAATAATCCAAATCCAGCCGAGCGTCAAGATCGAGGACTCATGGTCCATCAGCGTTTCCACACTCAGGCCTCGCGCAGATAATACAGTCACAAGGCACAAGGAGTAACAGCTACGGTATACTGATACACTACAATCAGGTCTCACAGTCGGCCAAAACACAGGAACGGTGCTGATTAAAAAAAAAAAAAAAAAAATTTTATTATGTTATACATCAGAAAGTGTGTGTGAGCCAGAAAAAAAAACCCCTGAAGTTTATGCAACATGGAAGTGACCGATCTCGCTCCCTAAACATTTCAAGTTGCTAACTTGAGTCGTTTTGGAGAGATGCCCCAAAAATGGCCATTTTTCACTGTCGCTTCAAACACTCACTCACTCACTCATCATCTATACCAATCCCAGGAGACTTGGGGCACATGGCAGGGTACACCCTGAACAGGGTGCCAATCCACCACAGGGCACAGACCCACACACACACACACACACACACACACACACACTCACTCATTCACACACTACGGGCAATTTGGAAACGCCAATTAGCCCCACCTGCATGTCTTCGGACTGTGGGAGGAAACCGGAGAACCAGGATGAAACCCACCAAGCACGGGGACATGCAACATGCAAACACTCCATGCACACAGAGACGGGAATCGAGCCTGGCCGGGGATCGAACCAGGACCCTGGCGGTGCAAGGCGACCGTGCGAACCACTACACCACCGTGCCGCCTTCGCTTCAAAAAATAATCATTTAAATGCAAATTATTCATCTTTCTTTATGAGTATTGATACTAAAACAGGTGTAACTGTAAGCGTCTAGAAGCCTGTGACCTGTAAACAATTAAAGTTGCTTAAATTAAAGCATTCCACAAAAATTCATATACTTTCCCTTTGGGATCAATCAATCAATCAATCAATCAATCAATCAATCTAAAAACTCTGTAGTGTCTGTAACCCTGTCAAAATCATGTTGCAATATCATAACCATTTTGCACTTTAGAATAATACACTTTTTCAAGTTTTCATGTGAAATCTAACTTGGCCAAAATGTAGATTACTGAATGTTAAATATGTAGAGAGAGAAAAAGAGGATTATTTAGAAAATCTGAATGACCGTTAGGACGACGGAAAGATTTGGATTCAAAAAAAGTCACAGACATCGTGTTTCTTTCTATCTGACAAAAATATAAATGTGTTTACATATTTTAAAAAGCTACGTATAGGTCGGGAGATAAATAGTGTCGTATGATCCCATCTGAAAATTCACGTTTTCACCTGCTGTAGGTGAGCCACTTTTTAGCAGCGACACCATGTTTTGGCTGTTTATAGCATTGCAGGTGGACATGATGGAGGTCTTTGTTTAACACTGAGCGAAAAAATGATGTTCAAAGCAAATATATTGTGTGTGTGTTTAGATAGATAGATAGATTTTTTTTTTTTTGTCTGAAAATGTTAAAAGCGTACATCTCGACACATTTCTACAAACAGACATATGGAACATCTTAAACAAATGAACATTCAAGTTCTGGTGGTAGTGCAGTCATAACAATTTATTAGCATTGCTGTTAAATTAGTACATTTTATTAAAAGTAAAGTAAAAACGGCGAGTCCTGAGTGTTATACAATATAAACGAATATCAATGTTTCCATTTCCTCTTTGATGTACAAAAATGGAGTAAAAAAATTGCAACTGATCTTCTTCATCATCACACACAACCTCTCCGTAAATCTGTACAGAGCAAAAATAAAGTCTGAAAGGAATTAGGGAAGGGAAAAAAAATAGAACATTTACTAGAACATTTATCCCACTTTGCTAATGTTGCTCGTTGCTAATGAAAAGCCAAAAGCATTTAGTGTTTATATCCAAGCGTCCTGAATGTGGGGTTGTGCCGCTGTACACAGACAGTTCACTCACACAGGAATCATCGGCTGAGTGTATTCATTCACTTTAGCACTCAACTTTTGAGCCTTTAATAAAACGTTTTTTTTTTTTGGTTTTTTTTTTTTTTTTTAAACATCATAATCTGCAGCTCTATTAGAAAGCTTTTAGAAAGTATTTGTAATGTTAGGACAGTTAGGGCACAGTGGATGGATTTAAAAATGTGGACAGATGTGCTTGGGTGGATGGTTATGCTGATGGATGGCTGAATGGATGGATGGATGGATGGATGGATGGATGGATGGATAAAAGGGCATACCTTTAAATGCTTGGACAGATGGATAAATGCACAATTGGCATAATGTTGGATGCATGGTGATGTACTGATTGTGATAAATGGATGGCTGAATTTGTATACTGTAGGATTCAAGGATGGATGGATAGATGGGATGATGGAATGATTCAAGAATAGATAAACGAATGGATGGATGGATGGATGGATGGAAGAATGGATATACTGTGGAACTCATTGATGGAAGGATAAATAGCTGGATGAATGGATGGATAAACTCTTGAACTCATAGATAAATGGATGGATGGGTATACTGTTTGTTTCATCAACAGATGACTAGATGGGTGGATGGATGGATGGATAAATAGATGGATAAATTGATGGGTATAATGATGAATTTAAGGCTGTACAGATGGATGAAAGGGTATACTGCTGGATTCTTGAATGGCTAGATAATGGATGGATGGATGGGTGTACAGTGAGATAATTCTTATAATTAATTCTCAATGCATGGACGGATAGGTATATGGACATATGAGTATACTGTTGGGCTCATGGATAGATGACTAGATGGCTGGATGGGCGTACTGTTGGATGCATGAATGTATAGATGAAATGACGGGAACACTGTTGGATTTATGGCTGATGCGTGAATTGGTGATTGAATGAATAGGTATAATGAGTTTAAGGATGGTTAGATGGATGAATAGGCATGCTGCTGGGATCATGAATGGATAGATGGGTAGATGGGTATACTAATACTAATACTGGATTCTTGAATAGATGGATGGATAGAATGTGATCATTCTCAATTCATAGATCGATGGATATATGGGCATATGGGTATACTGTTTCATTCATGAACAAATTGATAGATGGATGGATAGATGGATGGATAGGCTGATGGTTATGCTGTTGGGTTCAATGATAGATTGATGGATGGATAGATGGATGTACTGTTATATGCATTAACAGATGAATAGATGGACAGAAAATACACTGAGGATATATCAAACACCATTTTTATCTAGAGTGTATAAGATGTGTAATACCACACTATGATCAAATAAATAGTTGTAAACAAAATTGACAGTTTGGAGCATTAAATTATCCAGAGTGAGAGCTCTCATAGAAGATCAGACTCCATGTTACGGTCTATATTCAGGCTATAAGCATAAACACCACTGCCACAGTAGTCTGGGGGTCATTTGTGATCCGGTACAGTTTAGTACAAATAAACTGAATGAACTATATATACACTGATATCTTGATATGACTATATATACTGATATGAGACTTAGACGGTTCTCCTTACTGGCCATAACGAGTTAATGTGAAAGGTCAATGAGATCAAGTCAGATAAAGAAACTAAAGACAGATGCAGTGTTTGAACAGTACCACCAGAGGGCAGTGTCTGACTGAATGATAATACAGTACTACTGTAATCACTTTAATCCTGTGTGCTCAGGTTCAAGCACATCAATTCAATACAGAATCACTTTCATGGATATTATGACAATATTTAGAACTTGTCCGATTTATATATATAATGTTTTTAACCGTCAAATCAATAGTTTGTGATAACTACAGTATGTTACAATATGCACTCTTGATATGGTGTGTGTTGTCCTTATTTTGGTCTATTACACTAATTATGCAGTGTAAACCTGGCCTAGCTGCACACTTCCTGATACATACACACCATAATCCTAACCTTGAACAGACGGAGGACAGACAGCTAACGAGACAGCCAGACAGACAGACAGACAGACAGACAGACAGCTAACGAGACAGCCAGACAGACAGCCAGACAGCCAGACAGACAGCACCCACTCCTGTCCAACAGACCCTATTCAGCTTTAACTCTCCTCTCCCCGGCCGTCTCGTTCTTCGCCCTCTTCAGGTACGACTGGTAGAAGAAGGAAGCGAATAGCAGCAGGTAGCTGAGGTACATGATCGAGCCCCAGGTGATGTTGCTGTCCGTGGATCTGCACACCGTGTCGTTCTGCCAGAGGTACACGAGCATCAGCACCAGCAGGCCCACAGCCATCTGTAGAATCTGGAGGGTGGTGATGATGATGGCGCAGGGCCGAGGAAGGCGCAGGCCGGCCGCTTTCGCCGCGTAGTAGGTGTACATGAGCGAGTGCACGGTGAAGTTCATGGTGATGAACCAGCACCCTCCGGCGACTCGGTCTCTGTAGGTGTACCACGTGTACAGCAGCACCGTGATGTGGTGGTACCAGTGCAGGAAGATCAGACGCTGCTTGCGCAGAACGATGAACACGGTGTCTCCTGGAGGGAAAGAACACGGCGCAGAACCGAGCATCATGTTTAGGGCTTAGCTTAGTTAGTACTGTATGTGCATGCAGGCGGATATAAACGAGATGATTTTCTAGAAATAATGTTGTTGTAGTAACGAGCCTAATCACTATTTATTTCTGTATCTACATGTAGATTATAATATATCTTTTTTTTTTTTTTATCTATGCTATGCATGTATAATTGTATTTTTGCTTTTGCTTTCATTTTTACTTCATTTTTCAATTATAAATTTCAAACATTTTTCTTAACCAGTAACTAATCATTAACAAATAAAGATTTTTAAAAAAGCTCATTTTTACTCTGTTTACGTTTTATTTACACAATTCTAGCGGCACAATCCCAACTTACGACTTATCTGAGACACATTAATGAGGCCAACAGACTTTATACAAGTTGTCCCAAGGTTGCATACAGTATTCATGCATCACCCATACCGCGAGTGCGCCCTCTTGTGGCAGATAAGTTAATCAATACAGGTAGTGCCAAGTTCCATTCCGGGAGTGTGTTCGTAAGAAGGATTTGTTCTTAAGTCCGACAAAGTGATTCTTATACGCCTTTAACACGAATATACAATATAAAGCATACCAATTCACTCGACTAAATCTCTGTGCCGTTTCCCCAACACTGCCACCATGTGGCCAAATTCGTACCCGTAGGGAAATGAATCTCCCGGAAATGTGAAATGTAACAGTGTCGTCTCCACGCCTTTAAATCGTGAGGGGAATCCCCGACGCCATTTTGTCCGAGAGCTGCTTTCCACTGTATTCGACTGTGAACTCTGCTCTGTTTTGTTGAGGATTTACCGAAAATAGGATTATTCACCATCAGAACAGATTTACAGGACAGACATTTTCTATCACTGTGCTCCTGGACTGCATGTATTACAGTACGTCCAAAGATGTACGTAATTAAAGCAATTCCTCGATCTTTTGAACAAATTTCGAAAGCTTTCATACATTCGTGCAAATGATCCCGTTCAATTGTCTGCTGATCGAATATCCTGTAATCTCCTGCCTCTCTGTTGAAGAGTCTCACCCTCAAACCTCACAGCATCGCTTCACTCTAGACGCCATTACACACACACACACACACACACACACAAGCGTTGAACCAGTTCCCAAAAACCATCACTTATATTTTCTAGGCTTTTTTTTCCCCGTGTAAATGTGAATGAATCCTGAACCGATGATCTGCTCCGAGGTCAATCTCGACTTCACCTATAGAGCGGGACGTTTAAAGCGTCCGATCAGCCGGTTCTCTACAATACCTGGTTGCCATGGGAACGGAGTGCGTGAGACGACGTTATGTTAGAGCAGATGATGGATAAGACCCTCATAGTGATTGTTCAGTGTTTTGTGAGGTGGAGGAGAACCGGTCTCTCTACAGCACAGTTCGGCCTGAGGAATGCTCCCCGAGTTCACATGTCTGGTCTGGTATTGTTTTTCCTTTGTGCCATTTCAGGCGGCCTGAAACAGTCTCGTCTTTCTTGTCCGTCAACAAATAACAGTATAATCAGTGAAAGTGGATCGTGTACATTCTCTTGCCATCAGTTTTGCACATGCAACACGTATTGTGTAACTTTGTGCTGCACCAATTGTTAAACCGTACAGACAAAGTGCCTTCAGTCACCCTCGTCCAAGCCTTAGCCGTCTGTCTCATTCTGACGCCACTGACATGTTCACTGATGAAATATTTCGATCCAGTTACATGCTCTTGCGCAGTAGGTGATCCCCTGTGCTGTGCCAACAGTTTTGAGAAATACACTTCCAGTTTTGCAACTGCTTCAAAACCAAAGGTACCGTATGTCCTGATCACTGCAGCCCAGGAACATCCCACAAGAGCTGCAGTCTAGCCGTCACAATCTGGCCCTATTCACAGTAGCTACATTTCCAATACATCCTCATTACAATGGTGGCTGGAAGTGGGTGCAATAAATTAGACATCAAGTGAACACTTTGTTCTTGAAGTTGATGTGTTGGAAGTAAAAAACAAACAAACAAACAAAAAAAAAGGGTCAAGAATTGGTAAGAATAGGAGTGACGTTGACAAGAGCAAGATTGTGACGGCTAGATGACTGGGTCAGAGCGACTCCACAACTGCAGCTCCTGTGGGATGTTTCTGGGCTGCAGTGGTGAACTGGCGAAAGAGTCAAGGCTCACTGACGCTCTTGGGGAGTGAAGGCTGGTCCGTGTAGTCCGTTCCAATAGAAGAGCTACTGTAGATGTTGGTTAATGCTGGTTCAAATAGTAAGATGTCAGAACACACAGTGCATCACTGTTAGGGGGACCTACTCAATATTAGGCAGGTGGTCATAATGTTATAGCTGATCGTTTTGAGAGTTGCATTTCTCCAATGACCCCCCCCCCCAAATTTATTTATTTATTTATTTATTTATTTTTATTTATTTTTATAAGCGGGGCATGACCCCCTAGCTTAGAGGCGGCTGCTGCTGCATTTTATTCTTTTTTTTTGTGTATATGGTTTTAGACATAACATTCTTATAAACAAACAAATAGATGTATGTTTATGTGTATATACTACATTTGTGTCAGACACAAAACAGAGTAATCATCTTGTAAATAATCATAACTGTAATTTATCACGTGTATAGCTTGTGCTGAATATACAATAACAATTTTACAAAATACAATGGAACCTTACGAGCATAATTCGTTCCAGAAGCGGGCTCGTATTACAAAACACTCGTAAACCAAATCAAATTTTCCCATAAGAAATAATGAAAACTCACATTATTCGTTCCACAGCCCCCAAAAAAAGAAATACATAAAAATAATTGATACAATATATAAAGTAAAAATAAAACAAACTGACCTGCGCTTTACCTTAATAAAAAAAAATAATAAAAAAATTGCGACAGATAAATGTTTCCGTTTGTGTGCGCAGGCGCCTGTATTTGTGTGTGTGTGGAATTTAGCCCCTTCCCTCGCCTCGTCTTACACAGTAACACTCCTCCTCCCTCTCCCCACCTTGCTTTTTAAGTTTCACAACAAACACACACACACACACACACACACACACACACAATGGAAACACTGTTTTAATGGGAATAAAAGAAATTTGTCTAATGACACTCGCGTGAGCGCAGACTAACGAAATCACTGCTGTAAAGTAAAAAAATAAATAAAAAATAAATAAATGAACCAGCACCTTACCTTTGAAAAGAATCGCGACAGAGCTGACTTTTCTGTGTAAAGAAAGTGTATCTGCGTGTGTGAAGCCGAGAGAGTGTATGTGTGTCGGTGTCACATTTCGCACGCGCACAGGCGAGAGTGTGTGTGTGTGTGTGTGTGTGTCGGTGAGTGTGCGCGTGTGTGTGTGTCGGTGTCAAATTACGCGCGTGCACACATATGAGACATGGACTATACCAGTAAGAGACGAGCACTAAGACCCAGGGGAGCAGGGGAGACGATTACCCACAATTCCGCAGCGCAAGAGAGAGAAAAATCATTTGGCTCAGTTGTGATCACTTGCCGCTCGGTGTCAAAATAAGAGTCTCATGCGTGATACACGATACTCGTAAACTAATACTTGCTCGGTTTCCAATTCAAAATGTATAAAAAAAAAATCTTTGCTCGGTTTGCGGAACACTCGTAAACCACGTCACTCGCAATCCGAGGTTCCACTGTATAGCAATATGAGGTTAAACAAAAACCAGGCAAAAATGTTTAATGAGCAAGACAAAAGAGTAAACTGTTCCTGCATGCAGTGTTTGTCCTCACCGAACTCGGGCACCTTGCTGATGGTGAAGGCGTAGGCCCAGAACTTGCTGACGGGGGCGGTGTACAGGTCTGTGTCACACACGGTCCGTCTGAATCCGGCGGTGCTGAGGAGGCGCAGCATGTAGGATCCTGTACGCAGTGTTCCTATTATACTGACAACGAACACACATCACTCTGCTCACTCACACTGACGCATGAAACATCGATAAACAGTACAAGATCAATGAATCGATCGCCGTATTCAAGTGCTAAATCTAGAACGCAAACCATACATCATGTATTCTTTCCCTGACTTTGTAGCTTGAAGAAGTCATTCCTGAGAGTCCCTCCTGCTAAGGAACTCCTAAGCCTTGACAGATTCTGCCTGATCACATCTCACCCTGTGCTCTAAGCAAGGCTTCCTCCCACTTAGAAAGGTTTCGCAAGTCTTTTCCTGATTATGCACGCTCAAAAGTCGGGATCCGTAGACAAAACAGTATTCCAAGGTATAAATGAGAGCAAATACTCTATTAGATTCACACGCTCTGGCTCTGCAGCACTCGTCTGCACACGACACACAAGAACGCTGAACGTTTCCTAATGTACATCAGAAGAGTTCCATACACAGATGATTTCCTTTTTCATTTGTTCTGGGATGATTCTGATAGACTACTGACTTCAGATCAGCCTAGAAAGACAAGACGAGTGGTGTCAGGTCTGGCTCTGTTACATCTTTTAGAGTTCATTTCAATTTCAAAGAGATTAGAGAGAGACAAACCTTGGGGCTGAGATAAAAAGAAAATCATCTAAGGAACAATGTCCATGGATCCAGACTTTTGGGCCGCACTATATAATATTTAAAGTCTTTTTTTTTTTTCTTTTTGGACTTAAATATTTCTTGAATAAATAAATCAATAAATAATTAATTTGGGCTTTTAAATAATAATAACAAAAAAACAAGGTTTTTTTCCCATACAAAAGCATATATAAACACATCGAAGTGTTTTATTCCTTTTACACTACAGAAATCTGACGATGAGTATACTTTTCTTTTCTTTTTTTAATGATAACTTTTTATCAAATTATACTGAAGGTTCATTTAAAAGGTACAGCTTTACACTGGAGACTCCTTCCAGAAAAGTTCAACAAACATCTCCTTATCAACTACATTAACAATTACACATCTCAGCTATTACCTTACTGTTTCCATGGTAACAGCTCATTTATAACATCTCCTGATATAACAGTACCGTTGTAAAGTTTTATTAAAAGTATAATGACAGAGCTGTAAAAATAACGGACTCACTGCCATAGAGTTATAAAGACCATGTATTGGGCAGACATCCCGTTCTCCTGAGCTCACCTGAACACAGCCAGGCTGAAGGACCAGAGCACCAGCGGAACGCGCAGGTCCCACTTCTGTCTGTCTCTCATCAGGAACCGGCCGAGGAATATCACCACGGCATACAGAGCGGACAGTACAAAGGACAAGGTCCTGTGACACACACACACACACACAACATTATAGTATAAAGTATAGGTCTGCTCAGACACAGTGATGCCTGAATGTCATGTATAATCCAACAGACTGATCAAACAGAAAGACAGAAAGACAGTATGAGAGACAACAAGAATATAATCAGACAAAAAGACAGACAGACAGACAAGCACACAAAAAAATGCAGTCAGACAGACAGACGGACAGACAAGTACAACGTGCAGCCAGACACAAAAGAGAGACAGACAGACTGACAAGAAATGACAGAATCTCAGACAGCCAAGCAGGTAGACTGATACAGTGGAATAATTCGTTCTGGAAGTAGGCTTGTATTTCAGAACACTCACTCGTAAACCAAATCGAATTTTCCCATAAGAAACAATGAAAACTCAAGTTATTCGTTCCACAGCCCCAAAAAATTAAGACATAAAAATAATTAATATAAAACAAAGTTAAAATAAAACAAGTGAACCTGCACTTTACCTTAAAAAAAAAAAAGTATGTGGACATAGTCCCTCCCCTTGACTCGCCTTACACAGTAAAATCTTACATAAGATAAAAGATGTTTTACGTGCACACTCGTGGGCACAGTGTTATAGTAAACAGTACATGCATGTACGGATGTTGATTATATCAGTGAGAGACGGGCACGAAGACCGAGCAGGGGAGACCCACAATTGGCTCAGTTGTGATTATGTGACGCTCGGCCTCAAAACAAGAGGAGCATGCGTGATACATGATACTCGTAAACCAAGACTTTCGTTCGTTTTCCAAGTCCAAAATTATTATAAAAATCTTTGCTCGTCTTGCGGAACGCTTGCAAACCCCGTTACTCACAATCCGAGGTGTCACTGTATGTAGATAGTCAGTCAGACAAACAGGTAAGAATTCAGAAAGCAGACAGTCGTGCAGACAGACAGGCAGTCAAGCAGACTGTAAGACAATAAGACAGTCAGACCAACAGACAGACAAACAGACAGGCAATAATCAGACAAGCAGACTGTAAGACAATCAGGCAGACAGACAGACAGACAGATAAACAGGCAGGCAGACAGGCAGGCAGGTCTGGGTCTCACTGTGAGACAAGCAGACTGTGAGACAATCAGGCAGACAGACAGACAGACAGATAAACAGGCAGACAGACAGGCAGGCAGGTCTGGGTCTCACTGTGAGACAAGCAGACTGTGAGACAATCAGACAGACAGACCAACAAATAGATGGGTAGACAGACAGACAGGCAGACAGCTAAAAAAGCAGACAGGCAGACAGGCAGACAGACGCATAGACAGGTAGGGATAGTAAATATGTTAAATAAGTAAACAGACATAATAGACTGTTTTTTGAATTATTGGCACCCTCCATGAAAATCAACACATTTAATGAGGACACTTCCAAAATTTAATGTATTAATTTTTTACATTTTAGGTCTATTGCAAAATTGTTGGCACCCCTACCATATAAGTTAAAGAGGCTTGGAAGTTGATCAACTTCTGTTGGTTTGGTGAAGTAACATATCAGCAGCACATCTGATATAAAAATCAGATAAGGACCAGGACAAAGGTCAGAGACAGGGATTACTCCACCTGAACTCTGTCTCATTGCACACTGCTGGTGTTACACAACGCTCGGTGTGTTCAATGGATCTCCACACTCACCAGAGCTCACCACCGCCTGACACCGGGGTCAGATACAGTATGTCACAGACGGGCACCATCACACACCCGTCAGTGTAAGTGATGGTTAAAGGTCTGTTCTGGACATGCACAGGGTGTGTGAGAGTGTGTGTAATAGGGACAGTCAGGTAATGACACCATCATTACAGGACAGTTTTAAACAGGGCCCAAAATAAGCCGTGTCCTGAACTGATGCCGTTGGTAGACAGACAATCAGAGAGGCACACATGCAGACAGACAGAAGGACGGACAGACAGATGGTTAGGCAGACGGACAAATGGACAGTCAGACAGGTAGACAAACAGGTGGATAGGAATACAGACGTAAAGAGAGTGAAGAAATACTTAAGTAAATTTGTATTTTTGTACATTTACTTAAACACACATGTAAACCGGAATTCTACTTTTACTTGAGTAATCAGGATTTGTGTATGTTGTCCATCATTGCTTACAAGATGTTATTAACGACTTCATTGTGTTCCTAATGGAAAAGGGTTTTTTCTATAATTATTTTTTACATTATTCTTTTTACTACATGCACAATTTAAATAAACAATATATGCATTGAAACTTCACTATTGAGAACTTCGTTACAGATGATCTGATTCACAGTGTTTAAATATTTCCAACAAATAATAAACTTGGGCTTTTAAATAAAAAAAAATAAAATAGAAAAAAAACATGATTTTTTTTGCCTGTACGAAAGCACATAGAGAAGTCTACGCCTGTAAAGAAACACTCAGTGAGAAGGAAGTTAAAAGCACTGCTGAAACAAGACTTCCATATTTCTCTAATAACTTCCTATCCCCCCCCCCCTCTCTCTCTCTCCCCCTCTCTCCCCCCCCCCCCCCCCCCCCCCCCCCCCCCCCCCTCCCCTCTCCCCCCACCTCTCTCTCCCCCCTCTCTCCCCCCCTCTCCCCTCCCCCCCCCCCCCCCCCCCCCCCCCCCCCCCCCCCTCCCCCCCCCCCCCCCCCCCCCCCCCCCCCCCCCCCCCCCCCCCCCCCCCCCCCCCCCCACTCTCCCCCTCTCCTCTCCCCCCCCCCCCCCTCTCCCCCCCCCTCCCCCCCCCCCACTCTCCCCCTCCCCCCCCCTCTCCCCCCCTCCCTCTCCCCCCCTCCCCCCCCCCCCCCCCCCCCCCCCTCCCTCCCCTCCCCCCTCCCCCCCCCCCCCTCCCCCCTCCCCCCCCCCCCTCCCCCCCCCCCCCCCCCCCCCCCTCCTCCCCCCCCTCTCTCTCTCTCTCCCCCTCTCTCTATATACATTCAATATATCAGTTTTCAATCCATATATTCAGATTTCATTCAATATTCAATCAATATATTTTCGGAATCCATTCAATATTCCCACGTTTCATTCAATATATTCAGAGTTTTCATTAAGTTCTCTCATGAATATTTTCCTAATCGGCATATGCCACACACACACAAACACGCACATACATACACACAGGAGATGGACAATGAAACTGAAATGTCTGGTTTTAGATCACAATAATTCATTAGTATGGTGTCGGGCCTCCTTTTGTGGCCAATACAGCATCAGTTGGTCTTGGGAATGACAGACACACGTCCTGCACGGTGGCCAGAGGGATTTTGAGTCGTTCTTCTTGCAGAATAGTGTCCAGGTCACTACGTGATGCTGGTGGAGGAAAACGTTTCCTGACTCGCTCCTCCAAAAGACCCCAAAGTCTCTGAATAATATTTAGATCTGGTGGCTGTGCAGGATATGGGAGATGTTTCATGTTCACTTCACTTTCATGTTCATCAGACCACTCTGTCACCAGTCTCATCATCCTGATACACGGCACCGCCTTCAGGATACAATGTTTAAACCATTGGGTGCACATGGTCCTCCAGAATGGTTTGGTAGTCCTTGGCAGTGACGCGCCCATCTAGCACAAGTATTGTACCTAGGGAAAGGCATGATATTGCTCTGCTCCATGCTTCACTCTGGTCATGCAGCAGTCTGGGTGCTACGCTTCTTTGGGGCTTCTCCACACCGTAACTCTCCCAGATGTGGGAAAGACGGTGGAGATGGACTCATCAGAGAACAATACATGTTTCACATTGTCCACAGCCCAAGATTTCCGCTGCCGGCACCATTGAAACCGACAGTTTGGAATTGGCACGAGTGACCAAAGGTTAAGCTATAGCATCGACCCTGTGAAGCTCCCGACAAACGGTTTTGGTGGAAACAGGAGAGTTCATGTGCACATTTAATCCTGCAGTGAGTTGGGCAGCTGTGGTTTTATGTTTTTTTTTGGTTCGCACCCGGACATCCCTTTCAGACAGCTTCCCCTTGCGTCCACAGTTACTCCTGTTGGATGTGGGTCGTCCTTCATGGTGGTATGCTGACGTTACCCTGGTTCCCGAAAACCGGAGCTGCAAGTTACTACATCTAGTTACAAATTAGCAAGAGAACTTCTGATTGTGAGAGTGCTCGTACTGTGGAGCTGTGCGCTTTCCCGATGGCATTAAAGTGGGCTGAGCAGGCTAGTCACTGGAATGTAGTGAACTGTCGTGACTCAGCCGCAGCACTTCATTTAATCTTTAGTACAGAGAGGTAGAGCCAGAAGCCAAAAGGTGCATGAAATCTTGAAAGGAAGCATTAGACGTTTTAAAGCGGGCTGGTCTGGAAAATCAGCTTTAAGAAGCCGGAAAGATGAGGGAGAAGGAGACCTACCTACTGGATTCCAGCCGCTGGTAAACAATAAATAAGAAGAAGAAGATGTATACATTTGGTCACCCCCTCAAATTGCATGGTGTTTCCTGATGGTGTTTCTACATTGCGGTAAAATAACACCGAAGGCGTTTATCCAAAACTACACAATAATCTCCTCTGAACTGTTGATATTGAGATGTACATCTGCTACTTCTGCTCTGTAAAGCTTCATAACGGCTCGAATCTGAGGTGCTGCTTGAGGTTAATTGGTGATTTCTGAGGCTGGTGACTCTAAATGAGCTTCTCCTCTGCAGCAGAGCTAACGTTTTGGTCTTGATTTCTTGGGAAGGTCTTCATGAGAGACAGTTGCATCATGGAGCTCGATGGCGTTTACAAATGCACTTGATAATACTGTTCCTGCAAGAACTGTTCCAAAACAGCTTTTGCCTAATTCTATATGTGTACTTTTATAGTTAAAAAATTGTTATAGTAATATTTTTTGGAAACAACAGCCATCATGTTTTCTGGGTCAAAGATCAAAAGGATCATCCAAGCTGTTATCAGCATCAGGTCCAAAAGCCGGCATCAGTCACGGTATCGGATTGTGCCAATGCCTGTGGAAGGGTAAACTGCTTATCTGTGAGGGTCCGAATATATTTTTTATTAGAGGAACATATTCTGCTGGCATACAAACACCATCTCTGTTTTTTTTTCCAGCAGGACAAACTGTTGTGGCTGCTAACCACAGAGTACGGGTGCGTGCGCTGAGAGTGTGTAGTGCATTATGAAGTGTAAAATATGGCCACCAAGACCCTGTACAACTGCACAGCTGACAAGCTGCATAATGGAGGAATGAGGGGGAAACTCCTGCTAGATAAACTCGACCTACAGGTTTCTTCAGTGCCAAAATTCTTAAAAGGTGTTATTAACAGAAATGGCGATGTTACACATTGATAAACAGTCAACTGGAATAACTTTTTTGGAGAAAGTTGCAGAAACCATATTTGAAATATATGGTTGCTGCATGTGTATGCATGTATTGCATGTATGCAATATTTACAACACCATATTTAAGTAAAGAGAATTTATAGATCTTTTGGGTTTATTCCCAATTTCCATAATGTTCCAACTTTTTTTGAATTGAGGTGAGAGATAGATAGATAGATAGATAGATAGATAGATAGATAGATAGATAGATAAAACAAGCAGACAGGCGGATGGACATATAAATAAATATATATATAAATATAGAGGGAATCAACATGATATTGGAAAAATGGGAAAAATCGGATCTTTCTTTTGGCTGCTCCTATAAAGAGGTCCATCTGATCCACACACAAAACAACAACCTAGAGCCTTAGCTGCAGAGCCACCACTGCCTTAGACTGTATATTAAGTGACTCACTAATTCATTCATTGATCCACTAATTGACTCTGATTCAATAACTAATTATGAAGATCATGCATTTTTATTTTCCAGGATCTGATAATGATATTAAAACTGGGAGAATCATATCTGATACTGATAAACATCTTTTTTTTTTTCTTTAAAACTACTAATTAACCCCTACCTAACTAACAAACATTAAAGATAAGTTACGAAGTTACTCCTAACTACCTGACCTTAAAAACCACCAAGTCCCTCTTATTACCACCAAGGTGCCACTTTTGGGCCCCTTACCAGGGCCCTTAACCCTCAACGTTATTATCAGGTGTGTATGAGATAAAAGATGTAAGTCACTCTCGATGAGGGCGTCTGCAAAATGCAATGGACGTAACTCATTTTGAAATCTAATAACTACCAAGTACTGTTAAATAATTAATCTCAAAAGCTATAAACTATCAAATAAGTTCTAACTAGGGCTAAAAACTTAAAAACCAAAAAGCAACTTCTAATCAACAAATACTGAAATCTAAAAGTTACCAAGTGCAGTACCTCCTAAGTACAGTGATTGTTTCATTGATTCAGTGATTCACTAATTGACTCAGCGATTCACCAATTGACTCATTGATTCACTGACAGGTTAATAGTGGATGGGCCAGTTTTACTCACCAGTTTTCTTCAAACCATTTAAATGCACCATTTTCATCGAAGTGCCGCTCGAAGTCATAAAGATCTGGAAGTAATGTCTTATTCATGTTTTTTTTTTTCTGTCTCAGTTTAAAAAAAAAAAAAAAAAAACCCAAGACCCACTTTAGTTAAGCGAATAAGTTGCACTCCAGTGATTGTCACTCAATAAATGCACACAATCAGGGTGTGTACCACGTACCACCCTCCAGCGTCACTTTTTTTTTTCCTCTTAGCCAATCAGAGCGCGGGAAGCAACGCGGTACTAGCCAATCAAAGATTAGAAGGCGGGACTAAAACACGCAGACAGCCAATAGGATGACTCTGGTCTCTAATACTTCCTTGTTGTTCGCTTAAAATAAGTATCTCGACCGGAAGAAAAGCTGTTTCGTGAAATAAAAACACGCCGGAACTTAGATCTTTAATCAAATGGTGCGTTTTTTTTTTTAAATAATACATATTTAGGAATTATTTAAATTTTTTTTTAAGCCCAGTATGTATGTCTAGCAACGCTTAAGTCTCCAACAAGCGAGCTGTAACTGTCACTTTACACATAAACAAACCCAGCGTCAGGAGTGTGTTTTATGTTGACTAATGTGATGTTTAATCTCATACTTAAGTTGAAATAAAGTCTAACACGAGACGAAGAGACGGTGTGCACGCCTAATAAAATGTCTCTCGCATGTGGTGACCTAAAGGTTTATTTTAGCTAGCATTTTACTTCTCGTCACATTTAGTGTTTGTATTTCAAACGTCCTGATATATTCATTAGAAAAGCCACGTGCGGTGTTTGAGCAGCGTGCGTTGCCCTGTGTGTGTGTGTGTGTTATCAGCCTGGTGCATGTGGGTGTCTTAAGGCGTTGTTCTTTGTGCATTGTGCTAACTCACTGCTTATAACCGTTTATAAGCGCGCACACTGGCCCTGTGTGTCACTGCACTGCTTTGTCCAGTAGCTCCTGGTGACAGAATGAAGGTGCTGGTGTTAAAGGAACCCAGAGAGAGCGAGAGTGAGACAGATCCGTACGTCAAGGTACTGTTGGTTCCTCTTTCCTATTACAGTCCTGCAGAAGATCCACCTGTCCTGCATGTTTCTCTTATTTAATACACCTGATTTAACTCGTTCAGCCCTGGTAATTATCTGAATTAGAAGTGCTGTAAGAGCAGTCTGTCTATAAATACAGTAAGTACATAGATAGACCCATACACACCACTCCCTATTTCATCTACCTCTGGATGTAGAAGCTCAATGGTTTACTTTATTTGACTCGGTTTATAAATAAGAGTGGATTTTCCGACACCTCTTTTTTCTGCTATATTTTGTCAGGTGATGTCAGGTTTTTCTTTGCCCGAAATCATAGCGTGCATTCTCATCACTTGGCATTTCATTCATTCATTCATTCATTCATATTTCTCCTCCCTGCTCAGTAAGCATCGTGTCCAGGTCAGGATGGCAGCGATTTGGTGTATACATTTCACTTAAAGTCATTTTAGTAAAGACAGCATGTTACACTTTTTCTCTTTCCCAGTATCCGATAATGTTATTAAAACTTGGAGAGTCATATCTGATATTGATAATCATCTCATATTTCTTTCTTTAAAACTACTAACTACAAGTTAACTCCTAACTAACTAAGTAAAAAAAAAAATCATAAAGTTACCCCTAACTAACTGACTGTAAAGTGCTACTAATAATCTCCGAACTTTAAATAACACCAAGTAACTCCTAACAAACCAACTTAAAAAACTACTAACTAACTTTAAAAGCTACCAAGTAACGCGTAACTAACTTTAAAAACTACTAACTACCAAATAAATCCTAACTAGCATTTTAAATAAAATCCTAACCACAAAGTATCTTCTAACTTTCTGGCTGAAAACTACGAAGTAACACTTTACTAACTACAGTAACTTTAAAAACTACAAACTACCAAGTAACTCTTAACTAACTCATTTTAAAAGCTGTTAACTACCAAGTAAGTACTAACAAGGGTAAAAACCACAAAGTAACTCCTAATCAACATTAAAAACAACAACTACCAAATGACTTACTAACTCCTAACTAACAAAGTAAACTCAGTAACTACAAAGTAACTCCTAACTATCTAATTAGCAAACTTTTAAAAAAAAAATCATAAAGTTACCCCTAACTAACTGACTGTAAAGTGCTACTAATAATCTCCGAACTTTAAATAACACCAAGTAACTCCTAACAAACCAACTTAAAAAACTACTAACTAACTTTAAAAGCTACCAAGTAACGCGTAACTAACTTTAAAAACTACTAACTACCAAATAAATCCTAACTAGCATTTTAAATAAAATCCTAACCACAAAGTATCTTCTAACTTTCTGGCTGAAAACTACGAAGTAACACTTTACTAACTACAGTAACTTTAAAAACTACAAACTACCAAGTAACTCTTAACTAACTCATTTTAAAAGCTGTTAACTACCAAGTAAGTACTAACAAGGGTAAAAACCACAAAGTAACTCCTAATCAACATTAAAAACAACAACTACCAAATGACTTACTAACTCCTAACTAACAAAGTAAACTCAGTAACTACAAAGTAACTCCTAACTATCTAATTAGCAAACTTTTAAAAAAAAAATCATAAAGTTACCCCTAACTAACTGACTGTAAAGTGCTACTAATAATCTCCGAACTTTAAATAACACCAAGTAACTCCTAACAAACCAACTTAAAAAACTACTAACTAACTTTAAAAGCTACCAAGTAACGCGTAACTAACTTTAAAAACTACTAACTACCAAATAAATCCTAACTAGCGTTTTAAATAAAATCCTAACCACAAAGTATCTTCTAACTTTCTGGCTGAAAACTACGAAGTAACACTTTACAAACTACAGTAACTTTAAAAACTACAAACTACCAAGTAACTCTTAACTAACTCATTTTAAAAGCTGTTAACTACCAAGTAAGTACTAACAAGGGTAAAAACCACAAAGTAACTCCTAATCAACATTAAAAACAACAACTACCAAATGACTTACTAACTCCTAACTAACAAAGTAAACTCAGTAACTACAAAGTAACTCCTAACTATCTAATTAGCAAACTTTTAAAAAAAAAATCATAAAGTTACCCCTAACTAACTGACTGTAAAGTGCTACTAATAATCTCCGAACTTTAAATAACACCAAGTAACTCCTAACAAACCAACTTAAAAAACTACTAACTAACTTTAAAAGCTACCAAGTAACGCGTAACTAACTTTAAAAACTACTAACTACCAAATAAATCCTAACTAGCGTTTTAAATAAAATCCTAACCACAAAGTATCTTCTAACTTTCTGGCTGAAAACTACGAAGTAACACTTTACAAACTACAGTAACTTTAAAAACTACAAACTACCAAGTAACTCTTAACTAACTCATTTTAAAAGCTGTTAACTACCAAGTAAGTACTAACAAGGGTAAAAACCACAAAGTAACTCCTAATCAACATTAAAAACAACAACTACCAAATGACTTACTAACTCCTAACTAACAAAGTAAACTCAGTAACTACAAAGTAACTCCTAACTATCTAATTAGCAAACTTTTTTAAAAAAAATCATAAAGTTACCCCTAACTAACTGACTGTAAAGTGCTACTAATAATCTCCGAACTTTAAATAACACCAAGTAACTCCTAACAAACCAACTTAAAAAACTACTAACTAACTTTAAAAGCTACCAAGTAACGCGTAACTAACTTTAAAAACTACTAACTACCAAATAAATCCTAACTAGCGTTTTAAATAAAATCCTAACCACAAAGTATCTTCTAACTTTCTGGCTGAAAACTACGAAGTAACACTTTACAAACTACAGTAACTTTAAAAACTACAAACTACCAAGTAACTCTTAACTAACTCATTTTAAAAGCTGTTAACTACCAAGTAAGTACTAACAAGGGTAAAAACCACAAAGTAACTCCTAATCAACATTAAAAACAACAACTACCAAATGACTTACTAACTCCTAACTAACAAAGTAAACTCAGAGTAACTACAAAGTAACTCCTAACTATCTAATTAGCAAACTTTAAAAAAAAAAATCATAAAGTTACCCCTAACTAACTGACTGTAAAGTGCTACTAATAATCTCCGAACTTTAAATAGCACCAAGTAACTCCTAACAAACCAACTTAAAAAACTACTAACTAACTTTAAAAGCTACCAAGTAACGCGTAACTAACTTTAAAAACTACTAACTACCAAATAAATCCTAACTAGCGTTTTAAATAAAATCCTAACCACAAAGTATCTTCTAACTTTCTGGCTGAAAACTACGAAGTAACACTTTACAAACTACAGTAACTTTAAAAACTACAAACTACCAAGTAACTCTTAACTAACTCATTTTAAAAGCTGTTAACTACCAAGTAAGTACTAACAAGGGTAAAAACCACAAAGTAACTCCTAACCAACATTAAAAACAACAACTACCAAATGACTTACTAACTCCTAACTAACAAAGTAAACTCAGAGTAACTACAAAGTAACTCCTAACTATCTATCTAATTTTAAAAGCTAATAGCTACAAAATAACTAGCTTTAACACATTTTAACCACAAAGTAACTCCTAAGCAACTTTAAAAAATGAACAAGTAACTATCATTGAAAACTAACTAGCAAGTACTGTAATGCCTAATACATTTGAAAGCTACTAATTATCACGTAACTCCTAAATAACAACAAAAAAAAGATATTGAAAAGTTTTATCAACAATTAACTCTTAACTGACTCATGAAAAGGAACACCCTACCAACTAACTTTAAGCTATTAAGATAATTCCTAAAACATGGATTAAAAACATTTACTTCTAAATAAATTACTGTAAAAAAAAAAAAAAAAAAAAAAAAAACTACTAGATAAGTCTTAACTAACATGCTTTCAAAACTTTTCTCCCAACACTGATTACAGGACAAATACATTTAAAGGCATCACTTGTCCTTGACCACAGTTTCCACACAGCACTCACTTACACTGCAAATGTAATAAAGTATAAAAATTATAACATTCACTCCTAACCAAACAAAGATAAAAATTACATAAGAGATACAATTCATGAAAAATTTGAAGACATTTGTATGTTGCAGGAGCTGGCAGCATGTGGACACTCGGCTACACTCGTCCCTGTCCTGGCGTTTCAGTTCGTCTCTCTGGATCAGCTATCAGCTCGGGTTAGTATCAGACCATGTCCGTCCCTGTGCCCCAATACTCATCATCTCATGTTCTGTCTGATTATCAATCAATCAATCAACATTTATTTCTATAGCACTTTACAGCAACCTAAGTTGTACCAAAGTGCTTCACAGTTCTAAAAATGACAATACAATGGCATTAAAAATAGAAATAAAAATACAAACAGAATAAAATATAGTTATAAATAAATAAATGAAAAATTAAATAAAAGTCATAGCCATAAAAATTATTTTTTAAAAAAAGATAAAATTATACAAATATTACATAAAACTATAACATATTAAAAGCTATTCTAAACAAGTGAGTCTTCAGTTTTGCCATAAACAGAGGGAGGTCCGTAATGCTGCGTAACTCATGGTGGAATGGAGTTCCAGAGTTTATGACCAGCCACTGAGAAAGAGCGATCACCCCATTGTTTGGTTCTTGACCGAGGGACCACTAACAGGTTCTGGTTAGCAGAACGCAAGACTCTACTTTGTTGAAAAAAATTTACTGTCTCACATAGGTAGGAGGGTGCCAGACCATTAACCGCGTTAAAAACAAACACCAGAAGTTTAAACTGAATCCGGAACTGTACCGGAAGCCAGTGGGGAGAATACAGGATTGGTGTGATATGATCATATTTACGATTACTGATTAGACTAATGATTATACTGTACATTGTTTTGTTTTCTCAGCCCTTAATCCGTGCTCAGGAACGCCTGGCAGCGCTAAGCTCTTCCTCTTCTTTCTTAGATAATACACAGCAGGAAAATAATTCATATTTATTCTAGTTTGATGAAGATTTGCTCTTAAGAAATGCTGGATTATTTAATTTTTTTTTTGTAGACGCGCAGCAGCGCCTCCACTGGCCTTTGATAAATATGCACAAAAGGCCGGAAAAAATCATCAGCCCTTGATTAATTGATCATCAGCTGGTGCAGACCTCCATAAAAGCAGACAGTTTTGGCAGTTTGCTAATCTGAAGATTTCAGGTGTGTGTTAACACGATGCCAAAACGGATAGACATGAACAATGATCTTAGAGACTGAACATCAATATAAATGGGTTATAAAATCATTTCCAAACAATTCTACAGTGAGAAAGATTATTGACTAATTAATTACTAATCTTCCCAGGAGTGGTCGTGTCCCAGCACATTTCACCCCAAGGTCCGACCACGCAATGCTCAGAGAAATACGAAAACAACCAAGAGCTACATGTCAGACCCTACAGGCCTCAAAGAACGACCATGACAGCACAATTAGAAGAAGACTGAACAAGTACAGTGTGTTTGGAATGATCGCCAGGAGAAAACTCATCTGTTTAAAGAGAAGAAAACAATGTGAGAGACTGATGAGGTCATACAGGAAACCACTACTTCAAGTTATTGCTGCTAAAGCTTGAGCTACAAGTTCTTGAATAAGCAGGGTGTGGGGGGTGGTGTTTAGTATTGGCCTCGTGTTTTTCGTTTTTCTGGCTTCATTTTCTGCTAAGTAAATAATGGCGCAATGAAAAAATGTACATGTTGTTGTTCGTCTGAGATTGTATTTGCTTCATACTGAGACCCGATGATCAGATCATTTTTTTAAATATGTTTTTACAGAAAAACATAGAATTAAAAGAGGGGGCACTAACTTTTAAACTTGACTGTAAATCACTAGTTGTCTAATCAGTAACAGAAATTGCACAGAAAGAACAGAGGATTTAACTTTGGTTAGTTGGAATCCATCATTAGGGCTTCATGCTGTATAACTAGCAGGTAGTCAAGGTAGCATCGCGTGTTACTGATCATGTGTGTGTGCATGTGTGTACGTGTGTGTGCATGTATGGACGTGTGTGTGCATGCAGATATTTCATCCAGAGAGACACGGGGGGCTCGTGCTCACCAGTCCCAGAGCGGTCGAGGCTGTGAAGCGGTGTATTGAGAGCAGTACACGCAGAGAAGGTCAGTGTGTGTGTGTTCTCTTTATTGCATTTTTAAACACAATTGAAAAGAAAAAAAGTTCAAAATAAATCACTTTAATAAATAAAATCATATTTTTTTCTATTTCAAATAGAATAGTAAAAAAAAAAAAATTAGTACTTTTTTTTATCATATACAAAAGTATATCAAAAGTGTAAAGTAATATTTGTTTAATTTCACCCAAAAGCCATAGAATTAAAGTGTGAACTTTAGACACCAGGCATGTCTTTGTCCGAGGTCATTAGAGCCTGTGAAGTTATAAAGCTGTCTAAAAGATTATAATCAAATTAAAACATATGAATTCTTTATTTTTTCCTTTTAGATTACAACTATTATTGGTAAAAAGAACCAGTTGTTTATTAATGCAGTAATACAGATTGGCCACTAGGTGTCAGATGTCATCTGATTTTAATTCCAGTTGAGAAACTTATAGAAGTGTGTGTGTGTTCTGTTTTTATTTTTCATTTTTTTCAGAGTGGAGCGCAGTGAAAGAAGAGTGGAATGCTAAATCTGTGTACGTAGTAGGGAAAGCCACGGCGTCATTAGGTGACTTGCGTACACACACACACACACACACACACACACACACACACACACACACACACACACACATCTTAAAAAGTTGGTTTGGAGTTGGTGTAGATGCCAAAGTCTTATAAATGCGAGAAGAAAAAGAACATTAAAATTATTTATATAATTTAATTAATTAATCTATTTCAATTAATTATTTAAAAAAAATAATAAATTAAAATAACTATAATATATATATACAATATGCAGTAATTAACATGATTATAATATTACATTATTGACCAGAGTTGCAATAAACACATTAAACTGATATTAGAATATTTTCAGCTCAAGAAATTCAAATAAAAAGTCTGATAAAGTCTGACTAGCGGCGAGTTTATTTCCATCTGTTATGACGCATCACAACGTCAGTGTGTGTGTCCTGTGTGAATGTGTGCTGAGTGTAATAACGCTCTATAAAGTGACTCACGCAGCCGTAATACTCAGGATGTTTGTACACTCTCACACCAAGCTGACGCACGCACACTCACACTCACACACTCACACTCACACACACACACACACACACACACACACATACCTGCTGTCTTTCTCTTTACTACTGCAGATTAGCTAATGATCTACTCATTAAAGTGTGTGTGTGTGTGTAGTTGAGGCTGTGGGTCTGAAGCCCCTGGGTGAACACACAGGCACGGCTGACGTTCTGTCTCGGCTCATCATCGAGAGTAAGAACACAACACTAAACACTCTGTACTGTTTAGTAACGTTACAATATACATGAACTTATTGTTAAGTCATGCTTGTGTGTGTGTGTAGGAGAAAATGCCACGTCTCTGCCTCTGTTCTTTCCCTGCGGCTCTCTGAAAAGAGAAGTGCTGCCCACCACACTGAGACAACACGGTGAGACAACAGAGTGTGTGTGTGTGTGTGTGTGTTTTCACTACTAATTACAGAACGGTGTCTGACTGGGCGCTCTTACATGAAGAACATTAGCAAGTCATCTCTCTCTCTCTCTCTCAGATTCCGGATGTAAAGATGCTTTATTGTTGTGACAAACATTTACATTCGTGTTGTTAAAGTTCAGAAATAACAGGAGTTCAGTAGATACTTGATACTGGACGACCCGGTTCACCCACCGTTATGGTGGATCAGGTCCGTCAGCCTCCTCCTGTAAGTCCTCCCCCACCCGTGGTGTCCTCGCGCTCGTTTGAAGTCGTAGGGCCACTGGAACGTTTCCGAATCGTCCAACCGTCGTCTTGTCGCGTCCCTGAACTCGGTTTGCTGTCTACCGTGTTAATTTCGGATCCCCTCTGAGAGTCGGATCTTCAGGACTCCGCGTAGTCCGTTGCGTCTTCTTCTCTTCTGTCCCTCGCATCGTCCATGCTTCACCGCCGGAGTAAATCGAGTGTAGAGCGGTGGAGGTGTAGACTTGGGTGCGGGCTCTGACATGTCTCATCCTCGCGAGGACTTCTCGTACGATCTTGAAGCTGTTCAACACCGCGCTGCGCCGTCTGCAGATCTTATCGTCTATCTTTTTTTAGATATAAAAAAAGAGAGACGTGTCTGTCTGTCTCTCTCTCTCTTCCTGTCTGCACTCTGGTCTCTCTGTCCCTCTCTCCCACTTCCCTCACTTTAAATCTGTCTTTCTTTCTGTCTCTCACAAACACCATCTCAAGCTCTTTTTCTCCCTCTATCTTCTCTTGGTCTCCCTTTGTCTCTTTTCCATCTCTCTCTCTCTCTCTCTCTCTCTCTCACACATGCATCTCATATGTGTCACTATTACTGTTAATGTTATTAAAGTGACTGTTGCTCCTCGTCCTCCTCAGGTGTTCCTCTGGACACCCTGACTGTCTATGAGACGGCTGAGCATCCGGACCTGGAGAGAAACATCACACACTACTTCAGCGAGCAGGTGAGACTCACTCACTCACTAATCGCTCACTCACTCACTCCGCATTAACCCTTTACACTCCTGCCTTACTATTCACGAGTGACAAACAATTTTCCCTCTTTCATCCAATTTAATACTCACAATAATGTTTAAGCTCCGCCCCTGTGGTGTGGGGGGGAGGGTCTTTTCTTTAACAGTATTACCTCATTACCAGTAAGTAGACTTGGACATGTTTGAGAAATGTTCTGTAGGTGAAATCTCCTGTGTATTTATCTAGTTCACTAAGCTACTTGTTGTATAGTTTAGTTCAGTTCAGGAGGAGGTGTGGCTCCTACAGTCATGAACACTTCCTGGTTCAAAAGAAATGGGACTTTTATGTAATAAAAGTTATGACTTTTATTTTATATTCAAAAATAAAATAGAAAACGTATAATAGTGGTTTAATCATGTACAGTGTTTAATGTGTGTGTGCGTGTGTGCGTGTGTGTGCGCGTCAGGGAGTGCCAGCCAGCGTCGCTTTCTTCAGTCCGTCTGGAGTGAAGTTTTGTCTGGAGCTGGTAAAGCGGCTCGCTGAGGAGAAACTTGACCAGATCAAGGTGATACACCACACCTGCTAGAGCGCTCCTGAATCCTGGATTCTGATTGGTTAGAAAGTGTCGATTAATTTCCTTAACAGCAGCTCTGACCCTCACAGGGTTCTATAAATGCACCATATCGTTTCCATAGCAACGGTTCATTCACCAGACGTTCTGAATAACCAGGCTGAAGCGATGGGTCATTGCAGTTGGTGATCTGTAAAAAGATGTTTCTGTAATTTTTACAGAAGGAGCCTCCAGTGTCGGCACTTTGCAACAGTTTTTGTCTTTTTATTTTCTTTCTTTTTTTAAAATTTTTTTTTGTCTTGTATGAAAATCCAGCTGTTTTAATTTATTGGGTTGGTCCGGTAATTTCTAGCGTGTCCTTTTAACATTTAAAGATAATAAAAAATGTTCAATCCAAATCGGGTTATATGAAACAAAGAAAATCCATTATTGTCAAAAAAATAATAACCTTTTTGCTGAAAATCGAAATAATAATTGTTCGGAGAAGCAGCAACTATCCCGCCCAATATTTTTAGAACGGTTTTGTCGTGGCAATATATAATTTTTCATATGATTTAATGCTAAACTAATAACAACAATACCATTTACAAATTTTGTAACATAAATATTAATGTAAATTCAGCTAAATTTCCCTATATAATATAACACAGTATAAATTTTTTAGTACTGTAGAGAGAACACAAAGCGACCGAAAGGGAAAACAACACGGCTTGGGATGGTGAATTATTTACCCTACTGTACTGATACCAAAGAAAACGTGGCTAACATCAGTATTTTACATTCTAGCACACAGCAGTACAGTACTGTACAGTACACTGGGTTACCGTTACATCCTTGAAATGAAGTGAAAGTGTTTTTGGAGCTCTAGGAATGTAACTCCTGCGAATTTTGTGGGTCGACTGTATGTTGAATTAGATTGTAATTGTGTGTGTGTGTGTGTGTGTGTGTGTGTGTGTGTGTGTGTGTGTGTAGTTTGCAGCGATCGGTCCCACCACGGCCCAGGCTCTACAGGAAGCAGGTGTGTGCGCCAGCTGCACGGCTCAGAAACCCACACCGCAGCACCTCGCCACGGCCATCACACACCGTCTGAGCCGTGACCTCTGACCCCAGATCAGGCGCGGTCCGTCCAAGCACCTGAGCCATCATGCCACTGAGCGATAAGAAATGCTTCAATACATATAGGAAACAAGCATCATTAAGCAGCTACGTGCAGAGCACAATCATGGTGGCTAGAAATGTCTGCGTGTGTGTTTATGAAGAAGCTGAGGTCTTGGAAAATAAATAAATAAATAATGTTATGTTTTGAAGAAAATTCATTTGGCCTGTGTATGGACACTTTTGAGACACCCTGGTCCGTTGTCTATACTGGAGTGTGTGTGCACAAACGAAAATTATGAGTCTGTTACAATAGAATGTTTTACTAATCAGTTGTAAGTTGAACGCAACCACACGCAACCACACACACACACACCACCAGTGAATTTGTAAAGATTTCATCTTCATTTCAGAATTTATTCCTAAGTACAGGAATGTAACTGACGGATTGCGAAACACAGAAATCAATAATCAACACATTCATATAAAATGTAAGATCGCTACCATAAATATTTTACTGCATACTTTAACTAAGAGTAATATAACATATTAAAACGTATCCCCTGTGATACGCCCGTGCATTTTTCTTGCAGAATGAGTGTTTTTCCTGTAATTCATCGCTCTTCTGTTTGTTCACCGCTGCTTGTGTATTTGATGCACTGAACTGACTCGCTGGATTACAGTGAGTAATGATGAGTGTATACAGTAGATACAGGACATCGGTGTGAACATGAGTGTTACGTTCTGTTTGAGATGAAAATGTAAATAAAGGACAGTTTATACTTTCACACGGTGTGTTTACTCTCGCTTAGACAAGGCTGTGAGAGATGACTGGATATGCGGCGTGCCAAGGAATAAGTCATGCTGTTATAGGAAAATAATCAACAACTGGTTTTGATTATTAGCACTCCTTCTTAAAGTGCTAATAAACTGGTTCCTACTGAAAACTTGACCATATCAACAATACTCGTTTTTTATCTGTTTATGTATATTGTTAAATAATTGCATATTTACAAAGTGCTGTAATTATAATTATTATAGTTTTATTTTTAACAAATAATTGACAAAATCATGAATGAAACATGGACCAATCACAATAGTAAACCTGATAATATGATATCTGAAAACTTATTGCATGTTAACTGCTTCAGTAGATTCTCCTAGTAATTATAACAACCCGGACTGTACGAGTTTTAAATGTTACATATATGGAAGCGTTTTAGAAAATATAAAAAATGAAGTCTTTAGTTATCTTTTATGATGTCACAATTATTATTAATGTCTAGTAGTTATGAGATATGGATATAATTGTGACATTGGGACACACTGATCTCATAATCAAGTATTTTGTGTTTCCGTAAGACAAACATTAATGCATATTAAATTAGGCAACATTAGCGCCCGGTCTTGTTAGAAGTGATATCATAACATCTTATCCTCCTCATGATCATGATCTATTCGAGGACAGAAACTTAAGCACTTCTGTAAGTTGCTCTGGATTAGAGCGTCTGCCAGATTCCTAAATGTAATTACTTACAGAAATTTGTAACTAATAACTACGTGGCAGTGTGCTGGGGAGGAGGCCTCAGAATCAGAGATGCCACGTGCTTGGACAAAGTGGTCAGGAGAGCTGAATCCTTTGTCCCCAGAACCATTCGGCTTTTTAGTACCTCTTGACAAAGGGAGATCTAGGCTTTGAGCTGCAGTGGTCAGGACCAACCAAAAGTGATCCAAGGAAGAAAAACCAGTGAACTGGTGACAAGGTTATGGGTCGCCAAGTCTCACTGTAAAGGTTAATGCTGGTTTACTTAGAAAGGTGTCAGAACACATAGATTGTACATAGATCATTACTGTTTTGGTGACACGTGGGGGATCTGCTCAATATTAAGCAGGTGGTCATGAGGTTATAACTGAACAGTCTGTATGCCCACTCACTGACTTACGCATGAATCATCTATACCTGTGTACAGGGTTACCTATCCCAGGTGACTTAGGGCACGAGGCGGGGTACACCTTGGACGGGATGCAAAGATTCACACACTAGAGGCAATTTGGAAACGTCCGTTAGCATAATCCGCATGTCTCGAACCCTCAACCCTGGAGGTGCACACTAAGCCACTGTGCCACCTTATGGCCAGTTAATGATATCTATATATACAATGTTTAATTTCATTCGAAATTTATTTTCAGTATTGTTTAATACATTGTACCGTTTTATTTCTAATGATTTGATATTAGTAGCTAAACATGGACTATTTGGATTTTTTACACGTTAATATTCATGTTTGTGTTTAATAAGTTTATTTTCATTTCGAGTACACGAACACTGTACACCACTGGGTCGTTTTACATTTAGCATTTACATAAAAAAACAACAGAATTGTCGTTTAGACATTATTTGGACTTTACTCAGCTACAGATTATTGATGGCGCAGGGTCGTCACGCGACCTCCTCGCGCCCGCCTGAGAAGAAAATCAAGTCATAAAAAGCGCGCGTGCTGTTAGCGCTGAGTCAACGCACCTGGCTTTTAAGGAGCGTGCACGCGCAGGCAGGTGCGCTGACGTGTAGGCGCGAGGCGCGTGGCGCTCGATCACGTGCGGGAAAGACTGAAAAACGAATGAAGATTGAAAAAAAAAAAAAAGAGTAATATATGTTTTTTTTTTTTTTTGTAATATTTTTCCCCACTAAAACGCGTCTTTATATACATTATATCCGGTTTTATTTGAGCCAGTATTTTTTACACAGTTATTAAAGCGGGAGTTTTCACACCTGACCGTTAGAGCGAGGTCGTTATGACCGTTACTGTTTAAAGAACTTCAAAGACTCCCCGTTGCCTATAAAAGCGGCTCCTCTAACGGCTCCCCGCGCCATTGCTGAGTTATTCAGCCTAGAGTGAACATCATGTCTGATTAGAACGAATAAACTCGTGTTTCTGCCTCATTGAGTAGACCGTTATTAAACGCTGCTAAACAGACGTAATGAAAGCCGTGATGGCGTCTCAGCTGACTGTTTGTGTCCTGATGGCGCTCATGGGCTGCACTGTACCTGAGAGACTGTTCCACACTCGGGATCACTCGGATGTGGAAATGTCGTCCTCTCACCTGGCCGAGCTCATCACTGACACCGACCATGCTCAGGTGAGAAAGAGACACCACACACAACTGTACACTGATCTACTGGAACCATCCAGAAAGACTAGATTAAGCTAAACACTGAAAAAAAACAGGAACTCACTGGAGTTGAGAAGTAAATCAAATTTCCTTCATTTTATTAAACCAGCACAAGTCATGATGTTCATCATTGTGTTGTTATTCTGTACAGACATTGAAAGATTTGTGTTTGGTGTGTTGTTTTTCCATTGAACCTACAGCCAGTATCTCAGCTCAACTCATCTGCCATATCGAATAGTATTTTCTGAACGAAATAGAGGCAAGGGGGAGTACTCAAAGGAAACCCACCAAGCACAGGGAGAACACGCACACTCCAGGAATACGCTGACCTTCGACCCTGGAAGGGGGAGGCCACAGTGCTAAATATGTTTGCCCCCAAGCAGAGGATTCCTTTGTCCTGGCAAGGGTTACCTCCATCAAGTCTAGCCAGGTGCTTCCAAACAGAAGCTACAGTACCTCTGTCCAAGCCTAAGGTGCTTCATTTGTCGTTTGTAAAAAACTATGAATTCTCCCATCCTGCCTAGAGTTGTTAAAGTTGTTCCTGGTGTTCTCTGATGGGGTCAATCCAGCCAGTGGTTTCCAGCCAGTGGTCCCCTTCTGTCCTGCTTGAGACTTCTTCCATTGAACCTGTCCATGTACTGGCCAGTCTGAGGTTGTCTTTGTCTTTTTCTCCTACCTGGCCCATCTTCTGTCCACCCTGAAGCCTCTCCGTCCAGCCTGGGCCTTCTTCTGTATTGTGTTGGGAGAGTACATTGTTGGTCTGCAGGCCTGAAGATGACTATTACTGAGACTATTAACTTCTTTTGTAAAGTCATTGTGCTCGTTGGTTATGCTTCATTTTGCATGTTTATGTACATTTCTAAAACATTTATTTATGTAGTTTTCTGTTTTTCCATTCCATCTTTAGCACTTTCTCTTCAAGTATGGGTTTATGAAGCCAGTGAATTGGGAAAGCACCCAAAGCCCTGACGCAGACACTCTAACAGATGATGATGTCTTCTCAGAGGACACAGTGTCTCTCGTTCAGGAGGGGACTTCCTCGGCCCGCACAGGACCTCACCTAGAACATCCCAAGGAATCACCCGACTTTGTCAAAGCTCTGCTGGAATTTCAGCGCGTGTCTGGTTTGCCTGTTACAGGTGTGTTCGATGACGCCACCAAAGTGGCCATGAACAAACCAAGATGCGGCGTCCCTGACAAGGAAGAGGACCAGAGTGAGACCATGGAGACCACCACCGCTGCAGAGAACCTGAATGAATCCTATGAGGTTTTCAACACCACAGCGACACCACAGAGAAACGACACAGACGTCGACATAGTTCAGAACAGCACTTCTGTCCAGGCGGAGACGGGAAAACAGCGCCACCTACAGACACTGATGCGTAAAAGCAGGAGGAGGAAAAGAAGCACCAGTGCCTTGTGGGGACATGCTGCGTTCTCTAAGAGCGTTCTGACTTGGCGGCTGATTGGCGAAGGCTACAGCAGTCAGCTCTCAGTGGATGAGCAGCGCTACATCTTCAGGCTGGCGTTTAGGATGTGGAGCGAAGTCTCACCTCTGCAGTTCGTAGAGGATGTGCATTCACCGCTGGATGAGGTCGACATCAGACTAGGCTTTGGCACAGGTGTTAATCTTCGTTGTGGTCATTGTATATTTCTGACATATAACCAGAGAATGCTGCAACTCAAACGCTAATTATAAGCAACAAACTTCATTTTTAGCACAGGTTAAAAAAAAAAAAGGTCTAAAGTTTTCTAAATAAAAACATTTATTTATTAATCAAAATAAAAACAAAGAGTGGAATATGTGTAACCTTTGGAACGCTACAGTCAGATGTACAGGCAAATTATTTTACCAACATGGGTAGAGTTTGCATCTCCTAGTGGCTGAAATGTCACTACATTGAGTCCAAAATAGTACCAGATTAATATTTCGTTGTACATGTATTAGAGTAGGGGGAAATTAACGCTTGCAATGAATATGGATTAATAGACACATTCAAAATCCTCCTGCTTCGCAGTTGCAGTCGTCATCATCATGGGAACGTGTTCTTTTGTATTGTAGTACTACCAGTGGCCGCTAGAGGCACTCTCCGAACTGAACCATATTAAGCATGTTGACTTTTCGACTTTAGGGCATTGAAATTCAATTTGGACTTGCTTAAGCGTTATTCCTGTAGAAATGAATAATCATGTGTCACAAGTTATAGTTGAAGTTAAACATAAGAATGTTATAAAATAAAAAACGATTGTAGGAAATCATAGGAAATTGTTAACTATTGCCACAATTCTGTAACATTCGTAGTTATTTACTGGACCTCTGTATTCATAGAATTTTATGGGGGAAAAAATTAAATAAAATGGGGCCTTAGCATCAGTCACATTCACAGTTTCGGAAAAGTGTCATATAATTTTAATACTATCAGGATTAAAATGAGCTGAACATCATTTCCATATTTAAATCAATATCCATATTAACACGCATTGTTCGTGTTCATTACAGAACACAAAAAGAGTCATGCTGAAGAACAGAATTAAAATGGGTCATTTTGACCTGAACAGAAGACGAGGGGGCAAATTAACATTCTAACGAGGCTATTAATGAAGCAGCAGGGACTATTAGCATGGCCTCATTTGCATAATTCAAGCTGGTGTCTTGCAGCGTTTATTAATTATTAGCACCATTTGCATGGAGGGGTGAAATATTCCTTTACACAGTGCCAGAAGGAGAAGTATAAACGTGGAAGACTAATATTTTGTAATTTTGGGAAGTGCAATATACTTTAATATGAAATAATTTTAAAGGTGTTGTGTAACACTAACCCAGAAAAGACTATTCATATTTGCATAATTGTAATATTACTTTGAATTAGAGTTGATTAGAGCTGGAACATATACTATATATAAACAAAATGATTTGGTGGTTCTTTTGGTGAAATTTTTGTCATGTATTATACGTACTGTACAGGTTTATTTTTACTTGTAAGGATTTTTTTTTTTTCTGCTCACATTTGAACACGGTCACTCTGAAGTCAGACACTTTCTTTTTTTTCACTCCATAAATACAGTGGAATTCTCTAAAGCTCAATATAGATTCAGATGCGCGTGTTAAAGATGTCTACAGGGTTTTGTTCCATCCTGATTTTACTGCACTAATTATCTTCCCTTTGTTCAGGAAGAGAGCTCATTACTGAAATATGATTAAACAGTAACGCACTGAATACCTTGCATTGTTATCTTTGAATACCCCGACTATAGATTAGTGTCAGGCTGCACGCAGAGAGAGAAATATTCCACCGCACTATAGCAGCTGTCGAGTCTGCCATGCTGCAATAACAGCTTACTTCATACACTTATAATCATATCATCAGATAGATGGAGAAGGAGGGCGTGTACAGTAGATCACGGCATTGTTCTCTTCCTCTCAGGTCGACACTTCGGATGCTCTCAGAGGTTCGACGGTGCTGGAAGGGAGTTTGCTCACGCCTGGTTTCTCGGTGACATCCATTTTGATGATGATGAACATTTCACAGCCCCCAACACAGGGAATGGAATCAGCCTCCTTAAGGTAAAACTTTAAATCTAAATTTAGCCCTAGACATGGCTTATGTGGCCTTAATTAGTTCCCTGCAAATGAGGCGTGGCCTATTAAGCATTAAGCTGCTATAAAGGAGGTGTGGCTTATTAATCAGTAGCAGTAATGTAGTTGGTGTGACTTGTTTCATTAAGCCTCAGGAGAGAACATGTGGCCAACACCATGTGACATTTAGAAAGTGTGACCATATTGCTGATCAGTCCCAGTAATTTACCCCATTCAACCCCCATAAAGAAGGTGTGGCCTATTTCCCAAGAACGTGTGGCAGAGGTGCCAGTCATCTTCACTGAAGAAGGCGTGTCGTGTCTTGTGTTCCATCAATTCTGAAGGAAAGGAGGTGTGGCATTTGGTCGATTTAAACAAGGGTGTGACCTATACTTCCTAGCCCTAGATGTGGCCTAATGACCCATTAAACCTTAATGAGATTTACGGTTTGCCATCACCCCAAATGGGTGTTTGTCATGCCACCCTCATTAAAGAGGTGTGGCCTATATGGCATTGAGTCCTAATGAAGGAGGTGTGGCCTATATGGCATTGAGCCCTAATGATGGAGGTGTGGCCTATATGGCATTGAGTCCTAATGAAGGAGGTGTGGCCTATATGGCATTGTGCCCTAATGATGGAGGTGTGGCCTGTATGGCATTCAGCCCTAATGATGGAGGTGTGGCCTGTATGGCATTCAGCCCTAATGATGGGGGTGTGGCCTGTATGGCATTCAGCCCTAATTAAGGAGGTGTGGCCTATATGGCATTGAGTGTGTCACCTCAAAAAATGGGTGTGGCCTATTTGTCATTCAGCCCCTAGCAAAGGAGGTGTGGCCTATATGGCATTGAGTCCTAATGAAGGAGGTGTGGCCTATATGGCATTGAGCCCTAATGATGGAGGTGTGGCCTATATGGCATTGAGCCCTAATGATGGAGGTGTGGCCTATATGGCATTGTGCCCTAATGATGGAGGTGTGGCCTGTATGGCATTCAGCCCTAATGATGGAGGTGTGGCCTGTATGGCATTCAGCCCTAATGATGGGGGTGTGGCCTGTATGGCATTCAGCCCTAATTAAGGAGGTGTGGCCTATATGGCATTGAGTGTGTCACCTCAAAAAATGGGTGTGGCCTATTTGTCATTCAGCCCCTAGCAAAGGAGGTGTGGCCTATATGGCATTGAGCCCTAATGAAGGAGGTGTGGCACGTCTCCCCCCCCCCCTAAAAAAAAAAAAATGTGTGGTAACAGCAAAGGAGGTGTGGCCTACACACCACTCTACTACTACTCTACTGCTACTACTAAGGAAGGCATGACTTATGTTTGATTAATTCCTAGTGAAGGAGGTGTGGCCTACGTGCCAGTCAGCCTGTGGCCGAACTGCTAATCATTCCCTGTGAAGGTTGGCCTTTTCACTAATCAGTTTGAATAATATAGGAGGTGTGTCCTATTCACTAATCAGTACAAGTAATTCAGGGGGTGTGGCCTATTCACCAGTCAGTCACAATAATGTAGGGGGGCGTGGTCTATGTTCTATTAACTTCCAAGTCATAGAGAAGGAAACACATCTACAAAGGGGTGTCCATGAAATAGAAATGTAAGTCGCTCTGGATAAGGATGTGTGCCAAATGCCTGAATGTACATACACACAGTGTGGTGTTTATAACTCGAGTGTGTGAACAAATAGGACCAGAGGAGTCCTTCACTAATGGAACAGAAATCTCTAATATTCGCAGGGCTTTTATTGGATTTCTGGCCCATGTTTTTCAGGTAGCTGTGCATGAGATCGGCCACGTGCTGGGCCTCCCTCACATCTCCCGCTCAGGATCCATCATGCAGCCAAGCTATCGGCCCCAGGACGACGGCTTTGAGCTCGACTGGCTCGACAGGAAGGCCATTCAGAACCTTTACGGTAAGTACAATTGACTGTGTACTGGAGTGTGACCAGTTTGTGTGTGTGTGTGTGTGTGTGTGTGTGTGTGTGTGTGAGAGAGAGAGAGAGAGAGAGAGAGACCTGGAGCACAAACCCCATCAAGGCTTAGTAAACAGTTTATCAAGCTTATCGCCATTTACATGTGATTGCATGTGATTAAAGGAAGCCCAGAGCTGTATTATTGTTGTTTCTGTGCTTATTTGCGGCTCTGAACTTACAGGCTGGTGATGCAGAGCAGGAAGGTTTTCAAGAGCAAGGTTTTCTTTTGCACTGAAAGTGAAATTCGGTATCGCAGTATTGAAAAGTCCAGCGTAGAATTAGTGGCGTTGTTGCGGCGACGTCTCAGAATTCAATGCAGCTCCTGTGTACAATTGAGCAAGTTGGCCATTTGCACTACACCGTGGTCATGAAAGTTTCAGGTAATCAGTTTCAATTTCAGTTCCGATCTGTTTCAATAACCAAAACGTTGTATTAAAAAATCAAAGCTAACTATTTTTAGCTAGCTGTTTTTTTTTCCCCCCCCAGATGAAAGCACTTCCATTATGTCGTGATTAATTAAAAAAATAATAAAGCTGTGATCATTTCCAGATTCTTCAGATTGCAATCAGTATAATTAATGTTCGTATTGTTATATATACAGTATATCAAGTCTAAAGTGGCTCGCAGATCGCAGTTATGAATCTCTCCAGATGACAATTCATTAAGGATAATGATCGCTTTGCTGCAGAAAAGGCAAGCGTGACGCATCGCGTTCTGCCCAAGCGAGTCCCAGCAGAGCCGCCGCTGTCACATCCATCAGCGTCGTAATGGGATGCGTTTTGGGAGGTTCATTACCGCTGACTGGCCCTCATGTCGCTGAGCATTTCGCTTCCTGAACGTAAAAACTCCGCTATAAAAAGTGCTCTAACGGCTTGTAAATAAAATCTGTCATTTTTCTGTCTAGTCAGAGTCGGCTGGTAATGGGAAGGAACAGTGGAGTGCAGGTACCGCTGTATTCTGAGACACTCCTCTGTAGTTATAGTTACAGAATAAATATAGTTCACTGTTACGTGTGTGTGTGTGTGTGTGTGTGTGTGTGTGTGTGTGTGTGTGTGTGTGTGTCAGGTTGATCAGTCATTTCTGTCAGATGTTGAGATTGATGTATCAGCTGCAGTGAACCTGTTGAAGAAGAAGATGTAAATCACAGGTTTACATTAATTGGCATCTCTACGGCAACAGCACATCCATAAGAACGTTTTTATTTCACAATGCTGTAAATGTTGACATGGTGAGGTTCTTGTGTAACTAGATGTTTTATTTAACAATAAAGGAAGGATTCTTCACTGTCAGTAACTGTGAAGGTTTTCCACCAACATTTATTCCACGTACTGTATATACAGTATACGGGGTGTTCGAGTCAATCCGGGACTTGTTATGACATTTCTGGTGAATGAATGTAGACGATTGACATTTACAGAAGACCTCATGCGCAGGACAGTGATGAGACTCTTAGACACAGTGAAACATTTGATGGATGTGAACGCATCCAAAGTCCCGCTTTGACTTGAACGCCCCTTGTATAATACCTCATCAATGAATGAATCAATCAATACGTCCCAGCAGTGTGTGTAAGACTGATGGTACTTATAGACAGTAATACAGTGAACCAGTGTAGAGACATATTTACTGATGAAAAGGAATGATCTAAGTCGCTCTAGATAAGGGCGTCTGCCAAATGCCTAAATGTAAATGACGAATGAACTGAATTATTTTTAATACTCCAATTTTTCCAAAACGCATATTTAGTCACACGACTAGAACATGACTAAGTATGGTTGAACTATGGAGCCGAAAAACAAAGAGTTGCAAACAGTAAAAAATAAAAAAAAAGCGGTGAAAAGAGACAGTATATGAAGTCTACTTTGATTAGACTATTAGTGTGATCATGTGATCCCTTTGCCTAAATTAATATCCATTAATACTGTACCTCCAGTTTTGTGAGTCTTTTCTATGTCGTGCACATTTCAATACAAAAAATGTACTACTAATTTTTAATTAACTGTTATATATATATATATGTGCACATCTTTTTTTTTTTGTTGTTGTTGTTGCAAAAAAAGTTTTTGTTTTATTTAATCCATACACGAATATCTTGGGTCTTGAAGATGTTACTCTAGCTGCTATAGCGTAAGTGCTACAGTGAAACAGGGACTAACGTCTTCTTGAGAATTTCCATGACATTCAATGTTACTGTAAACAGATGTTGTTATTTATTAAGAAAATAAAAAATTGTAATCGTTCAAAAGAGGCTTTGGTGTAAAATAGAAGAAAATTATAAATTTGACGTCATTTAGCTGTAATACTTCATAGTATTAGGACAGCTACAGTATGAGCATCTATAAGTAACATTATCAAAACAAATACATTTATTAATAGTGTTATATAAATTTTTTTTATTTAATTTTGATTTCGTGTAATTTTTATAACACTTTTAACAGTGAAAATTGTCGCAAAGCAACTTTACAAAAAATGAAAATTCTGTTTTTCATAATAATAATAATAATAATTTATAGCTCTATCAATCTGCTAAAAAATTATATATGTACGAGTTCTGTGTTTAATCCGGTTCTTGAATCGGATTACGTTTGAGGCTCCTCCACGGTGACCCTGCTCACCCTCTCCGTTTCGTTCTCTTGGTTCGTTCCCGTGCAGGAGGGTGCGGGGGACGGTTCAGCACCGTGTTCGACTGGATCCGGAAGGAGAGAACGGCGTACGGCGAAGTGGTCGTACGCTTCAACACCTACTTCATGCGTAACGGTTGGTACTGGCTGTACGAGAACCGCAGCAACAGAACCCGCTACGGAGATCCGGTCTCCGTGCAGGTCGGCTGGCACGGACTCCCCGTGTCCGGCGTGGACGCCTACGTGCACGTGTGGAGCCGCAACACGGACGCAGTGTATTTCTTCAAAGGTAGACTCGGACCTCATTACAGTGTGGTTTATTTATTCTGCTCATTACAATACTGACCGGATGTGTCGTGGCGTAGGAACGCAGTATTGGAAATACGACAGCGAGAACGATCAGGTCGTCACTGAAGACGCAGACGGCCGCCGATACCCTCGTCTCATCTCCGAGGGCTTCCCCGGCGTCCCGAGCCCCATCGACACGGCCTACTACGACCGGAGAGACGCTCACATCTACTTTTTCCGAGGTTCCATGGTAAGAAAGAGGAACTACAGTATAATCCTGTCCACTACCACTAAAAACACAGCCTTTGTTAAATATACGTATATACATTAAATCTCCCCTCCCCCCCCCCTCCCACCCTCCCCCATACCCTCCGCTCAGGTTTATAGGTTCAGCGTCCAAGCTAACAAGCTAGCTGCTAAAACTCCTCAGAAAATGGCCGAGCTGTTTCCTGCGCTCACCCCCGGCGACCATCCTACGAGCAACCTGGACGCCGCGTATTTCTCGTACACCCACAACGGCCTCTTCCTGATCAAGGGCGCCTCCTACTGGAAGGTGGTGGGAAGGAGGGAGCGCAAGGCGAAGCGCTCGCTGCCCTACAACAGCCTGCTGCCGAGACGAGAGGTGCAGCAGCAGTGGTTCGACATCTGCGACGTCC
>QNUK01000895.1:67500-70000 GCA_013621035.1 Clarias magur | reverse complement strand
TCTACGAAATTAGGTTTAATGAAACAACGCTTAATTTTTTTTTTTTAATGGTTGCGTGTTTGCTCTAACGTTTTCAAACCAAAGTGCGTTACTGTTCTATAAAACTTTCCTTCTCACCACCAAAAGAGAAGCTCGGTACTGCAAACAGGAGCGATCTCAACAGCTTTGTCTGTGTGTCAGGAATGACGAAGCAAGTGTGTGTGTGTGTGTTGGGTGTTATAGTGTTACACTGCTCCTTTGTCGAGCTTTTACCTTCGTCTCATCATCGCTGTCATGGTGAGAAAGATTTCACTGATGGTACACGTCTTCTTCACACGTCAATCATTATTAGTAGAGCAATTTAGAACAGTTTAAGAAACACATACTTTAAGTGACCACTAGGGGGAGTCTAGCACAAAGTAGCTCGAGGTGTGGATTTTGTTTGAAAATAGATACTGTTTTTTTTTTTTTTACAATGTAGAGAACACACACACACACACACACACACACACCGTCCTGGGGAAGGGGCATAACGCATTTCATTGAAGTTTAACGAGACAAGTACAGGATGAATAAGAACTTTTACTTTTATTTCATGAAGGTGATTAATTTAAAATAAAATAAATAAATAAAGTGCCTAGATTTTTATCCTTTTTAAAAATTTTTTTTAGATATTTATTGTCCATAAGCTAAGTGACAGAAAGAGAAAAATAATCCGTATATCAGTGAACTGGAGAAACATATGGAGGTTTTTCTGCTTCAGATGATTGGTTAATTTCAAGCTGCTGCAGGTAATTACTGCTGACGCTCCACTCGCTGCAGGAGTCGCCGCTCGACGGTCGTGATAATCGATTCATCACTCCCTGTTATAAAAACATTTAGGCTTTTGTGTGTGTGTGTGTGTGTGTGTGAGTGAGTCAAGTCTTCATATACCTGGAGGTGATTTATGGAGTGAAGAGAAAAACTCATCAATGGATCCTTCACAGAATCGCAGCCACAGTATCACCGGCACAGATTGTCATCTTTATGCTTAAACAGGCCGATTAGACTTCCCCTAATGTGACATCACTGAAGAAGCTCAACTCTGCTGTTTAATGGAGCTCATTTCTACACACACACTGAATGTGAATGAGGAGTGAAATACAATACGAAATTTCACTGTAAGAACTCGCCTCGGAACGGTGCAGATAATCCGCTCCAGCTGTCCAAAAATATTACTAATATCACCAATTTACAACAAAGTAATCATATTTTTGAATATAAAAACAACTACAGTGGTACCTCGGATTGCGAGTAACTCGGTTTACGAGTGTTCCGCAAGATGAGCAAAGATTTTTAATTAATTTTGACTTGAAAAACGAGCATGTCTTGGTTTACAAGTGCCAAGTTTTTTGACACCAACACACACACACACTCTCTTGCATTTACACCCCCCCCTTGCCCGGCTTCACACACACACACACACACACACTCTGCTGTACATAGAAACTCTGCTCTGTCGCTATAAGGTAAGGTGCTGGTTCATTTATCTGTTCGGATTTTTAAAAACTTTTTTAAAAGGTAAAGTGCAGGTTAATTGGTTTTATTTTTACTTTATATATTGTCTTAATTATTTTTCTGTATATATTTTTTTGGGCTGTGGAACAAATTATTTGAGTTTTCATTATTTCTTATGGGAAGGGTTGATTTGGTTTACGAGTGTTTTGGAATACGAGCTTGCTTCCTGAACGTATTGTGCTCGTAATCCAAGGTTCCACTGTAAAACATTTAGAAAAGACATGTAAATGTAGTAAAATATGAAATAAATCGACATTAAACCTCACTTAACATTAACTTATGATTCCTCTCGGCACCGGCTGCTTTAAAAACCAAACTGAAAGCGTCTCCGTTTTCTTCTTGCTCCATCCTTAATAACATTCTCGGGACTCGTGCTGCTGTGTCTTCACTAAGTTTTGCACAAAATGGCAAATAAAAAACTCACTTCACTTGGCTTTCCACTGACGCAAATAAGTTTTGAACGGCTCTCGGACGTACAGTATGTGCAACTTCTTTTGCAATTTCTTGCTAAATTTCAGTTCTTAAGGTAAAAACTCTTACAGCGTGGTGTTCACCAGATTATTAAATAAGCGGGACGTTTCTGGGAAAACCAGGACAGACAGCAGCCCTGATGGTGCAGTGGAGATATTCACTGTGATATCAGAAACAAAACCTCATACCAGTGACTCTCTCTCACACACACACATAATGATCAGACAAGCACCATGTGAGATCACTTCTGATTTCTGCTTTATCAGTGAAAGCATGATTCTCTCTCTCTCTCTCTCTCTATGTGTGTGTGTGTGTGTGTGTATGTGTGTGTGCTCTTAAGAACCAAATCAAAAAGGTCAAAAGACAAAACGCGCAGCAGGTGCCGAGTTGAAAGTCCGGCCTCACCCAGAGTTTCCCATCTTTCCTAAATCTCAGCGCCATATTTTAATGAACTGTGAACACTCTGGAGGCTGATTCATTTTTTTACCCACAA
>QNUK01000895.1:17500-65000 GCA_013621035.1 Clarias magur | reverse complement strand
TATGTTTTAATATGTTCAGTGGATGCTCAGGTCGTCAGAACAAACATGCGTCTCATCCCTCATCACTCTGACCTGCATCTGTACCATCAGTGACGGCTCGCTGCTCTCAGGGTGAAGACAAATACGCCGGAGTTCTCTTGTAGACACGGCAGTTCTACCTCCCGAGCATCCTAGCATGATATATCATCTAACCCAGACTCACAGAGAAGAACATTCCCTGAAGTCTCGAAATGTGTGTGTGTGTGTGTGTGTGTGTGTGTGTGTGTGTGTGTGTGTGTGTGTGTTCATTATTATAAGTCGTTGTATTTACCTTGAATTCTTGTTATAATAGGCTTTATTGTCTGTTCATCAGTACAAATTGTCCGTTAGTCAGTCGTTGTTCTCATCCTGCGGATTTAGTATAATGTAAACATTTGTAAGCCTTTGTGAGATTTATATCTATACTGTATATATAAGAATTTGGTAATAAAATTGAAGCACAACGAAACTGTACTGAATGTTGTTCGTACCATAAACTTTCAGTTAACTTGTCCATTTTCCTGCATTAACCTTTTAACATTTTGCTCAACTTATCAGTAGAGTACTTTGTTTTGTCACTATATTATTCATAATGTAATCAATGTTTTATAACTGCTTTGGCAACAATGTATTTTTTTTTGTTAACATTTATGGCAATAAAACCGTGAGGAACTGAACTGAGAGAGAGAGAGAGAGAGAGCGAGATCTTTGCTCTTCATCCTAATTAAGTTTTAGGTCTTGAAAGACTTGTCAAACTTAACCTGATTAGCCCATCTCAACCAATCGGTTAAAGCATTAAAGGCCAAAGAAAGTATAGAATAGTTGAAATTGAGTTATGTGAGTTAAATCGTTTGGCCGATGAAAATCCACCAAATATGCTGAATATCTTTCACCCGTGAAACCATGTGGAATTATCGCTGTTATAAAACCTCCCGTCAAAATCATAATAAATCCTGCTTCCACACGACAGCTTTTCGTTTCTTCTTCTTGCTGTTAAACGTTAAACTGCACTACTGATAAAGTTTAAACAGCGACACGTGCACAGTAACAAATCGTTCAAATATACATTTCGAGTTTGTTCAGGTTTGGTCCGAACCTCGAACCTGCACTCGGAATCGACCCTGTGCTCGTTTAGTGGGCGGAGCTTATGACCTAAATAATTCCTTTCTGAAACTGGGATTGATTGTGCAGTGCCTCACGTCACAGTTGTTGCACACGTTTCGAACTACTGTAGTTCTCCTGTGATTTCAGCTCTTTGCTAATTTTCTTATCTTTCAGTCACACCTACGAACAAGGAGCTGTTCGGTCTATAAAGAATAAAGACGTTCAGTCCTGCAGGCTGGTACGTGACGCTTGTTTGTTTTCTCAGCACCAACACTCGCACCACAACGGTGAGCTAATTGCAGAACTCCAGTCTTATGAAAGTCTGCTTTTACATTACAGCAATCACAACAACTCTTTCCCCGGCGTCATGAAGACAGAAACAGGACGTAGCCTCATTTAGCATGTGCTGGTCAGCGTCGTTAGCGTCCACGCCTGCTGTGGATCGCACCACAGGCTCAGATTCTTAAGCAGGACCAGGGATCCGTGCTCAAAAACGCCCTGCGCGATACATTGGGCTTCACTAAGACGACTTCTACTTGACCAACTTTTTTTCTTTTTGATTTTGTCTCACTTTCTTACTGAGCTCCTGAAGAGGCTTATGGGGAGAAGAAAAAAAACTAGTGACATGGGAGGGGGAAAAAAAACACAGATTACATCTTTGAGCTCGTTTGAACTTTTAGAATTGCTCTTTATTTTTATTTACTTATAAGTTTGAAAGTCACAGTTGTGAATTTCCTGCACGAGAGAGAGAGAGAGAGAGAGAGAGAGAGAGTTATTTATATCAGGTCAGGAAGTCCCACATTCTGGGTTTTGATTGGTTACAAGAATAAAGTCTCATCTCTGATCAATTAGAATCCCAAAGCACAAAGATAAAATATTGTGTTTGTATTACGGTTTAATACTCTATTTGTTTTTATCCTATTGTTAAATGCATATGAAAATACATACAATACGTTTGATATTAGCAATAAGATAAAAGACAGATATAGTATATTTAACATATATGAAAATATAATAGTTTAATATTAAATCAGAATATTAAACAAAAATAAAAATAAAAAAAACATATTATTTTGATTTCTGAGATGAAACCCTCAAATATTTTCTTAAATTTATCTGTTATTTGTTTGTTGTAAATAAAAGAACAAATATAGTTTTTTTTTCTTTTTTATATTAAGCTACTTATTTATTTATTTATTTATTTATTTATTTATTTTAGAATAGAATAGAATTTTGTAGGTAAATCTCTTATTCAGATCTTTTTCTCTAACGTCTCTGTCCTGAGAAAAGTCGTTAATGGCGTCTTTGTTTTGATGCTGAAGTGAATTTGACTTTAGATGATAAAAATTGTTCTGAAAGCATGGAATGAAACATAAAATCCTCCACACTTGTTATTATCGCTCCAGCATGCATCCAGAAACGCCCACATCACATCACATCACAGCACATCATGGCTCTCATAGTTTCTGGAAAAGTTATTTTCTTTCCTGAAGCAGCAGCAGCACCATGCTGCTAGAAAGACTTTTGTAGTTAACTTTTTTTTGTTTTATTCACCAGTCTGTCCTTTAAAATAAAAAGGAAAAAAAGGAAAAAGAAAATGCTTTTTGTACGATTATTCATCCCGTTAGCCGGTGCTCTGCTGCGTGTTCTGTCCGTCTAGTTCTGACCTTCACTCAGGATAATAAAGGTCACATTTTGCTTGTTAAAAGTACTTATTTTTGACATTTTCAACAGTCACTTGAATGAATGCAGCCTCCAGGGCGCCGGCTTCCCTCGCCGTCTTCTTCTTGTTAAAATAAATCACTTTTTTTTTTAGAATTTGAATCGTCGTATAGACGCGCAGTCGTAATACACGTGGCCTTCAGCGGCGCGGAGAAAAAAACAGGCCATTATTCCACACACTGGTAGGCTAATGAAGGTGTGGGGGGGTGCTGCGTTTCTCTCATTACCTTTTCATTAAAGGTAGGGCTGGAAAATAGCTGTTGCTATGGAAACAAAGGAGCAGGGGAAAAAAAGTCTGGGTGCGTTATGCATTATGGACCGTGTTGTTTACTGGACTGGTGGGATGCAGAGATGTTTTTCGTTTGCAATCTCAGCTCAATCTCAAGCTTGAGTAGTGTGTGTGTGTGTGTGTGTGTGTGTGTGTGTTTCCTGACTGAAACAATGGCTCGTTAATAAGCTCGTAACGAGGTGGACGTGGATGTGGAAGAACAGGAAACTTTAAGATGTTCAGTGCAGTGAGCAGGGTCTGGGGAAAGATTTGTAACTTGTTACCCAAAATCAGTTTGTTTGATCGAGCGCTAAGACTGGGCACAGTGGGCGGAGTTATCGTCCGTACTTATTCCTTATAACTTTGTTCGACTTGAAGGAAACTCAACGAAATGTCAGTGGAAGCATGAGATGTACAGGAACGTAGAACCCAATCAGTATACTAGAGATAAGAGAGTAGAGCTAAGGGGCGGGGTTAGCGTTCAACTTTATTTTCCTTGCAACTTTATTTTATAATCATAATAATAATAATAATAATAATAATAATAACATATCTAGGAAAATCTAATGTGTTTGAATTTGAATATATATTTACCATGAGCTCATGCTCTAATCTATTACTCACAGTGATAATCGAGCTAGATGAGAAATAAAAATCTTGTTTTTGAAATTCTTTATCATTTTCTGAATTTCTGAATTTAAGACTCATTTAGAATAAAATGTAAAAAGAAAAAATATATATTATTTATGATAAATTAGCTATTTTAAATGTGCCTAAGTACGTCTGTGAAATTTCCAATAAATTAAATCAACTTTTTTTTTTTTTTCAATAAATAAATAAATAAATAAATAAACAAACTGGTATTTACTTTATTCAGTGCCACATGGTAAAGAAAATTCCGGGTGTGTCAGCTCACTTACAATTTCTACTTATACATATAAACTCTTATCCAGTATATGCTTGACCTTTTTTGCCCACTTTATTGGGAACTTTATTGGGAAATAAAGTGACTGAAAAGTCTACGTGGTATGCTCAATGCCCATTACAGACTCAGATTCTGGTTCTCGCCTGACTGGAGATGATCCTGATGTGGATTTTCTAGTCCTTAATTCTTCCAAGCTTCAAGCTTTTGTCATGTTGTGCATTTTGAGATGCTTTTCTGCTCAACACGTTTGTAAATGGTACATCAACAACCAGTTTGTTGCGTCAAATTGCTGACATTTTCAAACCAGTAGCCATGCTATGATGTCGCTGAAACGTTGTCTACATTCTGAAGTTTGATGTGAACTTTAAATCAAACGCTCATCTTCCATCTGCAGGATTTTTACGCTGCTCCAGTTCATCACTGGCCGACTAGATTACAGACAGAGTAACTGCATGAATGAAAGCTATACAACAAGTGTTCCTATTAAAATGGCCGACGGTGTAAGTGAGGGGAAAAAAATTAAAAGCCTGTTTAATCCGCGTCTTCTTTGAAAAAAACTGTCCAATATTGTATTGAGATTTGAGATAATACAGTACGTTAGTGAGAATTGATCATAATTACATTGTTTATGCCTCCTTATGATAATCATCATAATTAACAAATCTGCTCGTGAGAGGAAGACAATTAGTCTTGTTTCCTCTCCGGGTTCCTTTCTCATCACCGTCTCAGCTGTTGGACGTGATTATTTTGCGGATATGATCTACAATAAAGCACAGTGCAGAATAAAAAAATAAAAAAACCCTGCTTTCATCAGCAGCACCAGCGTTTTATTCACACGGGCCTAATTGACTCATCATGCCAGCGCCGGAATGGTTGCGGTCTCATCTCCTCTGCAGAGCGCCTGATGACCGGCCATCGTCGCCGTCTTCATCTTCATCATCATCATCATCATCATCACCTGAGACAGCGCAGGGTTGTGATTATTACAGAACAGCACCGTAATGAGAGTTCCTTTAAGAACCTCGCAGCAGCAGCAGCCTTGAGTATTGTGTAGGTCAGCCTTTCTGAGACGCTCTGAACGAGAGGAATGTTCTGTGAGAGTGTGTGTGTGTGTGTGTGTGAGAGAGAGAGAGAGAGAGCTAAAAGCTACGACCGATAATGGATATGCTTTTGGTTTAGGATAATAAATGTATAATAGATAGAGCAACTAGGGCACACCGTATGTTCTTGCCGAGGTGCTGTAATGCGCTCCACTCGTATCTTCTGGGAAAGATTTCCACGAGATTCTGGAGCATCTCTGTGGGAATTTGTGTTCATTCACTTAAATCTAAAGAGCTCAGGCGCTGAGGCTTGGATGTCCAGGAGACTCCAGTTCCAGTTCATCCCAAAGCTGTTCAGTCAGGGGTCTGGGTTAGGCTTAGTACACATCAGCTCTTCATGGATCTGACGTCCTGTAAGAAATTTTTGAAAATGTTGTATGTACCATAGTTTATATGGCGGTATACCTCAGTATTACCCTGGTAGGCACCATAGGACCAGTGGGTACCATGGTAGCACTAGGAACTTTACGTTTACAGCATTTGGCACACGGCCTTATCCAGAATGACTTACATTTTATCTCATTTTACATCTGAGCAGTTTAAGCAGGTTAAGGGTCTTGCTCAAGGACCAACAGTGGCAACTTGGTGGTGCTGGGGTTTGAACCTGGGACCTTCCAATCAGTGGGCCACTATCTCTTAGCTATCTCGTATTAGGTACGAAAGTACTTTTCAACATACGCTATAGTATTTAATTAATGTTACAAACATACAATGGTACCATGAAGTACAAATGTTATTATTATTAGTACATTCATTGATTCGTTTATTTTCTATATCAGTTACCCAGTACATGGTCGTGTTAAGTCTGTACCCTATCCCAGGAGACTTTTTGGCACGACGTGGCACAGTGTTTTGTGTGGACACATGCACACACACTCATTCAAACACTACAGGCAATTTGGGAACACCAGTTAACCTAATCCGCATGTCTTGTCATGACTGCGGGAGGAAACTGGAGAACCTGGAGGAACCGTGTACCATACATGTACTATTGTAACAAAGTATATACCATTGTGGAACCATGTGCCATAACATATTATGCGAAATATGAGAAGATATGAGAAAATAAGTACCATGGTACTGTATAGCACAATACAAGTACAGTACTGTTAGACTATTATGGTACCTATACTATGGTAAAATTCCTTAGGGGTTTGTGCACAAAGGCGTTTGAACTGGTTTGGGCCTCTTGGTTCCAGCGATGCTATGACATACAAGGACATTCTGTACAGTTGTGTGCTTCCAACTTAGTTGAAACAGTTTGAGGAAGAACCTAATATATCAGTATGACCATGATAATGAGGTCACCTCAAAGTGGAGTTAGGCTGAACTGCCCTCATGACATCATAATATTTCAATGACCAACATTTCAGCACCCTGACTTAATCTGCTAACACTGATTTATTGATTGGTATAGAGTGAGGGGATAAACTGCACCTTTGCACTGAACTCCTTTTAGTTTTTTATATTTTACAGATTTTTCTTTCCTTAGCATTACTCTATCTTGAACTTTCTGAAAAAGAAATGCAATTCAGTTGCAGAATGTGCATCAGAGGATCCGGTGGGAAAACCTCAGGATGTAACAATATCTCAGGATAAATCAATATACATATACAGTGGAACCTTGGATTACGAGCATAATTTGTTCCAGATGTGGGCTCATATTCCAAAACACTCATGAACCAAATCAAATTTTCCCATAAGAAATAATGAGAACTCAAATTATTCATTCCACAGCCCCCAAAAATAAATACAGAAAAATTATTTATACAATATATACAGTAAAAATAAAACAAATTAACCTGCACTTTACCTTTAAAAAGTAAAAGTAAATTCTGACAGATAAGTGTTTCCATTTATGCGCGCAGGCGCTGTGTGTGTGTATGTGTGTGTGTTGTGTGTGCACACATTAACGGATTAGCAAGGAACATGGCTAATGACACTCGCGTGAGCACATACTGACGGAATCACTGCTGTAAAGTAAAAAAAAAAAAAAAGAACCAATGAACCAGCACTTTACCTTTGAAAAGAATCACGACAGAGCAGAGTTTCTGTATAGAGCAGAGAGTGTGTGTCTGTATGTGTGTGTGAAGCCGAGAGTGTGTGTGTGGACTAACGACACGCTGAAACAGAGAGGGAGATGTTGATTATAGGCAGGGGTAGCTCAGTGGTTAAGGCATTGGACTACGGTTCAGAAGATCCCAGGTTCAAACCTCACAACCACCAAGTTGAGCAAGGCCCTTAACCCTCAATTGCTCAGATGTAATGAGATAAAAATGTAAGTCGCTCTGGATAAGGGCGTCTGCCAAAATGCCTAGATGTAGATGTAGATTATACCAGTAACAGACGAGCACTAAGACCCAGCAGGGGAGATGATTACCCACAATTCCGCAGCGCAAGAGAGAGAAAAATTATTGGCTCAGTTGTGATCACGTGACGCTCGGTGTCAAAATAAGAAGCGTATGCGTGATACAAGATACTCGGCACTCGTAAACCAAAACTTGCTCGTTTTTCAAGTCAAAATTGATTAAAAATCTTTGTTCGTCTTGCGGAACACTCTGCGTGAGAAGAAGGCGTGGCTCAGAGTCTCCGCTCTAATTCATCCCAAAGGTGTTCTATCTGGTTGAGGTGAGGACTCATACCAAACGCGCTCATCCACGTGTTTATGGACGTTGCTTTGTGCTCTGGTGCGCAGTCATGTTGGAACAGACAGGGGCCGTCCCCAAACTGTTCCCACAAAGTTTGGAGCATGAAATTGTCCAAAATGTCTTGATCTGCTAAAGCATCAAGAGTTCCTCTCACTGGAAGTAATCGGGAGAGCCCAACTCCTGAAAAACAACCTCACACCTATTGCAACATGACTGCGCACCAGAGCACAAAGCAAGCTCCATAAACACATGGATCAGCGAGTTTGCTGTGGAAGAACGTGACTGGCCTGCACAGACCTCAATATTTATATATACATGGATAGAGAGAGAGAGAGAGAAAGAGACGTTCAACAGACTGCATGATGAACTATGATGAACATTTAATTGTAATCAAGCGCACACTGCCTCTGTACCATGCATGCTCATATTAAGACACCAATGCATCTTAATCTAATCTGTACTAATCACCGGCCTGATCATCTGGCATCATCTGCACCTGTTTCTCACTGGTTCATGTCTTTAGTCAGATGTTTTTTACGCTTGAATAATTCATAGGTCACTGTGTGGCTTAACAAGCAAGACATATTCCTTTGAAACTCCTCAGGTACAGGGATTGGAGTGAAAATGAGAGACAAAAAATGCTAAATAATAATAATAATAATAATAATAATAATAATAATAAATTAAAAAGTCTTTCAGGAAGCCAGGAGAATTATTCCTCAAGACTGCATTAAAAATGCAAGAAAGTCTGGCTCTTTGGAAGCAAAATATGAAGAAATGAGGGGGTGGTATCAAGACTTTTGCACAGGACTGTATATATACAGTATATGTATGTGTGTGTGTTTGGGTGCGTCTGTGTGTTTCCGCTTAGCACTGTTTAAACTGAAGATTCAAAGAACTTTATTAAACCCAGCAGTAAATAGCTTACAGTAATTATTTCCAGGCTGAGGTTTTAAAATATAATATAATTTTTTATGCTTTCACAATAGACAATTAAAATTCACAAATTTGCTTGTAGCTGTACAATAGTTTATGAATATGACTTTAAAATACCAATTAATTCACTCCATAAAATAAAATAATTCAAATAATGTAATATTAAAGTAAATGATCATATAGTTTTCACTTTGCTACATGTAGGTTTTATATGAGAGATCTGCAGTATGATGAAACTGATTCTTTCACAAAAATGGAAAGTAGAGCTTTAAAAACAGAGTTGATTAGTATTAAGTTACGCAATATGGCCACTAGGCTCCGCCCTCGGATTCAGACGTGTACTGTATATCAGGGCATAACCACCCTGAACCTACTGAACTGTTAAATCTAACGTGTGTGTAAATACAATCGTTATTCCTGATGCACATGAACTACTTGTGTAAATGTGTGATCATGTACAATGGAGCCTTGGATTACGGGCATAATTCGTTCCGGAAGCAGGCTTGTATTCCAAAACACTCGTAAACCAAATCAAATCTTTCCATAAGAAATAATGAAAGCTCAAATAATTCGTTCCACAGCCCAAAAAAATAAATACAGAAAAATAATTAATACAATATATAAAGTAAAAATTTGCAAATTAAAAATTAAACAAATTAACCTGCACTTTACCTTTTAAAAAAGTTAAAAATAAATTCCAACAGATGTTCCAACCTGTTCAAGTGTTCCCGTTTACACAGTAAAACTCCTCCTCCTTCCCCCCACCTCGCTTTTTAAGTTTCACAACAAACGCACACACAACGGAAACACTGTTTTAACAGGAAAAAAAGAAATCTCTCTAATGACACTCACGTGAGCGCAGACTAACGGAATCACTGCTGTAAAGAAAAACAAACAAACAAACAAATGAACCAGCACCTTACCTTTGAAAAGAATCGCGACAGAGCAGAGTTTCTGTGTAGAGCAGCGTATATGTGTCTATTATGAAGCCGGGGAGGGGGGATGTAAAGGCGAGAGAGTGTGTTTGTGTGTTGGTGTGTGAGTGTTGGTGTTAAAAAACTCGGCACTCGTAAACCAAGTCATGCTCGTATTTCAATTCAAAATGTATTAAAAATCTTTGCTCGTCTTGCGGAACACTCGTAAACCAAGTTACTCACAATCAGAGGTTCCACGGTAACTAAGAAATTAAATTTTTAACCCTATTAGCCATAAGCTAATAATAACCTAATGTAGAATACTGTTCTATACTGTGAAAGCTGAAATAAGTTATTTTCCTTGGAGTGTTTTATTCCTCTTATGCCAGTGACTGCATTCTATTTGAAGGTTGTTAACAAGTTAGTTCATGTTCTCCTTTTACATTACATCAGCTGTAAACCCATGTCTTCATGTACATTAATGAGATGAGGAAAGACCTCCTAATGGATCTGATCCTTTTGGTCTGTCTACACCAGGTTACTCTGGGGCAGAGGCGAAAGGTTTTGACTACTTGAGTAGCTTTATTAGTTGAACATCCTTCAAGAAATATCTGTATTTTCAACTTCACTACATTTACATTTAGGCATTTGGCAGACGCTCTTACTTAAAAAAAATATTTGAAGTTTCCGTCATTGGATAGATACTGTACTTACATTGGGCTACTAACCCAAAGTGTGCGTTCATGTTTTTCCCGTGCTTGGTGGGTTTCCTTCGTGTTCAGAAATTGCCTGTAGTGTGTGAATGAGCTCGTGTGTGTATGTGTGTGTGTGCCCTGCAATAGAGAGGCTCCAGGCTTGTGCCCCCGCGAGCAGGAATACAGGATAAAGCGCTATGGATGATGAGTGTGTGAGTGAGTGAGTGAGTGAGTGAGTGTATGGTGTTGGGTTACATAACAGCATATGTAGCAGGTGTTTGAAATCAGAAGTTGAGATGGGTGCAGATAGCGACGGAACAGCACCTCTACAGCCGAGAGAGAGACTTTATTATGACTTAAAGGCTACAATACTAATACAAACTCAATACTTTTAATACTTAAGTAAATTTGATGGTGAATACTTTTGTACTTTTGCTCAAGTAGAATCAGTAAAAGGTGGACTTTTACTGTTACTTGAGTAATATTTTACCCGAGGTTTCTATACTTTTACTTAAGTAATAAAAGGTTTTGTTGCCTCCAGTTCTGTGATCGAGTGGTCGTAATGATGGATGTTACAGTACATGTGAAGTGCTGCGTTTCAGTAGAGGGATATATAGAAAGGTTGCATCGAGCGTTTCATGCCACATGTCTACAAAAGGCACCACGTTCCCAGCGCAGAAAATCGAGCGGGTCAGGTGGCCATAGATTCCTTATAATCCATGTGCCGAGGTTTCACTTCCTGTAGAGCTTCAATCGTGGCTTTTGTCTATTTTCCTCAACTGTCATAACACACTCAGACTAAAGCCTCTGCAGTGTAAAGGAACACGAGTGTGAGACAGAGCCACCATCTGAATGCACTTCCTGTGTGGACACACACACACACACACACACTCTGGAGCTGACACACACGGTAACCACAGACCAGGGTCTGTTTATGGATGTAAATGTTCAAATAGTAATCAAATTTAACATTTAAAACTCATCAATTCCATTTAAACTATTTATACTGTAAGCTTCACTCACTGATTCACATTATTATTATTATTATTGTTGTTGTTGTTGTTGTTATTAAAACATGGCTTTAATCTCTGATTTTACCCTTTTCCCTCCAGTTTCTCTTTTTTTCTTTTATGCTGATTTAAGAAATCTTAATCTATTTTCTTTTTTTTCTTCTTCCTTTTAAAATATATGTATAAAAATATTAGTTTTTTTTATTTATGGATTTGTGGATTTGTAATATAAAAAAAAAAATCCATAAATTCAGTAACATGTACAGTTTAAGGTTGTTAGTGTTCGTTTTGACCTGAGCTTTAGCATGCAGGCTTTATATTCTGACCAAAAACTCAAAGTCTTCCACATGATCAGCACCGAGCCCCTTTGTGTGTGTGTGTGTGTGTGTGTGTGTGTGTGTGTGTGTGTGTGTGTGTGTGTGTGTGTGTGTGTAGAATTACACTTCTATTAAATCTGTAACAAACACTAATGGGTGCACACTACACACCCAGGCATTATTATTATTTCTGTGATTCGCTCGCACCACGCTCATTCCCACTGCTGAATTAATTTTTTGGGGGTAAGCTCTGATGCACTTAATTCTCTCCAGCAGGCCATCATTTGCCTAAGAGTGTGTGTGTGTGTGTGTGTGTCACTGACATGGCAGTGTGCGTAAATGAGACGGGCTAATGTTTTATATCAACATGACAAAAACACCTCAGTGTAGCTGCAAATTACCCTGGAATATTGTTCCAGAGCTCATAAAAGCAGTCAAGCGGAGAGTCTCTCTCTCTCTCTCTCTCTCTCTCTCTTACACACACACAAACGCGTGCGCGCACACACACACTCTCGTCATTATTGAAAACCATTTTTCACAGGCTCTTTAATTTGCACCCCTTGTTTCGATTCAATTTTCCAGCGCAGATACGCAGACGATAAGTGTGACGACGGTTCAATTCCCAGCAGACGGAGGAGGAGTGAAATCACAACAAACTCATTTCACTTTAATATCTCACTCCACGCGTGAATCCAGCTGATAAAGCGGCCAAATTAAACACACCTCCATTCAGAACCAGAGTGTGTGTGTGTATTAACCGAGGTAATGTGAGGACATTAAAAAAAAAAATTCTTACAAAAAAAGACTTTTTTATTTGAATAATTAATTTTCTCAGGTCATGAACTTGTCATAGTATTGTGTATGACCTCTGTGTGTCAGTCTCAGTGAAGGAGGCGTGGCCTCTGTGTCTGTCTCAGTGAAGGAGGCATGGCCTCTGTGTCTGTCTCAGTGAAGGAGGCGTGTCCTCTGTGTGTCAGTCTCAGTGAAGGAGGCGTGGCCTCTGTGTCTGTCTCAGTGAAGGAGGCGTGTCCTCTGTGTGTCAGTCTCAGTGAAGGAGGCGTGGCCTCTGTGTCTGTCTCAGTGAAGGAGGCGTGGCCTCTGTGTCTGTCTCAGTGAAGGAGGCGTGTCCTCTGTGTGTCAGTCTCAGTGAAGGAGGCGTGGCCTCTGTGTCTGTCTCAGTGAAGGAGGCGTGGCCTCTGTGTGTCTCAGTAAAGGATGCGTGTCCTCTGTGTGTCAGTCTCAGTGAAGGAGACGTGGCCTCTGTGTCAGTCTCAATGAAGGAGGCGTGTCCTCTGTGTGTCAGTCTCAGTGAAGGAGGCGTGGCCTCTGTGTGTCTGTCTCAGTGAAGGAGGCGTGGCCTCTGTGTGTCAGTCTCAGTGAAGGAGGCGTGGCCTCTGTGTGTCTGTCTCAGTGAAGGAGGCGTGGCCTCTGTGTGTCTGTCTCAGTGAAGGAGGCGTGGCCTCTGTGTCTGTCTCAGTGAAGGAGGCGTGGCCTCTGTATGTCTGTCTCAGTGAAGGAGGCGTGGCCTCTGTGTGTCTCAGTAAAGGAGGCGTGGCCTCTGTGTGTCAGTCTCAGTGAAGGAGACGTGGCCTCTGTGTCAGTCTCAATGAAGGAGGCGTGGCCTCTGTGTCTGTCTCAGTGAAGGAGGCGTGGCCTCTGTGTCTGTCTCAGTGAAGGAGGCGTGTCCTCTGTATGTCTGTCTCAGTGAAGGAGGCGTGTCCTCTGTGTGTCAGTCTCAGTGAAGGAGGCGTGTCCTCTGTGTTTCTGTCTTAGTGAAGGAGGTGTGGCCTCTGAGTGTCTGTCTTAGTGAAGGAGGCGTGTCCTCTGTGTGTCTGTCTCAGTGAAGGAGGCGTGGCTTCTGTGTGTCTGTCTTAGTGAAGGAGGCGTGACCTCTGTGTGTCTGTCTTAGTGAAGGAGGCGTGTCCTCTGTGTGTCAGTCTCAGTGAAGGAGGCGTGTCCTCTGTGTGTCTGTCTCAGTGAAGGAGGCGTGTCCTCTGTGTGTCAGTCTCAGTGAAGGAGGCGTGTCCTCTGTGTGTCTGTCTCAGTGAAGGAGACGTGGCCTCTGTGTGTCAGTCTCAGTGAAGGAGGCGTGTCCTCTGTGTGTCTGTCTCAGTGAAGGAGGCGTGGCCTCTGTGTGTCTGTCTCAGTGAAGGAGGCGTGTCCTCTGTGTGTCTGTCTCAGTGAAGGAGACGTGGCCTCTGTGTGTCAGTCTCAGTGAAGGAGGCGTGTCCTCTGTGTGTCTGTCTCAGTGAAGGAGACGTGGCCTCTGTGTGTCAGTCTCAGTGAAGGAGGCGTGGCCTCTGTGTGTCTGTCTTAGTGAAAAAAAATCAGGTTAAAGTTTGGTGAAACTAAAATTTGCTCATATTTCTGTGTGTGAATTTAGAAATACATTCTGGTAGATTCACATATGAAGAAACATATTTTGGAAACATGTGGTATTATATTTGACCTGTTTAAATGATCAGTTTTTGAATTTTCTGACAGATTACAGTGGAAAATGACGTGAGTGATGAGGTGATAATTATTTACACTCATACAGCACCATGCTCTGTGTGACATTAATATTTATTTATCACTCTGAAATATCATGAAATATCGTTCTTGTGTTTGGCCCAGTATTCAGTATTCAGGGAATGTCAGAGAGAATAATGAAAAGAAGGAGCAGATTGGGTGTGAGTGGCTTTTGTGGGGAAAAAAACATGAGAAAGTAGGCCGAAGTGCTCAGGGCACACTGGACCCCTTGGGCTGAGAGCAAGAAATTAGGGCATCTCTCTCTCTCTCTCTCTCTCTCACACACACACACACACACAGTGTGTGATTTTTAATCTGCATTAAGAAGCATTAAAAACACTAAGAAACTACTGTATGTGTCGAGACAGGAGGTGAGTGTGTACTCTAACATTTTTTTTAAGTATGAGGAAATATGTGATTGTGAGAAAAAGTGAAAGAAGGAGAGAAAGGCTGTGAGATGCATGGAGATGAATATCATGTCTCCGGAAAGTACGGGGGCTTTGGAGAGGAGATATCGAATATCCTGAGCTGATGTCAGTCTCTCTCCTGCTTATTTTACAGCTAGTGATTCGTCACAATAATCCCCAACAAACCCACAAAGTGGATGAGCGTAATGTATCTGTGTGGGATTGGGAACGTTCTCTGTCCACAAATGCACACTGCTGTGGTGAGAAATATGGAGTGTTCAGGACCAGTGTGCAGTAAAAACCAGACGGTGCAGGGTCTCCATACTGAGTACGGAAAGGAACTGTGACGATCATGATTATAATCCTGTAATCATTACATTTCTACCCGTTTTATTTCGTTATGTGACATCAGCAAGCTGACTAAATGAGTCATTTAAGATGTGAGAATTTTCATGGTAGACTGGCTGACTTTTCAGGGTTAAGGATTCTCTGTGTGTGCATGGATTTTGCATCTTCTTCTTGTGCTTGGTAGGTTTCCTAGGGGTACGCCAAAGGTTCCTTTCCCCAGACGGAGGGAAAGAAAACGAGTGCGCAAGCCTCCGAGATCTCACCTTCATCTCATCCGAGAGCCACCGAGCCCTTAAAACCCGTTCCAAAACCAGTTTGATGTCTTTAAGGGTCTTTCCTAAAGTACATACGATACGCACCAGCGGGGTCAGTTCTCACCATCTTGCATCAGAGGTGCAAAGCAGTTTTGTGCTGATCATCTTCAAACACACTTCTGGAGGAACGTGAGCTCATACTGTACACACCCCACTCTCATTCATAGGACACGGATCACAAGTAACACGCTGTCTCGCACCATTAAACCATTGGATTCCGCACTACATCTCTCATGAAGCCTTTAAAAACATGCACCTCTAGTTTCTAATCTAATGTTTGCGTGCCTACCTGTGGAGCTGTAATCTATACGTGACTGTACTTGACATGTATAGACCATATATTTAACGTCCATTATAACTGCATCCCTGTGATTTCCATGGTTTCCATAGCAACAGTTATCACACTAAGAGTACAGCTGCCATTTACCTAATGAATCTAATCAACATCATAAACAGAATGGAAACCTTCAGTAGATATAATTATTGTTGTATTAATAGGTTGCAATTTACTCCTGTTCGTATTTCTAAGCAGACGTCTTTTAATTAAGTCTGTGTTTGATTAATGCTCATTTGCCCATTTTCTATCCGCCCCCTCCTATCCGTGTGTGTATTTAATATAGATCATCTTTATTTTTCAGCACAGTTGTCTCCATAGATCATCTTAGACTTTGATAAACTGGTCGTCATGGCTCCTGATTGGCTGGACTAAAAATAACTTGCAGCTGCACTTGATCTTTGAGGATAATCTACACTTTATAATATCCATGTGTTACCTAAATACCACTAATCAGCTTAAACAGTAGGAAGTCAAATTTACTGCAAACGTAACATTCAAACACTTGTGTAAAAGAAAGAAAGAAAAAAAAAGGCCCTGATGAACTTATAAAATATTCTTAGAAAAATTCTTTGGATGGAAAGCTAGATAAAATATTATTTATTAACATCAACACCATCACCAGGACACAAGATCATGGACACCCATGTCTCACCCATACTCGTTGGGAGACACGCAAAGACCAGACTGCCCGGTGCGATCCCACAGAAAAGCCAATGTAAGCGCAACATGCCAATAGAGTTTTTAACCAGGTGCAAAAGCTTTGAGAAATCTACTAAATCTCAGTTTTGGAGGAGGCATACTGTATACTAACTGCCACTAACTAGTGGAATGGGATTGGGGACTCAATGGAGGCATGGTGGCCTAGTGCTCAGCCAACCTCAGTACCAAAGCACACTGGAATGACATGGAGAGATTGGGGTCACCAGTAAAGAAATGATGGGGAATAGTGAGGAAATTGGTAAGAATGGTGAGAAGGAGGGGAAATGGTGATGGCAAGAGGAGTGAATGAGAAATGGTGAGGAAATTATGAGGGAACAGGTGGGAACTGTGAGGCAATGCTGAGGGAACTATGGGGGATTAGTTAGGGAATGGTCAGAGAAGTCAGGGTGTTGAGATAACTCAAGGAAAAGTGGGTAAATGGTGTGGAAATGGAGAGGAACAGTGAGGGAACAGTGGGGGAACAGTGGGGGAACAGTGAGACAATGTGTGGGTTGGTGAGACAATGTGTGGGTTTGTGAGGGAACAGTGGGGGAACAGTGAGAGAATGTGTGGGTTGGTGCAGGAACAGTGGGGAAACAGTGAGAGAATGTGTGGCTTGATGAGGGAACAGTGGGGGAACAGTGAGAGAATGTGTGGGTTGGTGAGGGAACAGTGGGGGGAACAGTGAGGGAATGTGTGGGTTGGTGAGGGAACAGTGGGGGAATAGTGAGAGAATGTGAGGGAACAGTGAGAGAATGTGTGGCTTGGTGAGGGAACAGTGGGGGAACAGTTAGAGAATGTGAGGGTACAGTGGCGGAACAGTGAGAGAATGTGTGGCTTGATAAGGGAACAGTGGGGGGGAACAGTGAGGGAATGTGTGGGTTGGTGCAGGAACAGTGGGGGAACAGTGAGAGAATGTGTGGCTTGGTGAGGGAACAGTGTGGGAACAGTGAAAGAATGTGTGGGTTGGTGAGGGAACAATGTGGGATCAGTGAAAGAATGTGTGGGTTGGTGAGGGAACAGTGGTGGAACAGTGAGAGAATGTGAGGGAACAGTGGGGGAACAGTGTGGGAACAGTGAGAGAATGTGTGGCTTGATGAGGGAACAGTGGGGGAACAGTGAATGAATGTGTGGGTTGGTGAGGGAACAGTGGGGGAACAGTGAGAGAATGTGAGGGAACAGTGGGGGAACAGTGTGGGAACAGTGAGAGAATGTGTGGCTTGATGAGGGAACAGTGGGGGAACAGTGAAAGAATGTGTGGGTTGGTGAGGGAACAGTGGGGGAACAGTGAGGGAATGTGTGGGTTGGTGCAGGAACAGTGGGGGAACAATGTGGGAATGTGTGGGTTGGTGCAGGAACAGTGGGGGAACAGTGTGGGAACAGTGAGAGAATGTGTGGCTTGATGAGGGAACAGTGGGGGAACAGTGAAAGAATGTGTGGGTTGGTGAGGGAACAGTGGGGGAACAGTGAGGGAATGTGTGGGTTGGTGCAGGAACAGTGGGGGAACAATGTGGGAATGTGTGGGTTGGTGCAGGAACAGTGGGGGAACAGTGTGGGAACAGTGAGAGAATGTGTGGCTTGATGAGGGAACAGTGGGGGAACAGTGAAAGAATGTGTGGGTTGGTGAGGGAACAGTGGGGGAATAGTGAGAGAATGTGAGGGAACAGTGAGAGAATGTGTGGCTTGGTGAGGGAACAGTGGGGGAACAGTTAGAGAATGTGAGTTGGTGAGGGAACAGTGGGGGAACAGTGAAAGAATGTGTGGGTTGGTGAGGGAACAGTGGGGGGAACAGTGAGGGAATGTGTGGGTTGGTGCAGGAACAGTGGGGGAACAGTGAGAGAATGTGAGGGAACAGTGGGGGAACAGTGTGGGAACAGTGAGAGAATGTGTGGCTTGATGAGGGAACAGTGGGGGAACAGTGAAATAATGTGTGGGTTGGTGAGGGAACAGTGGGGGGAACAGTGAGGGAATGTGTGGGTTGGTGCAGGAACAGTGGGGGAACAGTGGGGGGAACAGTGTGGGAAAGTGAGAGAATGAATGTGTGGGTTGGTGAACAGGGGAAGAATGGTGTGGGTTGGGTAGAGGGAACAGTGGGAACAGTGAGAGAATGTGTGGCTTGATGAGGGAACAGTGGGGGAACAGTGAAAGAATGTGTGGGTTGGTGAGGGAACAGTGGGGGAACAGTGAGGGAATGTGTGGGTTGGTGCAGGAACAGTGGGGGAACAGTGTGGGAATGTGTGGCTTGATGCGGGAACAGTGGGGGGAACAGTGAAAGAATGTGTGGGTTGGTGAGGGAACAGTGGGGGGAACAGTGAGTGAGAGTGTGGGTTGGTGAGGGAACAGTGGGGGAACAGTGAGAGAATGTGTGGCTTGATGAGGGAACAGTGGGGGAACAGTGAAAGAATGTGTGGCTTGATGAGGGAACAGTGGGGGAACAGTGAGAGAATGTGTGGGTTGGTGAGGGAACAGTGGGGGAACAGTGAGAGAATGTGTGGGTTGGTGAGGGAACAGTGGGGGAACAGTGAGAGAATGAGTGGTTTGGTGAGGGAACAGTGGGGGAACAGTGAGAGAATGTGTGGGTTGGTGAGGGAACAGTGGGGGAACAGTGAGAGAATGTGTGGGGTGGTGAGGGAACAGTGGGGGAACAGTGAGAGAATGTGTGGGTTGGTGCGGGAAATGGAAGAGAGTGAGGTGATGGGAGCAACAGAGAGGAAATGCTCTGTGATTGGAGGTTTTTTTTAGTGCTGATGAAATCTTATTTCAATAAAAGGTTTAAATGTTGACAAGCTAGTTTTCCCTTTATAGTTTAAATCCTTTATTGCAACACCACCACATTGCTGCAACATTTTCATTTTATAGGTAATTATGACATATAGTTACAAAATTATCGGAGAACATTATGGTCTAGGTAGACGGAATAGTTCTTAGAAAGGTCCCCAGTTCTGTGAACAAACGCAGCTTCATGAAGAGGAATTGTTATTTCTGACCTTATTAACAGCAGGAGCCGAGGATTTAATTTACTGCCTTAATTATTCCACTGCTGTTCTGCTCTCTCTTTTACTTTCTAATACATCTCCCGCTCTCTGCCTTTGTTTTCTGTTCTCTCTCTCTCTCTCTCTCTCTCTCTCTCTCTGTTGATTTTAATGGTGCAGTAACAGAAGGCAGGTCTGAACATCTGAATCCAGGATGTTTCATTCACCTTTTCTCGCTCTGTGATGGGTTCGTCACAGAGACACTGATATTTCATTTCCCTCGTTTTCTCTCTTTCTTTCTTGTAATGAATAAGTGATGGATGAAAGGAAATGAGAGAAAAAGAATAATGATGTCTTTTCTTCCCTCTAACAATATTTTGATTGCTTTATAATACAGACAACGTGAACAAACCTGAATAAAAAGCTTCAACATCTTTTAATATTATTCTAAACAGTTATATGATAACAGATAAACAAGCTATTATATAAATAATCTCTTTGTTTATCATGTTCACGTAACTGCTAGTTATTCAGGAAAGATATTTGGTTTAAGAATTCAGTGTACAGAGTATGTACAGAAATCTACACACAAATTAATAAACAAACAATGAAATTCAACAAAATTCTAATAAAACATTAAATGTAAGAGATAAAACACACATTACGTCCTTAGGATTAAATATGAATCCTTTACTAGGCATCATTACGTAATTATTCTTTTATAACTTTTTTTTTTTTAATTAAAGAACAGTTAAACGCCTGGTGAAGTTTCATGGTAAAAATTCAACAGTATAAAACACAGCTATGTTTAATAGTGAAAGTAAAAGCACAATGTAATGAGAACTCACAGGATTAGGACTAAACAGCTGTGTGTCCATAAGAAAACCACTTGTTAGTGAGACTCATCAGGGAAAAAAATCTTCAGTTTGCTAATGAGCATAAAGACCGGACTTTGGAGCGATTGGAAAAAGGTCATGTGACCTGATGAGTCCAGACTGAGTCTATTCCAGAGTGATGGGCGTGGTCAGGGTGAGAAGGGAAGCGCATGAAGCGATGCTCCCATCATGCATAGCGTCCACTGTACAAACCTCTGGAGACAGTGTTATGATCCGTGGTCGCTTCAGTCGCTCAGGTCGAGACTCAGCAACGTTATGTGGCGATAAAATGAAGTCACATGACCACCTGAATGTACTGAATCCAAGTCTCAGATAGCTGTGTTTTTCAAAGAACAATTTCTCTACAAAGTTTTGAACCTTTCCAGTTAGTTACTATTAAAATGCTAACAAGTGCCGATGTGGGCCAGTATGGAGGCACTTGTGTGAGGTGAAGTCTTATGAAAACCAGAATCACAATCTGATTGGCTAATATTATCTGTATGATTGGGAAAGGTCCATTACTTGAAAGTACTGATGTCTTTATATTTTATATGTTTATTTTTACTTTCATTCTGTAACTTTAATATTCTTCTAACAAAAAATTATTATTATTATTATTATTATTATTATTGTTTATCATTTATTATGAAGTTTATTGATTACATTATAAAAAAACAGGCATGGTATACAAACATGAAAATTATGACTATGGCTAAGCAGTAAGGTTAAAACAACAATTAGGGCAAACCTACGGTGGCCGTGAAGTGCAAAACAACTTAACAAAACCGAAAACAAAATAACATTCAAAGACAAAATAACAAATTCAAAACCAAATTAACAAATCCGAAAACAAAATAACAAATTCTAAATCAAAATAACAAAACCGAAAACAAATGAACAAAACGCAAAACAAAATAACAAATTAGTTTTGGGTTTTGTTATTTTGTTTTGGGTTTTGTTATTTTGTTTTTGAATTTGTTATTTTGTTTTGGGTTTTGTTATTTTGTTTTTGAATTTGTTATTTTGATTTGGGTTTTGTTATTGTGGTTTTTAATTTGTTATTTTGTTTTAATTTTGTTAAGTTGTTTTGCACTTCTCGGCCACCGTACAAACCACAGCAAGGGAACATTAACAGAGAATGTAACTGGGAACGCAAACAAACCAAACTAACAAACAAACTGACTTTAAAAAATTAATCACACTTAACAAGGTTCAGGTGAATAAAAAGCATGCCTGTTGTGAAGTGCATGATGGGAACTGAAGTCTGGGTCTGAAGTTTCAACATACTGTATAAATCCTACTGAACATAAAAGTCAAAAACACAAAAACCAGTAACAAATACAGGAGGGTCATGATAAATATTATTCTTTCCTTGTGTCTTTTTTTTTCTCACACTGTAAATATATTGATGTTGCTTTATATGGATGAAAGTTAGAAGTAAGATTCTAATATAGTAAGATCTGTCATAGATGAGTTTCCAACATTAATGTGACACTGCAGACTTTTTCACGTCCTGCACGATCAGCTCTAATGTTATATCGCTGTTGGCCAAAACAATCATGGAGGATAAAATGATGATGTGAAAATATGCCTTATTATTAAGGGATTTACAGCAGACTGATGGGAAAATACTTCATCGTTGCATTGTAAGTAAAAATGAAAGCATAGGTATGATTGGGATGATGGAACAAATAAAAATTCTCTTCATTTTCTACCTCCAAAGTTACAGTACAGCGAAGACGACCAACCTCCTCACGACCAAAGTTACACAGACGTTTTCATTTCCTCCATATCCGGATCATCAGAAGAGCGGATCAGGACCTTCTGTGTGTTTTTTCTCTAAATCTTACACTGAGGTCACGTCTCTTTCCTCTCTGTCCTGACTTGTTCTGCACCTCCTTATAGGTGAAGAGGTGGATTTGATGGTCTAACAGACCCAAACTCTGGGATTGTCCCCTCTTTCCCACTCTCACTTTCTCTTGATGGGTGAGTTTGGTGTTTTCCAGAGATGAAAGAACACTCTCACATCCACACACACACACACACACACACACACACACACACACACACACACACACACACACACACGCACGCACACACAGTGGAGCTGCTGAAACAGTATGTACAGCACAGTGAACCTAAATCCAACAAGCTTAACAAACAATAACTTTAAAACAGTAACACTTCCGTACATGAGCTTTAGTATTTTCACGAAACCAGCTCAGAATTTTCCTTCATTCAGAAAGCAGTCTGATGTGAGGTGTTTAACAAACACACGCACACACTCGTACAGGTTTCCTGAGCTCCATCAGAACGTTTCCACCATAAGTAAACGGTAGCCGCTGCTGCTGAGGTCAATTAGCATATTGTTTTATTATTTTGGTCATAGAAACAACTGAAAACAACAATAGAAAACATATAATTGTGTGTACAGTATCTGTGCTATTTCTTTGCCTGTGACCCGTTTTCTAATGTTTCGCTCAGTCATGTTTCTACAGTTGGTTAATATGAACTAAAACTCAGTTCATCATATTGTGCTGAAAAAAAGTACATGTCACGTCATACTGCACAATCCTGAGCCCTTTATACTGTATGTTTATTAAAAACTAAACAAACAAAAAAAAAACTGCAATACCAAAAAAGGCTAAAATGTTTTAACTACATTGCAAACCCTAATACTCAAAGTAATTAAACATATCGAGTTCTGTTAACTTAAATTCAATTCAATTCAATTCAATTTTATTTATATAGCGCTTTTAACAATTGACATTGTCGCAAAGCAGCTTTACACAATAAAAAGAAGTAAGTTTTTATGCAATGTGTATGAATCAAAATGATAAGATTGTCCCTGATGAGCAAGCCGAGGGCGACGGTGGCAAGGAAAAACTCCCTGAGATGGTAATAGGAAGAAACCTTGAGAGGAACCAGACTCAACAGGGAACCCATCCTCATCTGGGTGATAACGGATAGCAGAGAATGATCAGCATAATAATGTGTACTGGAAGTTCAGTGTAACAGGAGATGTGTTAAAATTTAAAAGGAGTCCAGTTTGTTCCCGGAGGCTCAGGTAGACTGTAGGAGATTCCAGTCCTGAGCTATCGAACAACTGAAGTCACAGGTCCCCAGAGCATCAATCGATGATAGGACAGTCTTCATGGAAACCATCCCCAGCCACAAAGCGCATCCAGGCAGACCACACGGGGCATCCATGTGACGGGATCTCCAACCAGAAGCAGGACTCCAGGACGGGTTAGACGGCTTCAGAGGGCAGAGGGGTCTGGATCACTGGCAACTCAGGAGCGAACATGTATAGCTCGACAGAGAGACAGAGAGAGGGAAAGGAGAGAGGGAGAGAGAGAGAGAGCAGAAAAGGAGAGAACAGAAAATAAGGAGAGATGGCAGTTAGGTATGGTCACAGTCAACATGTATAAGGTGAATGTATATTAGTGCAAAGTGCAAGCAGGGACTCCGGCAGGACTAACTATAACAGCATAACTAAAAGGGAGAGCCAGAAGGAAACACAAACATGGGGGCTCCTGAGATGTAAAGCAACCAATCACCTCACCGTCAACAAACCTGAGTGAACAATGAGAGTGGGGAGGACAGCATCTAAACATACCAGTTCACCAGAATACTCTACGTCCATGAGTCCCCCAGATCTGCTCCTTTACCTAAGGTTAATCTATTTACAAAAATGCTTGGCTAAATAAATAAGTTTTTAGCCTAGACTTAAACACTGAGACTGTGTCTGAGTCCCGAACATTAACAGGAAGACTATTCCATAACTTTGGGGCTTTGTAAGAAAAAGCTCTGCCCCCTGCTGTAGTTTTAATAATACGTGGTACTGACAGGCAGCCTGCATCCTTTGATCGAAGTAGGCGTGGCGGATCGTAAGACACTAACAGTTCACTCAAATACTGTAAAGTAGTAGTATCGATGCGAAATTTCACAGGGAGCCAATGCAGTGTAGATAAGATAGGGGTGATGTGCTCGTATCTTCTGGTTTAGTGAGGACTCTCGCTGCTGCATTCTGGACTAACTGAAGCTTGTTTATACACCTAGTTGAACAACCAGACAGTAAGGCGTTACAATAGTCCAACTAGAGGTGATAAAAGCATGAACTAGTTTTTCTGCATCATTTAGTGACAATATGTTTCTTATCTTGGCAATATTTCTAAGGTGAAAGAAAGCTATCCTGGTGATATTATCTACATGAGCTTCAAACGAAAGGCTGGAATCTATAATCACACCGAGGTCTTTAACTGTTGCACTTGATGGAACAGAAAGGCCATCTAAAGTTACAGTCTGATCAGAAAGCTTACTTCTAGCTACTTGTGGTCCTATGACTAGAACTTCTGTCTTATCAGGATTAAGCAGAAGAAAATTAATTAACATCCAATCTCGTATGTCCTGCACACACTGCTCAATTTTAGCAAACTGGTTTTTCTCATCTGGTTTTGCTGAGACATATAATTGTGTGTCATCAGCATAACAATGAAAACTAATACCATGTTTACGAATTATGTTGCCCAGAGGAAGCATGTAAAGGGAAAAAAGCAGTGGGCCTAAAACTGAGCCCTGTGGAACACCAAACTCCACTTGAGAACATGAGGAATGGTCACCATCTAAATCTACAAACTGATAACGATCAGTCAAGTAGGATCTGAGCCACAAGAGGGCAGTTCCCTTAATTCCAACTACCTTTTCTAATCTGTGAAGGAGAATACTATGATCAAAAGCTGCACTGAGGTCCAGTAACACAAGTATAGTGACGCAACCCTGATCAGAGGCCCATAGGAGGTCGTTTACTACTTTAACAAGTGCTGTCTCTGTGCTGTGATGAGGCCTAAATCCTGACTGATACAGTTCATTTATGCTATTTCTGTGTAGATGTGAACATAGCTGCTGTGATACTACCTTTTCCAAAATCTTGGAGATAAACGGAAGGTTTGATATCGGCCTGTAATTAGAAAGCAGACAGGGGTCAAGGTCAGGTTTCTTGATTAGCGGTTTAATAACGGCTAATTTAAAGGATTTGGGGACATACCCACTACTGAGTGAACAGTTAATTACTTTCAACAGGGGTTCTATTATTGCTGGTACTATCTGCTTGAGAAAATGTGTCGGTATAGGATCTAATATACAGGTTGACGATTTTGAAGAAGAGATGAGTGAAATTAGTTCCCTCGCTTCAAGGGGAGTAAAGTGTTCTAAGTTCTGATGTGATGTGGTTAGATCATCTGAATTATTTAAATTGTCTGGTTTCAAAGCCTGAATTTTTTGCCTAATATTTATGATTTTATTATTGAAAAAGTTCATGAAATCCTCACTACTGCATGATGATGTTGTGGAGATTTCTGCAGTGGTCTTGTTTTTAGTTAATTTAGCTACGGTATTAAATAAAAATCTCGGGTTGTTTTTGTTATTTTCTATTAGAGTGGAGAAATATGTTGATCTAGCATCACTGAGAGCTTTTTTATAGATCAGGATGCTCTCCTTCCAAGCTATTTTGAATACTATCAATTTAGTTTGGCGCCATTTACGTTCGAATTTGCGAGCGGTTTGTTTTAAAGCACGTGTGTGGTCATTATACCAAGGAGCGAGTTTCTTATCTCTAATCATTTTCCTTTTAACTGGAGCGATATTATCTAAGCTATAACGAAGTGCTGACTCTAGATATTCATTCGCCTGTTCGAGTTCTGTGAAGTCAGATGGCGATCCAATCAAAGTAGATAATTCTGGAAGATTATTGATAAAGCTCTGTGCGGTATTTGATGTAAATGTACGTTTAAGGTGGAAGCGCGGTGCTGTGCGTACATTATTACTATAACACGCTTTAATCGAGACAAGGTAGTGATCTGAGATAACTTCAGACTGTGGAATTGTGGTTATATTTCCTATACTTAATCCAAAGGATAATATTAAATCCAAAGTGTGACCTGCTTTATGAGTGGGTCCTACTACACACTGATTTACTCCTACTGAGTCCAGTATGGACAAGAATGCTGTTCTCAGAGGGTCTTCTGGATTCTCAAAATGAATATTAAAGTCTCCAGCAATTAACGCTTTATCTACAGAAACAACAAGGTTTGAAAGGAAATCTGCAAATTCGCAGAGAAACTCCGAGTACGGCCCAGGGGGTCTGTAAATGATGATTAGCGGGATTGACTGAGCTGACTTTATGTTACTATAGAGAACTTCAAATGCATTAGATTTAAAACTGTGTTTTTGTACGAGAGACAGATTATCGTTATAAATAACTGCGACTCCTCCTCCTCTACCAGTTACCGAGGCTGGTGTATGTAGCTGTATCCAGGAGGACTAGCTTCATTTAGAGCCACATACTCGTCCTGTTTAATCCAGGTTTCTGTTAAACATAATATATCAAACTCCTGATCTGTGATAGTTTCATTAACAATAACTGCTTTAGATGCGAGAGATCTAATATTTAACAGTCCTAGCTTCAGATCAGAGGTGCTGGCTGCGCATTCAGTGTGATCTGAGTTTGTGGTGTCTATGTTAATTAAATTACTAAAACAGACTTTCTGAGTCTTTCTAAATGTATGTTTATGTTTATCTCGGGAACAGACACAGTCTCAATCTGATGAACCCTGAGTGACGACTCTATGCAGCTAGCAGACGGTTGGTTTAGCCTGTCTGTCTGCTCCCTGGCCTTGGCTCTGGATTGTCACCGATTAACTAGGCCTCTTCTGAGACTATGTGCTATACTACAAGAAATGAGAGCAGCACCTTCCCGAGTGGGATGGACACCGTCCCGCCCTAACAGGCCAGTTTTGCCCTCAAAAGTCTTCCAATTGTCAATGAAGCCCACGTTGTTTTCGGAGCACCACCTGGACATCCAGCGGTTCAGCGACCATAACCTGCTGTAAGCTATGTCGCCACGTCTCATTGGGATGGGACCAGAGCAAACTACTTCTTCGGACATCGCCTTCGCAATTTTAAACACCTCTGTAAAGTTACTCTTACTAACCTCTGACTGACGAAGGCGTATATCATTAGCTCCAGCATGTACCACTATCTTAGAGAACCTATGCTGACCTAGAGCGCTAAGATTACCTGCTATGTCCGGTGCTCTGGCTCCCGGGATACACCTGACCACTGCCGCTGGCGCCCCTAAAGGCCTAGCTAATTTCACGTGTCTCATATAGAGTCTCCTATAACCAGAGCTCTTTCAGGTTTCTCAGCGGGTGCATCACTGAGGAGAGCAAACCTGTTGGACACGTGAAGCGCAGAAGAGGTGTGCTCCGGTGGGCTAGCCTTAGCGTTAGCTTTGGCTGAACGAGTATGCCGCCGAGTCGTCACCCACTCGCCCCGCTGTGAGGGCTCTACTGCCGGAGTCGGGGGATGATTATCTCCACCTGTGGCACCCAGACTTTCCACTACAGGATTAACGCTGCTCTCGCGCTCTCTAACCCTCTCTAAAGTCTGGATGCGCTCCTCTAATGCTACTATCTTCTCCGTCAGGGTGCTAACTAACACACACCTATCACAAATAAAATTATCACTAATGACGGAGGAAGAATGTCTAAACATCCTGCACTCCACACACTGAGCGAGCTGAATGGTAGACATGATAACGTACCTTTGTGCCGGAGTTGTGATTATTTGGTGATGGATTCGGTTGTTGTTGGTCAGATGATACGCGCGTTCTCCCAAAAAGCGCAAAAAATCGGATAAAGTCCAGTAGTATTAAAGCGTAAAAACGGGAAAAATATATAATTATAAAAAACTAAACAAAATATAATATAAAACGCTGTTTCAAACAGACGAGGAACTTTCGCGGGAACAATACGAAAAACAGATGAATAGACCATGATGAGTATTTAGGACCTTTTGGTATTTATGAGTTTGTACACCCTAAAAAATGCTGCGTTAAAAACAACCCAGCAAGATGGTTAAAATATTCAGTCCAAATGCCTATAATGCTGGATTAATTCTACCTCACAAATAGGTTGTTATTATTATTTTTTTTACGTTTTACATGCTTTTATACGGTGGCCGAGAAGTGCAAAACAACTTAACAAAATGAAAACAAAATAAAAAATTAAAAACCACAATAACAAAACCCAAAACAAAATGAAACATTCAAAAACAAAATAACAAAACCCAAATCAAAATAACAAATTAAAAAACAAAATAACAAAACCCAAAACAAAATAACAAATTCAAAAACAAAATAACAAAACCCAAATCAAAATAACAAATTCAAAAACAAAATAACAAAACCCAAAACAAAATAACAAAACCCAAAACTAATTTGTTATTTTGTTTTGCATTTTGTTAATTTGTTTTTGGTTTTGCTATTTTGATTTTGAATTTGTTATTTTGTTTTCGGATTTGTTAATTTGGTTTTGAATTTGTTATTTTGTCTTTGAATGTTATTTTGTTTTTGGTTTTGTTAAGTTGTTTTGCACTTCACGGCCACCGTAGGTTTGCCCTAATTGTTGTTTTAACCTTACTGCTTAGCCATAGTCATAATTTTCATGTTTGTATACCATGCCTGTTTTTTTTATAATGTAATCAATAAACAATCATAATAAATGATAAACAATAATAATAATAATATAATAACAAAACCCAAAACTAACTTGTTATTTTTGTTTTGCGTTTTGTTAATTTGTTTTCGGTTTTGCTATTTTGGTTTTGAATTTGCTATTTTGTTTTCGGTTTTGTTCATTTGGTTTGCACCTCTCGGCCGTTCAGAAACGAACCGGAAAAGGTAGGTGTAGTTTGCGAATGGAATTCTTACCGCTGATTGGACGAGACATCTGTCACTCAAGATAAACAGGAAGTACTGTAGCGGCGGTAGATTCGTGTGTGTGTGAATGTGCAAACATGTCCTGTCCTTATTGTGGTTTCAAATATGGCGTTCTGACAAATTTTTGCAGTTCTTGTGGATTTTTTTTTTCTTTTAAAAGAGACACAGCAGTTCACAAACTAATCTTTATACCGTGAAATGTCATCAGCATGTCCAAAATCACGGCATACGAATGTCCGTCCTCAAAGTAACGTTGAATAAATTCCATTTCCTTGCTTTCTAAGGAAAAATGTAATTATTTTCTTAGTTTTGCAGACCTAAAAAAAATGTTTTAAAATGAAGCAGAACACACAAGAAACAAAGTTAGAGACACGATTTCCTACTTCCTGTTTATCTTGAGTGACAGGTGTCTCGTCCAATCAGCGTAAGAATTTAATTAGCAAACTATACCTACCTTTTCCGGTCCGTTTCTGACTGGCCGAGAGGTGCAAACCAAATTAACAAAACCCAAAACAAAATAAATTCAAAACCAAATTAACAATTAGTTTCGGGTTTTTCGTTATTTTGTTTTCGGATTTGTTAATTTGTTTTTTAATTTGTTATTTTGTCTTTGAATGTTATTTTGTTTCCGGTTTTGTTAAGTTGTTTTGCACTTCACGGCCACCGTACTTTTAACACAACCATACAGACTTTTTTATTCAGGACATGAAAGGCAAAATGTAAATATTTCACTCTGTGATCTCCGCAAATCTGATTTAATTTACCGATATGGCTTCTGTTCTTACTATCTCATCAGTACCAGCTAATAAATGAGCACTTACACCAGTGCAGCCTCTTATTATATTCCATTCACTTACCATATTATATTATATTATATTATATTATATTATATTATATTATTGCGTGCACTAGAGGGAGCATCATGATGTTCGTTCATGATTTGCACATCCTTAGACGTTTTTGCTAATGTGATGCGCTCTCCTGTAAGTAAAATGTGACCGAGGTTTGATTATAAGTCGTCCTTGCACTCATCTGCTCCAATAAATGAATAATGTCACATTTCTATGTTTAATCTCAACCCTGGAATGGCATTTTATAGTGTATTGACACCCGAAAACATAAATTTCAGGACAAAATCTTCATAATTCTGACAGACGGTGGCGCTAGACTTAACACCGCTCCTCATTCGATCCGATGTCACGCGCGTATATATGAAACGCTGAGCAGGAATTGAGACATTAAACACGCCGAGCACACACCGTCTCTCCTGTCTACATCCCTACACATGTCACGTCCGAGCTCAATTACGCTTCTTGACCCGGAGAAGAAGCTCGTGAACGTTACTCCACTCGAAGAGAGAGAGAGAGAGAGAGAGAGAGAGAGAGAGAAGCAGAACGCAGACCACAGGACGGGTCAAACCGACCGGTCATTATTTCTTCATTAGGGAAGGTGATGTGTTAAAAGCATGCATGAAGGACAAGAGGTGCTAAATACCTTTGTTAAAAAGGTCCTCAGTACTTTAATTAACTAGTGAGAGTCTCTTAACTCGTGAACCACCCTGCTGAGGCTTCAAACACTTTGTGCCGAATGCGCAGTCTGAACCTGAATATATTTAGGCTAATAACTTTTTTAGAAGGCTCCACAAGGACTCGATTTAATCCCACTCTTGTGAATGAGAGAGATTTCGATTAAACCATCAACGACCTCGATGAATTTGAGGACTTTTTGTGTGTGTGTGTGTGTGTGTGTGTGTGAGAAAGAGAGACGGAGGGACAAAAGGAAAGGGATGATTTGCATGCACGGGGTGATTTTCTCATAGCGAGCGTTGTGGAGGAAGAGAAAGATGAAAAAGACGAGGGGAATAAAGGAAAGATGGACCCGATTGCTGTTGAAGTTTTTCAAGTGCGTTCTACAGTTAGGGTGAACTTAGGGTGTCGTATCCTCTCATTCGTCTTTAAACTACACCCGATGTCGCATCACCTCCTACACTGTCCTGTCTCCACCCTCTTCTGTTAGTGGTGTGTTAACTGATTGAATCTATTCATTAGTTTTTTAGTTTATACTCTCCTGTTTCTTTGACTTATCACAAGATCTTTTAATGCAATTCATCTCATTATGTCCTGAGCTAAACAAGACTGTAGACCTGCACACGGCTGGAATGTGCAACAAGACCATCAGCTAGAAGCTTAGTGAGAAGGAGACTTCTCAAGTGAGCGAATATTCACAAGTGGAAAAAATACAAAATAACCATCAATCACCATTGTTCTGAAACGCCATGCAAGATTTCACCTCATTGTGTAAAGATAATCATGAGAAGAGTGAGGGATCGGTCCAGAACTGCAGGGCAGGAGCTTGTGAATGATCTCATTGCAGTTGGGACCATAGTCACCAAACAATCCATTGGTAACACAATACGCCAACATGGATTGAAACCCTTCAGCGCTGCGAGGTCCCCTTCCTCAAGAAGGCACATGTACAGTACAGGCTCGTCTGAAGTCTGCCAATGAACAGAGAATGATTGGGAGAAAGTGCTTTGGTCAGATGAGAGCGAAATGGAGCTTGAATTGCTGTGTTTGGAGGAAGATTAATGCTGACAATGACCCTAAGAACACCATCCCTACAGCCAAGCATGGAGGTGGGAACATCATGCTTTGGGGCTGTTTCTCTGCTAAAGGTACAGAGCGACTTTGCCGCACTGAGGGACAAATGGATGGGCTCATGTATTGTAAAAGTTTAGATGAGAAGCACCTGAAGATGGGTTGTGGACAATGACCCAAAACATACCGCCAAGGCAACAAAGATGTGGCCCCAGAAGAAGCACATTAAGGTCATGCAGTGGCCTAGCCAGTCTCCAAACCTTAATCCTATAGAAAATGGATGGATGGAGCTGAAACTCCAGCGACAGGCAAGAAACCTCAAGGATTTAGAGAAGATCTGTAAAGAAAAGTGGAACAAAAACCCCTCCTGAGATGTCTGCAAACCTGGGAACCAACTACAATAAACGTCTCACTTCTGTGCTCACCAACAAGGGTTTCACTACCAAGTACAAAGTCATGTTTTGGGGATCTTGGGGAGCATATACTTATTATTATAATTATATGCAACTCAATTTATAATCTTTATATCAGGGTTGATTGATATTCTATCTCCGTCTTTTACTTTATAGACCCTTCATTTCTTTGCAAGTGGGAAAACTGACTAAACTAAATCTGTAGGAACTCGAATAATTATTTCTTCCACTGTACAGAAACCTAGTGCTCAATAATCTTGGCTCCAGATGTTCCCAGAGCCTTATAGATACTTATATATATACTGTTTACTATATTCAGCGTTCCCTATAAATAAATACCCATAGCCTTATAACTTCATGGTGCTATATTCACTATATCAGGTCCTTCCATCTTCTGAGACCCAGATACTGTACAGCTGTGGTCCAGTATTCCCAGAGCTTTACATTCTTAGATATCATCTATTCTCAAGGCCTTGTGTTCAGAATATTCCAGAACGCTATTGTCCTGGGTCTTATGTTCCCTTGCCTATGATAAAATATTATAAGCTCACCATGTGATTGTAAATCGTTTACAACTGTACAGTATATGTAAACGCACAATGCAGTGAACAAGGGTATGTCATAACGTCACAGGAATGCGGCCTGCTACTGTAGGTGATCGGCTTATTAGCAGTTAGAGAAAAATAGTACTCATTTTACATCAGCGCACACATAAGGAAAAAGAAATCCTTGATAAAGGAGCAGGAACATTAAAGACAGTTCAGGTCAGTGTGATGAGTTCAGAAAGCAGCATTACTCATACGGCTGAGATAGAGAGAGAAAGATAGCGAGAGAGATCAATGTTTTTGAAGATGTAATGTGAGTGATGGGGAAGCAGAGACAGTTCTCTGCTGCCTGGAAAAAAAAAGGAGAAAAAGGAAGACGGATTATGAATCAACACACGGGAGAATGAAGCCACTAGCACTAAGCAAGCCACGATGCGATAAATTCACAGTGTTGTCAATATACATAATCAATGGAAGCATGCTGTTTTAGGAAAATAATTAACTTCTGTGTTACGGCTACTTCCCCGAAGTTGATTATTTCCCCAGAGCAGCATGTCTCCATATATTTTATTCAGCTTACACCACGGAAATTAATCAACAATAACAATTCATAATTAAATAAAGAACTTCGTCGTGTTTTTATCGTATTAGGTGACGTTTAATATTGGGGCACGTTCACAAAAAACAAGCTAGTTTTCATTCCAACGTACTGTATTTTATAGAAGCTAAAAACAGTCTAAAATGAACTCGTTCAACACTCGTTCATGATGAACGTGTAAACTCCTCTTACCTGAACCTGAACAGCACTGCCTCTCAGTGTTACAAAGCACTGGTACTGCAGATTCCTTCCATAAACATTACACAGATATCTCCTCTCAGAAAGCGTCACCCTATCAATATTCTAATACATTTACGTGGAGATATGTTACTATAGAAACTATAGTGTATTAGAAGAAACACATTCATATAAACCAATCAGAATCCAGAATGTAGACTGAGAATATATAATCCCGAATATAAACCAATCAGAATCCAGAATGTAGACTGAGAATATATAATCCCGAATATAAACCAATCAGAATCCAGAATGTAGACTGAGAATATATAATCCCGAATATAAACCAATCAGAATCCAGAATGTAGACTCAGAATATACAATCTCGAATATAAACCAATCAGAATCCAGAATGTAGACTCAGAATATATAATCCCGAATATAAACCAATCAGAATCCAGAATGTATACTGAGAATATATAATCCCGAATATAAACCAATCAGAATCCAGAATGTAGACTCAAAATATATAATCCCGAATATAAACCAATCAGAATCCAGAATGTATACTGAGAATATATAATCCCGAATATAAACCAATCAGAATCCAGAATGTAGACTCAGAATATATAATCCCGAATATAAACCAATCAGAATCCAGAATGTAGACTCAGAATATATAATCCCGAATATAAACCAATCAGAATCCAGAATGTAGACTCAGAATATATAATCCCGAATATAAACCAATCAGAATCCAGAATGTAGACTCAGAATATATAATCCCGAATATAAACCAATCGGAATCCAGAATGTAGACTCAGAATATAAACCAATCAGAATCCGAATATAAACCAATCAGAATCCAGAATGTAGACTTAGAATATATAATCCCGAATATAAACCAATCAGAATCCAGAATGTAGACTGAGAATATATAATCCCGAATATAAACCAATCAGAATCCAGAATGTAGACTCAAAATATATAATCCCGAATATAAACCAATCGGAATCCAGAATGTAGACTCAGAATATAAACCAATCAGAATCCGAATATAAACCAATCAGAATCCAGAATGTAGACTTAGAATATATAATCCCGAATATAAACCAATCAGAATCCAGAATGTAGACTGAGAATATATAATCCCGAATATAAACCAATCAGAATCCAGAATAGAATATATAAGAATATAAACCAACAGAATCCAGAATGTAGACTGAGAATATATAATCCCGAATATAAACCAATCAGAATCCAGAATGTAGACTCAAAATATATAATCCCGAATATAAACCAATCGGAATCCAGAATGTAGACTCAGAATATAAACCAATCAAAATCCGAATATAAACCAATCATATATAATCCCGAATATAAACCAATCAGAATCCAGAATGTAGACTGAGAATATATAATCCCGAATATAAACCAATCAGAATCCAGAATGTAGACTGAGAATATATAATCCCGAATATAAACCAATCAGAATCCAGAATGTAGACTCAGAATATATAATCCCGAATATAAACCAATCAGAATCCAGAATGTAGACTCAGAATATATAATCCCGAATATAAACCAATCAGAATCCAGAATGTAGACTCAAAATATATAATCCCAAATATAAACCAATCGGAATCCAGAATGTAGACTCAGAATATAAACCAATCAGAATCCGAATATAAACCAATCAGAATCCAGAATGTAGACTGAGAATATATAATCCCGAATATAAACCAATCAGAATCCAGAATGTAGACTCAAAATATATAATCCCGAATATAAACCAATCGGAATCCAGAATGTAGACTCAGAATATAAACCAATCAGAATCCGAATATAAACCAATCAGAATCCAGAATGTAGACTGAGAATATATAATCCCGAATATAAACCAATCAGAATCCAGAATGTAGACTCAGAATATAAACCAATCAGAATCCGAATATAAACCAATCAGAATCCAGAATGTAGACTGAGAATATATAATCCCGAATATAAACCAATCAGAATCCAGAATGTAGACTCAGAATATATAATCTCAAATATGAACCAATAAGAATCCAGACTTTGACATCACTGTACAAAGATTACTGATGCCGAACACGTAACCTTTGTATATAATATAAATATAAACAATTATAAAGTACTGTATGCTGTTTTTTAATAATTAAACAAAGAGCACTACGTGTTGCCTCATGACCATCGTTGACTTTTTTTTTTCCATAACAGCATGACACCTCAGTGTTTCACTGCATGATGTAATGCTCTAAGTAATACTCAAGTGGCCACTTGCATGATGCATGTGATATACACTACTGAGTCATGTAGTAGTAGTAGGCTTTTTATTGTCATTCCAACCATATACAGTTAGTACACAGTGAAACGAAACAACGTTCCTCCAGGACCAGGGTGCTACATACATGCAACAACATAAATTTACAACACACATTTTTACATTTTTAAGTTAATCTAAAAGAAGAACTATCAAATTTCTATACAAAAATACATAATAGACAAAGTGCACATGCAAATGTGCAAACAAAGAGGTACATGACAGACACAACAATGTAAGACATAACAGTACTTTTTTGATGAAGTATGAATTGAGGTAGTGGGAAGAGCAGCAGTAAACAGTTTACATTTTGACAAGAGTATTGTGTGCAAATAGTCAAATAAATATTGTGCAAAAAATTGCGAAGAGCAGCACAGGTAGGTAGGAATGAGCAGATTGAGATGGATGTACATCAGTGTGATTGTGCATGAGTGTTTATCAGTTCAGTCCAGATGTTATTTAGTTCGTCTGAGTGATTTCTGTGTGTGTGTGTGTGTGTGTGTGTGTGTGTGTGTGTTTATCAGTCCAGTCTCTATGTGTTGAGGAGACGGATGGCTTGCGGGTAAAAACTGTTTCTCAGTCTGGATGTGAGGCCCGAATGCTTCGGTACCTTTTTCCAGATGGCAGGAGGGTGAAGAGTGAGTGTGAGGGGTGTGTGTGTGTGTGTGTGTGAGGGGTGTGTCCGGTCAGCCACAATGCTGGTGGCTTTGCGGATGCAGCGTGTAGTGTAAATGTCTTCGATAGAAGGGAGAGAGACCCAGAAGATCTTCTCATCTGTCCTCACTATCCGCTGTAGGGTTTTGCGGTCTGACATGGTACAATTCCCAAACCAGACAGCGATGCAGCTGCTTAGGATGCTCTCAATAGTTCCTCTGTAGAAGGTGGTGAGGATTGTTGGTGGAAGCTGTGTCTTTCTCAGCCTTCTCAGGAAGAAAAGACGTTATTGGGCTTTCTTATGCAGAGAGCTGGTGTTGAGGGACTAGGAGAGGTTCTCCTCCAGGTGGACGCCCAGGAATTTCGTGCTCGTGACGATCTCCACAGAAGAGCCGTCGATGCTGAGCGGAGAGTGATCGCTCCGTGTCCTCCTTTGTCTTTTCGACGTTCAGAGCCAGGTTGTTGTCTTTACACCAGTCCGTTAGCCTCTCTGTACGCTGACTCGTCGTTCTTGCTGATGAGACCCACCACGGTCGTGTCATCAGCGAACTTGATGATATGATTGGAGCTGTGTGTCGCTACACAATCATGAGTCAGCAGTGTGAACAGCAGGGGGCTGAGCACGCAGCCCTGGGGGGCCCCAGTACTCAGTGTGGTGGTGCGGTCGGCTGGCGTCACGTGGTTCGGAGGAAACACGTGATAGTCTTTGGCCCTCCCGGCTGAGTGGTAGTAGTAGCCTTAATGTGGGAGCCCCCTAGTGACGAGGAGGAATTGGACACGACTAAATTAGGGAGAAAATCGGGGGGGAAAAAAATAGTCCAGGATCCAGTTACAGAGGGAGGTGTTCAGGCCCAACAAGCTCAGCTTCCCGATCAGGTGTTGGGGGATGATTGTGTTGAATGCTGAACTGAAGTCTATGTACAGCATTCTGACGTAAGTGTCTTTCTTGTCAAGATCTGACAGTGTCAGGTGGAGTGTGGTGGAGATGGCATCATCCATTGAACGGTTTGGACGATACGCAAACTGCAGGGGGTCCAGTGAGGGAGGCAGCAGGGTCTTGATGTGTCTCATGACAAGCCGCTCGAAGCACTTCATGATGATGGGTGTGAGTGCAACAGGGCGGTAGTCATTGAGACAGGACACAGAAGACTTCTTCGGCACGGGGACGATGGTGGTAGATTTAAAGCATGTGGGAACGACGGCGCTGCTGAGAGAGATGTTGAATATGTCGGTGAGAACACCTGCCAGCTGTTCTGCACATTCTCTGAGCACTCTGCCTGGGATGTTGTCTGGTCCAGCAGCTTTACGTGGGTTGACTCTGCGTAGAGTTTTCCTCACATCAGCCGTGGTGAGACACAGCACCTGGTCGTTCGGCGGAGGGATAGTCTTCCTCGCCGTCACGTCGTTCTGCATGTCGAACCGTGCATAGAAGTTGTTCAGCGCATCTGGAAGGGAGCCGTCACTGTCACAGGTAGGTGATGAAGTCCTGTAGTGAGTGATGGCTTGTATACCCTGCCACATGTTCCGTGTGTCACCGCTGTCCCTGAAGTGATTGTCGATTCTCTGGGCGTGTGTGCGCTTCGCCTCTCTGATGGCCCGGGACAGTTTGTCCCTTGCTGTTCTTAGGGCCGCCTTGTCCCCCGCTTTGAAGGTAAAGTCTCTGGTTCTCAGAAGTGCGCGCACCTCTGCAGTAATCCACAGTTTCTGGTTGGGTCGTGAGATGATGCTCTTGGAGACAGTGACGTCATCGGTGCACTTGTTGATGTAGCTGGTCACTGATGACGTGTACTCCTCCAAGTCGGTGTAGTCGCCGTAAGTCGCAGCCTCCCTAAACATGTTCCAGTCAGTGTTCTCGAAACAGTCCTGAAGAGCAGAGATGGCTCCTGCTGGCCAGGTTTTCACCTGCTTCAGAACCGGTTTTGAATGCCTGACAAGTGGTCTGTATGCTGGAATTAGCATAACCGAGATGTGGTCTGAGTAGCCGAGGTGGGGGCGGGGGTGCACCGGGGATGTTTGTGTAAACAAGATCCAGCGTGTTTTCCCCTCTCGTTGCAAAGTCCACATACTCATAAGGGAAGGTCAACGAGAGTGTATTAAAAGCTGCATTACAACACCGCCCAAGAAAAGCAAAGAAAAAGCCGCAATAATGAATGGTTATGATCGGGGCTGAAAATGAGCCAAACGGGTTTCCATCAGCGCGAGTGTGAACAGAGCGCGAAAGGAAGCGGTAATAAAAGGCTAATGATGAAATTTATTCTATTGATGCAGACATCGTTATTGTGGTGGAGTTTCTGTTCTTTTATTACCCTCAGTGTGTATCGGGCGAGAGCTCATTATCTGGCCACTGCAGATTGAACTCGTAGCAGGGTGAAAATTCCTGAAATATTAAAAGTGTTTCTTAAAAATAAAAAAAAAAGGAGGAGGGGCGGGGGGGGGGGGGGGTCACTCTGACAATGAAGAGAAAGTGACTTTGTAAAGTTTGAGATAGAAAGATGGTACAAATAGTTTATAAACCTAGAACTTTCAGGTGTATTCAGGTGCTACACTACATTACATGTGCCCGCGAGTTCATTTGCATGGAAAATGTAATTGCACACTCATGAGCGCGTTTAAAATTTTTACAACTCTACTATTAATTCTATTGAATTTTAGAATGAACTGAAATTTTTACGTGTTACCGTGAAGTGCGCGGGATGAAGGTGTCAGATCGCATTTATTAAGTAGATTTCAACTGCACACTCATAAAAATGTACAGCACCATTTGTTGAAATTTGAGATGAACTAAAGATTTTTTTTTTTAAGGTTGATTTTTTTTATGATACAAGGGTGTTTTCTATTTAAATTCCAAAATAGCACGTCTTCTCTTCCTTAGGGCCGATTGTGATGAATCAAAGCCTATATGTTACCTCAAGCTCGGCCAAATACACCTGAGAAAACACTATTAAAATCCGTTATGTAGTTTTTATGTGACGCGAGCACAAACAAACAGACAGACAAAAAAAAAATTTTTTTTTTAATCTCGATATATTCTATCACTCATCTTGCGTCCCCACAAATGATTTTTTTCCCCGTAAATATCTTCAATGTACAGACACGCCCACTTTACAATTTTATTGTACTGTATGTATAGAAAAAGAAATGTGTGAAAAGTAGGCAGGTTAGTAAGTAACTTATTAACACTGTTAAACATGGCTCTGGTGTGTAATGGCCACTTCCAGTCATTTCAGCTTATTCTCCTTAGTTGTTTTCTTTGCCTGATAGAGGACAATAATTCAACCCCTTCTGAACTGGTGATTTATTATTTGTTTGTTTTTTTTTGTTTGTTTGTTTTGTCCAGGCAGTGTACATTTCTTGTGTTATCCCTAATAATCTGTTTCTTCTTTGCCTTATATTGAATGATGAGTGTTCACATTGGCAGAAATCTGTGCATGTACATCATGATGTCTCGTGCTGTTACTAGACAAATGTTAAACCTACAATGTAATGTGAAAGCTAAAATTCAGTTTCGACTTTAGTCACCTCGAATGTCAGCAACTAGGCAGTGTTCAGCTTTAACAAAGTGCCCAGAAATTGGCAAAAAAAACATTTATGTTCCCTAAAAATGTGTCTGTAATTATATATTTAATGTTTTGTGATGCCTGTGAAGCAAACTAGTTCCTGTAAGTAACTAAAGATGACATATAAGGGAACTCTCCACCCACACTCGCTGGCTGAGAGCTGAAACTAACCCGAGGGAATTGAATAAATAACACGTTCAGTAAAATTACAGATCCTTCAGTGTTTGACACTTTCCAAATGTCATGCTCTAACTTTTTTTTTTTTTTTTTTTCCCCACCTCTGTCTCCGTGCAGCCCTGGCGTACAATGTAATTTGCTCCCGTTCAGGTGTTTGAATATTTTATCTTTATTTTGACATTTTGCAATTCACACAGAAAGTAAATATCCTATTATCGAGATTCCTCCCGTCTGCCGTTATATATCAGCCCGCGTGAAAATGAGAGGCCGACAGAGACAGAGATGGATAGATGAATATAAATGCAAAATAACACACACGCGCACACACACACACACACACACACACACACACACACACACACACACACACACACTGTGTGTGTGTGAGAAACAAAAAGAGAATATAGATCTTATCTTATTGCTCTCACAGTTTTTTCTACAACGATGATTTCAGGTAAATATTAAAACCTGGGTTTTTGGCATGTTGTTGTTGTTGTTGTTTTAGTCAGTAGAGATTTTATGCACTACTATGTAATGGTATAGCATGATGACCAAATCTTAAACTGTTACACCCATGACGCTGTTCAGATAGTCATGATATCGTGTGCTGCTTGAAATCATCTACATGCTTGTGTCAGGGGGCGCTCAGTGGTCCCGGGTTCAAATCTCACGAACACCACATTGTCCCTGTTGGGCCCTGGAACAAGGCCCTTAACTGCTCAGATGTACTGTATAATGAGATGAAAATGTATAAGGATATCTGGATAAGGGCGTCTACCCAATACGGAAATATAAAAGTCTGCAAAATACCATGGAAGGGTGAAATTCAGAGCCGTGTCGCTACTTTCAACTAGAGCTGTGCGATATGCCCGATTTTTTTTAGGCCAAAACCGATTTTTTCGATTTTAAAACGATTATTTTCCTTAAAATTACTAAAAATGAGAAAGAAAAAGAAAAAAAAAACCAGATGGTATAGGGTTTTTATTTTATTTTATTTTATTTTATTTTATTTATTTATTTATTTAAGCAAACCGATATAACCGAACATGAACTGCTTATTTGGACTAAAAGTGCAAACTTGCTTTCACGAACAGGTTTTCTCGTTATCAGTACAGTAATCAGTACAACATACTGTACGTACCTCTTTTTGGGGGTTAAACTTACACCAGTCTTTATGTTCTGGTTATTCAGCTAAATATGAGGAATTGGGAAAGTACAAGCTAAAGACCTACATGACTTTTTATAAAATAAATAGGTATATATTCTAAAAAAAAAACTGTAAGTGATTGTTTAAGCAAGCGCGACGCTGATTCATCAGTGTGTTTCTGTTCGAGGTGCTCGAGTAAATTAGTCGCGCTGCTTCCTTCAGTCGCCACAAACGTCAGACAGATTTTACGCCGGGCTTTGGCTCGTTCAATGTATAAAGTTGCGAACCCGAACAATTTCCATACGACGGAAGTAACCGCCCCTCTGTTGGAAACGAGCTCTTTGGTTCTATCAGAGCGTGCGGCCATGCTGTATCTCGTATTTCCCACTTGTGAGTCACGGAGGGGGCGTGGCAAAACTACAGAAGATCGCGGTGCCGCACAAAAGTGAAACTGTAAAATCGATTAAACAATTTTCAACATCGACATAAACCATGAATTCGAATTAATCGATAGAAAAGAAAATAAGAAAAAGAAATGATATGAGTCCAGAGATGGCTGTTCTACCCGTTTCCGAGTGCCACGACTCCGTCGCCTTACAAACCCAGACAAGACTTTTGGTTGTTTCACCAGAAAGACTGAAATGGTCAGGTGCCATCAGGTGTGTAAACCAGCACTGGAGGTGAACGTCCTCACCAGGTCGCCCCAAATACTTTGCTACATTATCGTTCATTCTGATGTTAGCACAATCAATTCTGAAGATATCTTTCCTTTTCCTCGGGCAGCTGAAAACATCCGTGCATCACTCGTGTCACATTCTCCGAAACATCGATTTTCCTCTGCGTGAATAATGCTGCTCTCTTAACTCGCCGCCAAGCCCTGACGCTCTGACACTCGTAAATCCCAGCCTCGTCCCCGAAGCACTCGGACATTCTCTCCCTCTGAGTTATCACATCGTAAAGAAGCAGAAGCATTTTCCCTTCGCGTTCTCTACGATTAGCTCCTGAACGTTCATCAAAACATCTCTCTTTGTCTGGTTTCCACTCAAAGCTGCTATTCAGGCCAGTAAATGCGGCGTGGATTTTAATGGACATGCAGCCAGAAGCATCTCGTCTCCATTCAGATGGTCTGCTCAGGCAGAAGGTTCAGCTCTTACACTCGCCGCACGCCGCTATTCAGGCTTTTGTCCCGCTGACGGCACGTTACAGGCGTTTCGCATGTCCTGACCGAGAGATAACACTCATCCGCTGACAGGTTTGGGACCTTTATAGAGATCTATAAGCTGTCAGGTTTCAAGCATATTCATGCAATCAAAGTTTTCAGGATCATTTACGTATTAGAACGAAGGAGTTTGTAGGACATACGGGCGCAGCATGTTTTTAGAGTATACTTTGGTGAAAATGACAGAAGAAGAGGACGAAGATCAATGTACTCATTGTTCTCTATAGCGCTTATCCAGGGTTGCTGGAAATGTGGAGTACAGTATGTCCCAGGGGGACTCGAGGCACTTGGTGGGATAAACCCAGGATGGGATGTCGATCCATCACAGGACGTACACGATGGGCCATTGGGAAATGCCAATTATCCGAATCTTAACCAAGCACCTGGAGGAAACAGGGAGAACATGAAAACTCCATGCCGGTCGTTTGGGGGAAACCGAACCCTCCACCTTGGCGGTGCGAGGCTAACGTGAAGATCGCTACGCCACCGTGTACCATGTAAAATATAATAAATTCTATCTATAGAATAAAACACTTGTGTCATGTGCTGATGTCCATGATGGTGTGGTGTGTTAAACCTGAGGTATAGTTACCGCTCCAGGTTAGGTTATTTTCCTAAAACAGCACACCCTGAAGTGTTTTATTCCTCTGTTATGGTCTTCTGTGGCATAAGTCAGTCCCTGTGAACGGAGAAACAAAAGGAAGGCGACGAGACATAACAGACGAGCAGACAATACGATGAATCAATAGTTTTTCCTTTAATTCACACCGCTCGTGAAGCAAACAGACTGATCCCAAACCAACACTAAGAATTAACCAAGTAGGCTCAATATTTACAGACAATTCAGACTAACAAAACCCACGCACAACACACACACACACACACACACACACACACACACTGGACTTAAGGCGAAGAGGAGAAAAAGAAAGAAGATGGGCACAGTAGATCTCCCTTACAGTACATCCGCTGCAGCGTCTTTTAAAACTCTCCACCAATTAGCACTCTCGTGGATTAGCGACAGGTTCGTCGACTTGGATGAAAGAGAGCAAGAGGGGGCGAGAGACAAAGAGAGAGAGAGAGAGAATGCGAGAAAGGGAAAAAAAAGCGAGGAGACACATGCACAGCGTGTTAACCCCTCTGTCCTGAATGAAACTTAAAGTTACAGCTTGACCCCTGGCTGTTACGAAGCGCTGACACTGGAGACTCCTTCCATTAATGTTAAATATGTCTTTACAGGAAACGTCACCATGTCAGTGATTACACAGTGTGTATATAATTCGTGTACATGTCACACGGCGAATGAACTGTTGCTATAGAAACGATGACGCATCAGAACAGTCAGAGTGCATTAACATCAATCTGAGCGACACTCTTGTGGAAGACTGTTCCACTGTTGTGGAAAAGTAATCAACACTTCATGACCAATCAGAATGCAGAATTTGACCTGACTGTGGCAAAAAAAAAAACAAAAAAAAAGACGACAAAAAGCATTTGTCCTGACGCTTTATACAGTACATTTGTTTTAATGACAATGCAACTTTAATGATAATAAGAGTGACTCAGCCGACTCTCCGTCACACCACGCTGCTGCTGATTAGTTTCCTATGACCGCATGACACCGAGCGTTTCCCATCTGACGCTAATCAACACCGTCTGATTCTAAAAGTCTGAGAAGCGGCAGCGGCTGCAGAAACCCCCTTCTACATTAGGCTCCTGATTAACCACCAGGCGACCAAACACACAAACAAGCCACTTGTTCCACTTCACAATTATTCGTTCTTCAATTTTTTCCCATAAGCCTCCACTCATCCAAAAATATACTAATGAGGGAAAAACAACAAGGTGCTGATTGAAGAGCAGATGAGGAGAGCTTCACGGAGCATCCAGGGTGAATCGTGCACGTACGAGTTCATATCTGGAGGACTTTATAATTTGTTTACAGATTCTTAGTTCTCGGGTTAATTAGCATGAAAGCGTCAATATCAGTATTACGGCAAAAACGCACATCTAACGCTACGCACAACTAACGCACATTACAAGCTACATCAGTCGATTCGGAATTTATGCTCAGATCGTATACGCATGGTATGATGGTTCACGTTCATGATTACACGTGACAAAAACTGACATCACTCCAGGATCTTTGGGTTCTTGACAAGCTAGCTAGCTTAGCTAAACAGCTACGGTAGCTAATGTTAAGTTGCTCTACACGCCGTCCCATGTTAACTTGTAAATTTCTTGTGGTGAGTTAAACTGCAATGATTCCGGTTAGCCTGTTAGCTAAAGCGATGCGTAGCAGACAGCTAGCACAGCAGCAGTCACTCAAATCATCCACAACCTGAATTATATATAGTTTTATAGCTTAATATTATTTTACATAAATATTCACCCCCATATAGTTCTCCTGAATGGGAAAACCTAGCTACAGAGACCAAAATCATTTTCTGTACCATGCTGCAAATATGTTTATTCTTGTTGTAACATTAAGCTCTATGGGGATTGACTCACTTTTGAGCCAGCCCCTAGTGGCCATTCGAGGAACTACATGTCTTGGACCGCATATTTCAGAACCAGAGGTCGTCCCATTGGTTCAGACAGCCCTAAAAAACAGACCAGTGTCACATTCAAGCCAAGAAACATTCACATCCAAGAAATCTTATTCAAGCCAGTTCAGGCTGGTAATGAGAACGTCTTTACGAGCTTGCAGGAAATCAAATTTGCTTCGGAAATAAAATAGACAACAATATATGCAAATCGAGTACGACTTGGCAGCTGTTACGATTTAATGACTTGTTCAGTACATCAGCTTCTTTTTTTTGGACAATATACTAATATACCTACAGCACATCTACAGCAAATCTTATAACTGATTCATGCATTTTCACTTACGGGAGATACCGCGTGTTTAATGTTTTTTACCGGAATGTTACCGGAGATGTTAAGAAAGAACATTCCTACAATGAACACAGATACAACACATATGATATTTGGTTTATTTAAGATTTCTGAAGTATTTTTTTTTTGGGTGTCCTGGGTTCAAAAATGTTTAAACAGTTAACGCACTACATTTACAGAAGTTACGGAATAATTTTGTTTGTTTGTTTAGAACAGGTACGGAATAACTCACTGTGTGCGGTGCTGTGAGAGGGAATGACTCAATAACAGTGTGATGTAATTAACGAGCCAGGGTTACTGTCACCACCATTAGCCTCGGGTAAGGCTCAAGTGTTTTATTCCTTTTACACCATAAAAATATTGAAAACTTGTTTCCAGTTATATTTATGTTTGTGAAACAAGTCTGTTCCTGTTCGCATGGTGACGCTGATGATCATTAATAGTATACTGTCATTAACGCTATATTATGTCTTATTCCTGCAAGTTTTGATCTGGAGAATCGTATCAAGGCCGGGATAAATCACCAGCGCTCCGTGCGACGCCTCGTTTACTCGTCAGCCATGTTTAATCACGCTCTTACTATGCCAACGCAGTCACGTTTTAAATAAACATAACACGCACGGTGCTTAAAAATACATGAACAGCACAGCTTCCTCCCGGTCTAATGACAGCAGGGTTCATTTGCATATTAATGAGGCTGTGGGAGAAGGGGTGGGGTCAGTGCGAGCGGAGTGCAGTTAGTTTTGGCCCCCTGACAGCAAAGTGTAAACGAGCCTTAATGACCCGGCATGATGACTGTCACATGACCGCCGAGAGAGAGAGAGATGATTTCCTCTACTAGTAAGCTCCCTCAAGAATTACTCTTCTTATTCTTTCTATTTTCTCTATTTCGTTCGCTCTCTCTTTTCCCTATATCCCTCTTTCCTCTCTTTTATTCCCTTTCTCATTCCTTTACGGTCTCCCTTGAAATTAATCTATCTATCTGTTCTTTTGGTCTTTCTTTTGCTCTCTCCCTGTTCTGTACCTGAAGCTCCATCTTAAATATCTTTTCATTATCTCTCTCTTTTCCTCCCTCTTTCTTTCACCCTTTACCATCTGTCTCCATTCTGTTCATTTTTTCTTCCTCTTTCTCTCTCTGTTTCTTTTTCTTGTTGGTTTTCCGTCTCCACTCCTGACTTCTGCAGTCTTACTTCATCTTTAACATTTTCTTTCTCCTTTTTTTGCTCTTCAATAATGTCTTTCTCGCTCTCCCCACCCCCATCTCTCTCTCCCTCCCTCCCTCTCTCTCTCTCTCTCTCTCTCTCAGGATGTTTGTCCCTGAGGATTCAGTCATCAGCAGACCCAGAAGATAAATCCACAATTAGCAGAAGTGGTGTGCTTTGCTCCTGAATAATTTCAAACACACACACACACACACACACACACACACTATTAAGATCAAGAACCTCCACTACCTTACACACTAACCAGGTACACACACACACACACACACACACACACGCATATGTGCACATTCTCATGCACATAGACAATAAATCAAGTGTTCTGTCACAGTAATTTAACTTCGTCACACCCAAAATATCAAGCCACGCCCACTTCATCAGTGATGTCACACCACGTCTATATGCACCAGGTAATCCCACTGATTGGATGAAGCTAATGATTGACAGGTGCAGTGTGACAGGCTGATTGCTCGGGGGAACGGAGTCTTAATCTATATTTTATGGGCGAATTATTCCTGTAAGAGACACCCTCGAGTGAGCGTGGTTAAAAAGAAGAAGAAGAAGAAGAAGAAGAAGAACAGAAAAGTAGTATGATGTTAATCTCAGCTTCTACCTCAGAGGAACACTGAGAGGAACATGGAGGGGAACGTGGAGGGGAACACACCTCTCTCCAGAGTCACAGATTTATTTCTTTAAACCACTTCTTCCAGGCGGCCGTGCATGTCATTAGTCCACTGGATTACAAACATCATTAGCAGAACTGAGTCGAGTCGCCTCCTGAGGGAACGAACGCGTCTCCCCAAGCCCCTCCCCCAACAAAGAATTTACGAGTGAAAATACAGACAGAGAGACGAGGAGAGATGTCTCTCTCTTGGCCTTCAACAGTGTCATCATCTTTTTTCCTTCTGCCTCTTGTTCTATGTATCTCGTTCACTATCTCTCTCTCTCTCCATCAATTTCGCTCTTTAATAATTCCTGTGATTGACATGTGGCGATCTCAGGGGACGTGCGAATATGTACACACTGCACGTTGAGTTCCCCTGAGACGCTCAGCA
>QNUK01000895.1:0-12500 GCA_013621035.1 Clarias magur | reverse complement strand
GCTATACAAACGGTTTAAATATTATATATATATATATATATATATATATATATATATATATATATATATATATATATATATATATATATATACACAGTATATTGTCTAAAGAAATATTTTACATAATGTGCTGCTTTCTGGCCTGCAGATATTTTCCTGTAAGATGTATTTTTTTCTGGAATACTAATGTTCGGAAATCAGAAATGTTTTTTGAACTCGAACTGACTTAATAATGAGGTCATAAAATAAACATGCATAACAAAGTTAACATCGTGACTTGCATATCACTATATATATACAGTAAAATAGTCAAATAGAAAATCTCATTTTATTTGTCCTTTTTCTTGTCATTTCAACTCAGTGAACTTTACCATTTATTTGTGGGTGTCACCAAATGCAGATTTGCGATATCTGAAGGTGTATAGTCGATTTATAATTCATCAGATGACACGTACTACTGTAGCACAACGAAAAATGCCGAATATCAGTTTTTACTCTAGTAAATTCGAGTATAATTTTTAGATCATTGAGACTTATGGAAACCTTAACACACCACTTTATTAAAAGACACATTACCAATCAAAGGTGAAAATTCTAATTAAAATGACCAGGATCAATTGTGTGTTCATCATAAAGATTGAAAAGCGGTATCTAAAGATGTTCTGGCAAACATTGTATATACTTACAAGTGTGCACTATATACGTCTAATGTCTATTTATTTCATGTTTTAGTTTTACTTTTACATGTATTTTCTAAATGTTTTAATTGTTTTTATATGCAGAAATATGGTTTATAGTGTTGGAAATTAATAAGATTGATAATATTTTTGGGTGGCTGGAACGGATTATCTGCATTTACATTATATCCTAAGGAAAAGTACGATTCGCAATACGCAATTTCACCTTAAGAATTCTCCTCCAGAATGGATTAAATTCATTTGCTGAGGTACCACACTGTATATTAATTTTTATTTAGATTAAAATGAACAAGAACAATCATGTTGCAATCATAAAGCCTGAAAAAAGTTATCTAACAATACTCTGGCAAACTTTGTATATCCTGACAAGCATGTACTATATATAGTATATATATATATATATATATATATATATATATATATATATATATATATACAATCAGAGGGAAAAGAGTAATAACATTTTGTACTCAAGTAAAAGTGCTGTTACTTCAGTGAATTTTATTTATAAAAATCTACTCATGTAAAAGTAAAAAGTAACTCATTAAAAATTGACTCAGAGTAAAAGTTTTAAAAACTTTTTTTAAACAGCGGACTGGGCTGGGAGATTCTAGTTCAAAATTGACAAGTGGATACAAATGTCAAACTAATCAAAGTGGTCGCTTAAATATGGACAGTGGTGTGCTTCATAAGAATTTGATGTCATTTCGCCCTCAGCTGGGTCTGCATCACTGCCATCTGTTCTGTCCGTCTCCATCGTTCTTGTGAATTTAGCACGTATGTTCTCCACCAATCAATCAGTGCAGTGGTTTTCCCGGGGTGCAATTATTTTCCTTCCCCGATGCAATATTTTCATTTTCATCTATTTATTTTTTACTCAGTAGCAAATATGATGTAAAACGTAGCGAAGTACAATACTTCAAACAAAACATACGTAAGTAAAAGTAAAACTATGGGAAAAAATCTACTCAATTACAGTAACGCGAGTAAATGTAATTCGTTACTTTCCACCTCTGTATTGTACACAATTCATATAGACAAACGTAAGAAAGGCTACAATTTCCCCTATAAATAGCTTTCCATTGTTGTTAGTCATATTTGTAAATAAAACACTGCATTGAATGTTGTTTAGTGAAAATGTTTTCTTTTGGTTCCAGAGGTTGAGGTGAGGAGTGTATTCAGGTCTACACTGCATTCAATGAGTGTGTTCATAGCAAGTCCTCACAAGTCCACTCATACAAGAACTTGTGTGTCACAGAGGGCATAAGTGTGTGTGTGTGTGTGTGAGAGAGAGAGAGAGAGAGAGAGAGAGTGTGAGTGAGTGAGATTGGCTGAGTGGGCGGGGCTTCTCGTTTTTTGTGCTTTGTGTCATTGGTTTTGCAAAAGCCCAAATCCCGCCTTAGTTAAAAAAAAAGAGAGAGAGAGAGAGAGAAGGAGAAGAGTGGGAGAGAGAGAGAGAGAACAACAAGCAACATTTCCCTCCTACTCGGAACCTCTCCACAACCACCACCAGCAGCAGCAGCAGCAGCAGCATCCCGGTTCGGTTCGGTTCTGGTCGGTTCGGTTCAGCGGGTCCTTTGGGATTTGTTCGATTATTCGGAATTTGATGGTCGAGTTTCTGTAGCGTTTTTGTCCGTCCCTCGCTTCTTTTTTCACTGATTGGAGCAACTGTTTGTAAAAGAAGCGGCAGCTCGGAGGGAAACATTGTAGCGCTGCGGCTTTGATGACGGTGGCGTCTCCGCGAGCCTGAGCGGGAAAACGGGGGACACGTTTAAACTCGATTCCGCAACAACTGGCAACAAAACGTCTCGCGTTAAAAGGTAAGATGTAAATCCGGCATGAAGCGGAAATCCGCCGCAAAACTTCTGGGGACGTCCGTGGCGGGAGTGTGTGGCGTTATTGTCCGGGATGTGGCTGAACATCTCTCTCTCTCTCTCTCTCTGTTCTTGTACATCTCTCTCTCTCTCTATCTCTCTCTCTCTCTCTCTCTCTCTCTGTTCTTGTACATCTCTCTCTCTCTCTGTTCTTGTACATCTCTCTCTCTCTCTCTCTCTCTGTTCTTGTACATCTCTCTCTCTCTCTCTCTCTCTCTCTGTTCTTGTATCTCTCTCTCTCTCTCTCTCTGTTCTTGTACATCTCTCTCTCTCTCTCTCTCTCTGTTCTTGTACATCTCTCTCTCTCTCTCTCTCTCTCTCTCTCTATCTCTCTCTCTCAGGGAGGAAAAAAGAAAAGGATGAAGGAGAAAACCACAGTGTGTCTGAGTGTTTGATTATGAACACGACAACTACAACATCAATGTGTGTGTGTGTGTGTGTGTGTGTGTGTGTGTGTGTGTGTGTGTGTGTGTGTGTCAAAAATGAGCAGTCCAGTTATTGGGTCCTTATAAATAACCTCTGTCTGACAAGTGTGTGTGTGTGTGTGTGTGTGTGTGTGTGTGTGTGCGCGTGTGTGTATGTGTGAGAGAGATCTTCCTCCATGACCAAGAATGAGATTTGTTTCACTTCACTCTGCGTGATGCATCGATTATTCAAATCATGATATTGAAATTGTATATGAATCCTGTAATTTATGCGCGACTACACAATGTTTCTTTATCGCTATTGTTTTTTTTTTTCTTCTTCTTCTTCTTCTTCTTTTGTGTGTTTTTTGCGCATGTACACCGTTAAAAGCTGTTTTCCTATTTTCTATGTAAACATGGTTCAGGTTTATATCTTTGTCTTCTGTTTTACATTTACAAAATCAGTAAAGTTTTGTTCTATTTAAACTTTTTTTGAGGCGGCGTGGTGGCGTAGCGGATAGCGCTGTCGCCGCGCACCACCTCCAGGGAGTTTGCATGTTCTCCCCGTGCTTGGTGTGTTTCCTCCTGGTTCTCCGGTTTCCTCCCACAGTTTCCTCCCAAAAACATGCAGATCAGGCTAATTGGCGTTCCCAAATTGCCCGTGATGTGTACGAGTGTGTGTGTGTGTGTGCGCCATGTGTTGGATTGCTACCCTGGATATGAGATGTACCCCTCCTCATGCCCTAAGGCCCCAGGCCCCTCCCCCCCCCCTTCCCCCGACCCTATATACAGGATAAAGCAGGTAGAGAGGATGCTACACTTCTTTTAAAACTTCTTGACTCCGTCATCAGCGTATTTCAAACCTGTTAGCGGTGCCATCACGAAGCAGGGACGAGGCTGATTTGATTGACAAGCTGTCAAAAGCAGGCCAGCTGAACTATTTATGCTTCACAGTAACTTGTTGCACGTGTGGCTGACACAAATTTCTTGCCGATGAAAGGGTACTGAACGCTACCTCTGTGTTTTAATATGACATGTGGATATACTGTACGTTCATGTTTAAAGAAGATTTTACTGGGTTGGGTAAAGATACGATAGTGAAGGTACCAGCTGGTAGAGTTTGGTCCCCTGAAAGCGGAGTTCACAACAGTTATACATTTAGTTTTCTCATATCCTTATTTTCACAAGGTCTTACACTTTACTATTTTGGTACCAGGAATCGAGTACGCTGTGTGCTTCATGATCAGTTGAACTTTGCTTGTGGTAGTCGTGCACTTAATGTTAATAATCTCACCTGGATTCGGAAGATTAGTATCCGAGAGCTGCAGCTGTAACCGCAAACACTGGCGTGTAGTCCGTATTTACAATTCGCTCGTGCCGAAGCCCCTGTAGAACACGCTCGGCACTCAAACTCAGCTCCTTCTGTTTAGAGCTTCTTGGGATCTGCAATTACTGTATATATAAACGCTACACAAACAAAATGCTGATTAATTAACGAGCCAGGTGGCCAGTTCAGACTGGACACATCTTTATGCTAATGTCCAGAAACTCAAATCGCAAAGAGCCTAACTTGGATTCAAGTCCCGTTAGCTGGCAAGACACGGACTCGCGTAACTTTAGAGATAAATGCATTTAGGAGTGTGTTAAAAAAAATATATATATATATATTTTTTTACTCTTCTCACAGTGATATTAACCATAGAGAGAAGTTAGATCTGCGGTGCTGCATGCTATCATCATCTCTTTCTGCTTGTCCCTGAAAAGAGGCGATTGTGGATTTGAAAGGATGGAGAGAAGTGGGCTGAATGGAGCGCAACCTTGGGACCTGGAGCTTTTGTGTGGTCGAGAGAGGAGAAGGAGGAGGAGGAGGAGGGAGGAAAGAGGGATGGAGAGGGAAAAAAAAGTGAGGAAGGGGGAACGCGAGCAGAAGGAAAAAGAAAGGAAACGAACAGGGAGGGCAGGAGTGTCAGAGAAATAAGGAGTGAGGGATAGATGGATGAAGTAAAGGAGAAGGAAGAGAAGGGGGGGAGGGGGTTCTGGCTTTATTACAGATGTGCTCTGCCTTGGACAACCGGCTGCGTTTTCTCCTGCCATTGTCGAGGGTTAAGATGGTGGACGACTCGGAGCAACAAAAGGAGCCTTGTCAGAGGAATGCACGGAGAACCTTGGCCAGAATCACTCCTCTCTCTCTCTCTCTCTCTCTCTCTCTCTCTCGCGCTTGACTGGGTTTGATTTTTTTTTTATTTTTTTAAAAAGCACACGTCTGATTTACTCGGCGCTCTGTGAATAGGTTCCGATCATTCATTCTGTTCAAAACAAAACCTAAAAGTATGTGTCAGGAAACTCCTTGAAGAGAAGGATCATTAGATCTAAGCGGGCGAGGTGAAGCGGAGCAGGGATAAATCAGCGTGTCCTCTAAAAGACGCCAAACACGACCCTGTTTCCCAAAAGCACCGGAGCGTGAAGATCATCCGAGCTAATTAGGGAGTTTCGAGAGCCGTTCTCGAACAGACGACCTTCTCACATCGCGCTGCCGTTCTTTTGGGATTTTCAAGCAGCGCAGAGTGTTTTTTTAATTCCACTCCTTCACCAGCTGCGTCTTCAGGCCTCGGGGGGGTCTTTCAGCTGACCTTTGTCACATTTACCCTCCATGATCACTCGGGTTCACGCCGCTCCACGCTACACGGACAGGGCAGGAAACGTGTGAGAGGTGATCTAAAGTCTGCATGAGATCTCAAGTAGTGAGCTAGCTATATCTGGAAGAGAATGTTTAACAAACATCTCTTTTGTCAGCTGTCGAGGATTGTTTTTGATAGGAGTCGAAGTAATGTTAAAAAAAAAAAAAAACTATATGATCATGATATCTACATCTAAGCATTTTGGCAGACGCCCTTATCCAGAGCGACTTACATTTTTATCTCATTATACATCTGAGCAGTTGGGGATAAGGGCCTCGCTCAAGGGCCCAACAGGGACAACTTGGTGGTAGTGGGACTTGAACCTGGGACCTTCCGAACCGTAGTCCAATGCCTTAACCACTGAGCGACCCCTGACCCCCCTGATACCTCTGTGCGATTCGATTTGTATTGCGATTCTGTAATTATTGCGATTTTATACGATTTGTTTATGATTTCTATATTTGTTTTTTCAGATTGTTACCATTCTAAACAATCGTAGGAAAGCATTTGTTCCTTGCCAATGTGTGAACAGTTTAGCGCGCCATCTGGAGGATTATAGAGGAACTGCAAATTTTACCGACTTAAACGTATATTAAATTTTTTTTTATTTTTTTATTAAAATTCTGGAATTTTGGAGTCAGTCTGGCGATATACGACTTTAATAAAATAAAATTTATTTCATAATCTGACTTCTCATTTTGAAGATTTTTTTTGACATTAATTGTACTCATTAGTGCAACTCATTCTCGCCGAGAGACCCTTCTCTATACACTTCACTGCATAACATACATATGTGTGTGGCAACTGATTCTGATCGTAATGATTTTTTTTTTTACTGTTTTGTTACTTTAAAAAAATGTTAGAAAAATTCGTTTATTGCAGCATCGATGTTAAATCATCGTATCGCCCAGGTCTATGATCTTTCATTCCTACATGCTGCATATTTTCATTTTGTTGTTTAACAGGAACAGATTTTAAAAGAAACAAATGAATATTTCAGTACCACTTTAAAGGTCCGGTATTTCCTATTTCTTTAACAGATTAACCCTGTCGTCTCAAACGTCTGCTGAAATGCCTCTCAGATGCTATTAAACTCTCAGATGATGCTGCGAAACCCCTCAAACTCCATTTATTTCATTCCTGCTCCGAATGCACCAGCTCAGTGTCTATGTGAATGAGCCGCTGCTGAGCCACACCCCTCCAGAGAACAGCAGAGCTGAGCAACAAGCCGGGGGGAGGGGCTTGTCTCATATGAGGTCATGTTAGTCAGAAAATCAAACTGGCCACCTGAATGTCTGAACATGACTTATAGGTTCTCTTATGTTTCAGATGAGTGTGTCGGTTCTTTAATGTGTCGTTTGAGAATCTGTAAAAGAGCCAGTAAATGTGGAACCTACATAAATAGCTCTTTATAGCTTTGAAGAAGAAAACGTTTTAAAAGCTATATTTTTAAAGGAGCTTTTTTTTTGTTTCAAGTGTATTCAGTATGTCACTTCAGTTTGAAGGTATGAAAGGTATGAGGAAGGTATGATGATAACTGGATCACGGATGGGATTGTGCAAGTGTGTGTGTGTGTGTGTGTGTGTGTGTGTCAGAGACATGAAGAAGCTGTTGTGTGATTGTATTGTTGACTTTAATCTAACATTAGATGACAGCAGATGGGAGTCATTCCAAGGTTAACTTTCTATTCCTAAATAAGGGTAAGAGTGTGTTGTCTTGCCAGCCTGTGTGTGTGTGTGTGTGTGTGTGTGTGAAACTGAGACTCAAGATCTCGAGACGCTTCTCTCATCAGGCTGGACGTTGAGATCTGATGAAGCTGTGAACTGATTCTGTCTGTACGTGTGGTTTAACCTCAGACTTAATGACTTTAATGAGACCTAACACACATTCTGAGTTGTTATTAACATGATGATCTGACATGAATCTGAAATGACTCCAGGTCCTGGGATCGATTCCCGCATCAGGGTCCGTGTGCATGGAGTTTGCATGTTCTCCCCGTGCATGTTAGGCCAATTGGTGCCTATAATGTATGTGTGTGTGTGTGCGTGTGTGTGTGTGAGACCTTTGATGGATTGGCACCCTGTCCAGGGTGTACCCCGCCTCGTTCCCTGCGTCCCCTGGGATAGACTCCAGACCCCCCGTGACCCTGTACACAGGATAAACACTATAGAAGATGAGATGAGATGATGTGACCTGCCTTCCTGGAAGCCCCGCCCCCTGGCCCTCACCTCTCTTAACTAATCTGCTGATTCTATGATATGGCACATGAAGAAGGCTTTGATTTCATGAATGTGAAATAAAACGCTCAGAATATGTTCGGCTTGGCTCACATCAGACACGCGCATACTTAACATTGCTTCAGCTCTGTTTATCAGTGATGCCATCAAAGGTTAAAAACAGGTTAAATACCATAGTTCCCTCTAATCTGCCATTAATAATTCTAACGGTAATGATCGATGATGATTAGCCCGGGATTTAAAGCGCTTTTTGTTTCTGTGACTTGTGGAAGGAATATGTGAGTTATACTTACTGAGTTATACTTAATTTTTCTTATCTGAAGTATTCAGATAAGAAAGAATCTTTATTTATTTATTTATTTATTTTAATTGTACATTTTAAGTCTTAATTGAAAGCTTCTAACAAAACCAACTTAATTCCAAACTGACGGCGTGAGAGGGACTCGGATTCACTGCATGGTCTCCAGTTGACCACTAGGGGGCATGCTATTAAAGCTAGTAAATAAGAATATCTAAGGCGCTCAATGTACATACGTAACAATGAGCGCCACAAACCCCATATTACAGTGGAGGAGTTTGGAAGCTAAGACGCTCCTCGCGCTAATATTATAAAAGAAAATGAAACGGAGATAATGTTACAACACTTAGAGATGCGAGCTATGAGATACACGCGCTGTGCGTGGGAAGCTGTTGTGTCCGTCCAAAACTCTGGTCAGAATTTACCGCATTACGGCGGTAATGCACTTAATTTTTGTCTCATAAAGCATCAGGTCCTTAATTTGAGAATTAAGGGCCTTGATCAAGGGCCCAACAGTGTCACAATCTGATGGTTGTGGGGTTTGAACCTGGGCCTCTTTCCAAGCGTAATGAAGCGTGAGTGTACGCGGACGTCCTGTCACTGGACGTTAATCAGCGTCAGTGCTCCATGTGCTGCTCTGAGGTTGTGTTTGAGTCGCTCATTCAAAGTTATCTCAGCATCATTCTACCAAAGTCGTTCCAATTTTAACGCTGACCAAAACTGCAACATACAGTTAGAACTACAGTACGACGCTCATCTAACGTACGAGTTCCTGCTGCCACTGTTAACTCATCCAGCCTCATGAAGAGCGTTACTTTGGTTTGGTTCATTTGCTACTTGTTAAAAGAAAAAAATCATTTAAAACGTCCTTGTAAAGGTTTTTCTTTCACTAGTTAGAAATGCAGTGATTACAGCGATCAGGAGAAGAAGACAAAAGTAGTTTTAAAACGTGTAAAAGTTACTCGAGCACTGAGACTACACTCAGTAGTTAAGCCTCATTCGACCGGCAGCCATGCTCTTACTGAAACGCTGGTCCCAGGGATCCCGGAGCTACTCGGGAAACTTAAGGAACAAAGCAGGGTACACTCTGGACCGGTTCTCACACACACACACACACACACAGCCCAGAGGTGAGATTCAAACCCCTGAGAGGCGAGCTGTGAGGCGACAGGGCTAACCGCTAACACACCATGCTTCCTCGTTGTTTCAGTAATTACTGTATATACATAAAGAGTTTAAAACCTCTCGTGTATCTCATCGAACGTTTATTTCTTCTTTTTTTTTCATGCACAAATCTCTAGAGCTCATGGCTTTTCTGTAGCTCAGTCATGAGGTTCAGGTTAGTGGACTGAGTCGATTCAGAGTCTATTCGAGATCAGCGCCGGTGATGGAGTGTGAAGAAACGTCGACACACGGTCAGATCATACGAGCAAGAAATTGGCTTGGGCATATGAAGCATTTTCAGCATATGAGCGACCGAACCAGGCTGAAGTCGCGCGAACGTCCGATCAATACTTGTTTGCGTCAGTGGAAAGTGGGTTCACTTATTCTTTTGCATTTTGTGTAAGGTTTAGTGAAGACGTATTACCGCGGGTTGTTATGGAGGACGGTAGCAAGAAGAAAAGGGAGCTGCTTTCAGTTTGTTTTTGAAAGCAGCCGGTGCTGAAAGGAATCATAAATTAATGTTAAGTGTCTATTTATTTCATATTTAACTTCATTTATATGTCTTTTTATAAGTGTTTTTATTGTTTTTTTTTTTTTGTTGTTTTTTTTTGAGGGGGATTTCCCCCCGATTTTCTCCCTAATTTAGTCGTGTCCAATTCCTCCCCGTCACTAGGGGGCGCTCCCACATTAAGGCTACTACTACCACTCAGCCGGGAGGGCCGAAGACTATCACGTGTTTCCTCCGAACCACGTGACGCCAGCCGACCGCATCTTTTCGAACTGCTCGCTCGCGCACCGTTGTGGGCGGAGTAACACTATCCGCTCCTTCCGTTGCGGAAGTTCACAGACGCCCCTGATTGGCTGTAGAGCCGTGATTAATGTGCGAGCACTATGTACCTCTCATCCCTCCCCTCTGAGAGAGCTCGGCCAATCAGCTCTCTCTAGACCTCCGGCTGCGAGAGGTTACAGCACCACCCGGGATTCGAACTAGCGGCTAGCGATCTCCGGATGAGAGGGCGAGCGCTTTAACCACTGCGCCACTCGGAGGCACTTTTATTGTTTTTAAGTGCAAAAAATATGATTATAGTGTTGTAAATTGGTAATATTTTTGTGTGGCTGGAACGGATTATCTGCATTTACATTATTTCCTATGGGACAATGCGTCTCACAATACGAATTTTCGCCTTAAGAACTCGCGTCCGGGACGGATTACGTTCGTATGCCGAGGTACCTCTGTACTTAATTTGTCTTTCCTAAATTAATTAAATAAATAAATATATAAAAAAATAATGAGCTAAATAAAACAGAGTGAAAATGGAAGGATGAGTCACATTAAGAGAACAATAAGAAGACGAGGGTTTAATTAGTCTACACACACACACACATATTCATGCTCTGTGTACACGTCTGGAGTGCAGTGGGACTCGCAGTCTTTATCTCTCAGAGACGGGAGGACGGTTGGATAGATGGAGCTGGTGGTTAATCCGTCCTGACGCGTCCGCTAAAGCGAGAGGTGAGGACTAAACTGGGAGTGTTAGCAACGTGCTAAATATCGGCCATGACACAGGAAGAAACGGGAGCAGCTTGTTAGCAGTTTTTTTTTTTTTTTAACGTGAGCTCCCCCTGTGTTTGTTTTTAATATCCCTCTTCTCTGTATTTCACTCCTCTTCCTCACAGACGCTTGTCTCAAAGCCTTTCTCAAACGCTGAAATTCTGAATCCAGTGTAATAAAATGTTCGGGGAGAGACTGGGGACAGAGGTCAGGAGGTCAGAGGTCAGGGCTGTTATATACAGCTGTCCCTGGAGCGGTGGAGGAATTACGGATGAAGGACTAGGTTTCATTAGTGGCAGAGACACGCGCGGTAGTAGGCGTGTCCTAATTTACGGCCGGGCTCGCCTTCATGAAGCGGTGGAGTTGAGTTCACCTACAAGCAGTGAGGTCGTCTGAGAAAAAAAAAAAACCCCACGAGATTCTGAATGAACGCAGAGCGAGGGATCACGGTTCAGAAACTCGCGAAGGAAAACACTCTTGAACACACACTCCGCCTGTCAATGTCTTCTTGAGCTTTTGTCTTCGTTAATAATATCATTATTTTATAGAATCCTGATCACTGGATTTTTATTCCTTTATAATGCTGAGAGAGTCTGTATACGTCGCTTGTTATTTTAATTTGCTTTGGCGACAGAGTTCATACGGACACGCCGATAAAACACGCCATGAGAACGAGAGAAAGACAAACAGAGACATCAGAGAGAGAGGGACAGACAGTGAGACAGAGAGAGGGACAGACAGAGAGAGAGCGAGACAAACCAGACAGAGCAGGAGACAGGGAGAAAGACAGACAGATGTCCAGACAGTGAGACAGACACACCGGGAGGCAGGCAGACAGAGAGAGACACAAAAAGAGATAGACAGGCAGACAGGGGGAGAGGGACACATATAGAGAGGGAGACAGACTGAGAGATAAAGATAGATGCAAACAATGAAACAGATAGCAAGAGACAGACAGAAAGACAAACAGACAGAGAGACAGAAAGACAGAGAAAGTAATGGTGTGTGTCTCCAGATGTCTCTTTCACAGGCAGAGGCTGAGGGCCGTGTAATCACGTTAGAAAGCAGTCCTTTTGATACAGCAGTCTGGAAAACACACACACACACACACACACACACACACACACGCGCGCGCGCGGTCTCCATCTGACTAAACACTTTGAGTGTGTTTTAAGGACACGCTGACAGATCTTATTTCTGTGTAATTTCACATTGTGTTTATGATCTGTGTGTGTGTGTGTGTGTGTGTGTGTGTGTGGAGTTCAGACAGACAGACAGACAGACACAGAGAGGAAACTATAAATGACTGTGATTATTGAAGGAAGAACACTGAAAGCGTCAGATGCAGCTCGTGCGTGTGTGTGTGTGTGTGTGTGTGTGTGTGTGTTGTAGTTGATGAGTTTCCTGTTTCAACATTTTCCTGAGAACCTTCTTCCTCCGTCACACGCTTCTTTAAACTGATTAAAGTACAACATGTTCTATATTCATGTCTATTGTTATGTTTAATGTTGCAGGTTTACAAAAAACAAACAAATAAATAAAAGAAGAGTTACAGTAGGAAGTCAAAGACTTGAATATTCTCACAGAAATGTGAA
>QNUK01000894.1:61683-189183 GCA_013621035.1 Clarias magur | reverse complement strand
TCATGTGGATCCATCCAGCAGGTGTGTGGAGGCGGCCGGAGTCGCCGTGTTCCCAAGCCGGCTAGAGATGCAGGGGGGAACAGCGAGGAGGCTGAAGTGGCCGGATTTCTCCGCCACCCCGGCGCTCAAGCTCCATGAAGGAGGCCATCATGCGCACCTGATTACATTACTGCCAATCGTTCTGCAGGAATGAGTGTAATTGCAGCTCATTACGAGCTCTGGAGTGTGACGACGCCTAAAACAGAGATTGCCTTTCCCGCCTCAAAACTATAAAGAGGCCACGCTTCCCGGCTCCAGCGAGCCATCGGGATAAACGGATGAGAACGAAATCGAAAATCGAAATCTTTAAATTGCAAATGTGGGGAAAAAAAATTTAATGTGAAACTGTGATCACAAAAAAAAAAAAAAAAAAAAAAACACATTTTGTAAGGTAAAGAAAGGTCGGATGCAGCCTTGGCCCTGTAATGAAAAAAGCTCTTGTTGGTTTCAGGATTAAAAAAAAAAAAAACCTTGCTAGATGTCATAAAAAAAAAAAAAGAAGAAAAAAAAAAGGATGCAGTCGGATAGCGCAGACATGATTTCATGGGTAATGATTCTCACGCTAATATCACTGTGGCCCGCGCCGAGGATAACCAAGTTGAGCTGTCTTAGCTCAAATGATTCAATTAGGCCAGCTGTCCCCATTTGTCATGGCTCAACTCGCTTTTAAATTACCTTTCCAGAGTGCTTACGTGTCTCTGAGTCGGACATGGACACGTTCTTTAAGAACAAAAAAGAAAAGGAGATAAAGAATGAGAGAGGAGCTGGATGATAATAATAATAATAAGCACATTATCTAGTTGGATTCTGCGATGCTGGCAATTATGGAGATAAATGTGACTTTTGTTCCTGATCAGCTGTGTTTGCTGGAGGATCCTCGGTGTGAAATAAGGGGAATCCTTGAGGCGTACCGAGCTGATTGGCAAGACGGGGACAGTCCTGCCACGCATGACCGTCTGAGCTTTATATCTAATAAAGCAGTGAAACGCCAAAGAGGTCAAAGGGAAAAATGGAGCATGAGCCTGACTTTGGGATCTTTTTCATAACCTGTTTTCCATAACTAACTGCAATTAAAGCTCGTTTAAGGACTATTAAACTATTAATGAAGATATTACAGAATGATTAGAAAAAAACAACAGTTTAATACGATTATGATAATCATAGCAGTTGATGACATAATCAAGTCTCATTACTGGTGATGAGACAATATGAGGGATTCAGGGCCATGCTGACAAGTGGACTGTGTTTGAAATAAAAGCATGTTCTTTTGTAAAAGCATCTTTATTTACAATTGAAAATGATATATTAAAGACACCTTGTACACTTTTGAGGCATTAAACAGTCATTTAATCAGCAGCCACAACAATGGGTCAAAAGATCAAAACACTTGAACTAATTTGAAAACAGGACAGCAAAAGTAAAAATATTTCAACATAAAACACTCAACCAAAATCCAATACATAAATTCAAACACGAAAAAACATAATAGCAAAAACAAAAAACATAACCATACCATCAAAAGTGAAAACAAAACATCAAAAGTGAAAACAAAACATCAAAAAATAACATCAAAACATAGCATCAAAAGTGAAAGAAGAAAATCAAAAAACATAAAAATAAAAAAAAACATGACATCAAAAGATAAAACATGACATCAAAAGGCATAAACACAATGTCAAAAGTGAACCCACGACATCAAGCACAAAAATAGCAACAAAAGCAAAAAAACAAACAAACATAAAAGCAAAAAAAAAAAAAATCTTCAAAATCAAACACAATATAAAAATCAAATACATAAAAAAAAAAACACAGCAGCAAAAGAAAAACATTTAAAAGTGAAAACTAAGTCAAACAAGTGAAAACAACATCAAAAGCAAAAACATAACATTAAAATTCCATTTATAACATCGGAAGTGAAAACAAACATGAATTTATTTAAAACAAACATCAAAAACAAAAAGGAAAAACATCATCTCAAAAGCGAAAAAAAAAATGTCAAAAGTTACAACTCATATCACAAATGACAACATAATATGAAAAGTGAAAACAATGTTCACAGCTTGGACAGCTTACTGACACTGGAGACTCCTTCCATAAATGTTAAATAAACATCTACTTACAGAAATAGCAACAGAATTGTGTGTGTGTGTGTGTGTTTTTTTTTTTCTTTTTTCATTTTGTTCCTGTGCAAGTCGTCGCTATAGCAACCCGACTGGCTGACAATATATAATAAGTGATGGATCAGATTATGGTTGGGCGTAGTGCACAGCAAGTGTCTTTTGCGCTGCTTATGCAAAATGAGACAGTAAATAATGTCCCTGTATTTCAGTCATTCCCTTTGATGAACTGTCGCAGTGGTTTGTGTGTCATTAGTGTGTTTTTTTTCCTCCTTTACCCCCCTCCCTGTTCCCCCTCTTCACACCAGCAGCGTGCTTTGTTTGTGCCCGGCTCTCCGTGTGCTCCTGCGTACCTGCAGCATCCGGCCGAGCGCATTACGGGTGCCGAGGCCATGCCAAAACACAATTTGGCCTGGCTCCAGCACTTCATTGGAAAGTAATGGTTTTCACTGAACTGAGTTATGACCAGCTGTTTGCAGACAGTCTGTGACATACTGATAGAGCAGAACACCGTATGTTGCTTTCCAAATCAAATGATACAAGGAGTGTGACAGAGTGGAGAAACATCTGTCATTAGCAATTTCCAGCACGCTCCACTAATTCTGGACAAAATACGGGTAATGAAGTTACCACAGGAAACTTCAAATACTGTCAGCGCAACAAGGCATATACGACGGCGACGCTCGCGAGAGCCTATAATCTAATTCATTTGTTGTAAGAAACATGCAGGAGGGGCGGTAATTGTTTTTGATCATCGAGGTTTAAAATGCAAATCGCAAATGTTCTCCTTTAATCAAAGAACACACAATCAAGGACGGGAGGGAGTTCGTTCCTTTTATTGACGCCGCCTTCTTTCTTCAGTTCCTCTCATCAATGCGCTGGGTGAGAAATCTAAAGTGTGCAATTGCTCAGTCAATCCGAGGAGAGCACCAGCACGGCGTCTGATCTATAAAAAGGATCTCATGATCACAGTATGTATTACAGGTGCCATGCGGTTTGTGAGCGTAGGAGAGATTATCTAACCGGATCAGAAAGAATTTCTTTGTAAAATTAGAGCTTTTAAACCCCTGCAGAAAGTAATGTTATTATACAGTAAAAAAAAAAAAAAAAGAAAAAAGAATTGTTCATATCTAACAAGAGTGCATGAGATTGAGCAAACTGACGTATACAGCGATTGACTAACATGAACCTTGAATAATCAGTTTCAACTCCGATGATGAATTTCACAGAAGAAAAAAAAAATTAAAAAAAAATTTTTTTTTTTTTTACATGGATTATATTGATAAGTATAAATCGTAATCACCACACCCACGAATCTAATATGTTTAGTAAGATTTGTTACTTTCATATGAACAAATTGGGGAACAAGAACAAGAAAACAACCCAAAAGATATACTGCAATCTTCATCAACATTTGCAAGACCTTCAACGGGAGACCTGAGAAACACCAGGCCTGAGGAACAACAGTGTACAGTGTACAGTATATTAAACCTTATGAACATTAGTCCTGCATATACATACTGTGCTCCGAGGTGTCTCGTGATAATGTTGCTGGTTCTTTGTAATAGTACAGTAGGTCAATGCCAAGCCTGTGAACTGCCTGCTGAGAGCTGATTGGCTGATTATCTTTGCGCTAATGAGTAAGGAGATTACTGATGATGACCTAATTAGCACAAAGGTGAATTCTACCAAATTTCAGCTTTATTGGACTTAGAGCTCCAGAAAAAAAAAACAGTTTGAAAGAAAAGAAGTTTGAAAGAAGCTACAAACTTAACTGGCTTACTGTGACTAGCTTCTAACACAAGGCAGAATAACATTACCCTACTGCGCTAGTTTCCATTTTATGCTATTTGGGATTTAACCACGGAATCTGAGTTACATCTCAAGTGCTATAATTAATTATTGGTGTTGATTAGCACTTTAGGACAAAAGTAATAGCACCCTATAAAAGCTGGGTGCTGGTTCATCATTAAGTCTTTTTTGGAGTTTTGTATGTGCGGCTAAATGCGAATCAGATATTCTGTGAATGTGGGTCATAATTCATGGGTGATTGTCATTTTTCAACATAGACATGTAGTTACAAAGGAAATCAGGACTGTGTACAGTATGTCTGGCATATACTGTAGGTCTTTTGAACTTTTGAAGACACAAATCATGTGTCTGCGCATGTTCAATCGCGGAAGTTAGATTACACGTCCGGTGAACATTTGATTCCAACTTCAGTATGTCAGTTGTTGTAGTGTACTGTACTTTTCAAAGTACCGTAAATTAAAATGTTTTTTCTTTGTGTGAACAGTTAAATACACCTATTACACTACTGTACTAATACAGTGGAACCTCGAATTGCGAGTAACTCGGTTTACGAGTGTTCCGCAAGATGAGCAAATATTTTTAATAAAATTTTGACTTGAAAAAACGAGCATGTCTTGGTTTACGAGTGCCGAGTTTGTTTCTTTACACCCCCCCACGCCTCCGGCTTCACACAGACACACACACTCTGCTCTACACAGAAACTCTGCTCTGTCGCGATTCTTTTCAAAGGAAAGGTGCTGTTTCATTTGTTTGTTTGTTTTTTACTTTACAGCAGTGATTTTGTTTGTTGTGAAACTTAAAAAGCAAGGTGGGGGGAGGGAGGAGGAGTTTTACTGTGTAAGACGAGGCAAAGGAAGGGGCTAATTCCACACACACACACACACACACACACACACACACACACACACACACACACACATACACAAACGGGAACACTTATCTGTTGGGATTTATTTTAACTTTTTTTTAAAGGTAAAGTGCAGGTTAATTTGTTTTATTTTTACTTTATATATTGTATTAATAATTTTTCTGTATTTATTTTTTTTGCGCTGTGGAATTAATTATTTGAATTTTCATTATTTCTTATGGGAAGGTTTAATTTGGTTTACGAGTGTTTTGGAATACAAGCCCACTTCTGGAACGAATTATGCTCGTAATCCAAGGTTCCACTGTATACTGTGTATAGCAGGTTGTGTTAGTATCCTAGTACCTAGACAATGTTTGTTGGACTTACAAACAAATTGGATTTACGAACGAGCTCTTGGAACGGGACTTGGTGGGATACTGTCGGAGGCTTACTGTCAGTGGCGGCTGGTGCAAAAAAATAAAAATGAAACTTTTAATACTCGCCTGTAAATAGTCATTTATCAGGTGATTGCGCGTCATTACTACTAGTATAAAATAAAGTCCTGACTCACATCGCATCCAGTCAGCAGCTCCGCTTGCCATAAGAAGTGCTGGAAAAGACTTTTGAGAACGGTCCAATCACATCAGCCCAAATATTTAAAAACAATATTGATTCACTAAGAACAAAAATGGGAGGGTTCGGGACGCACAGTGCTGCGCCCCAAAGATGATTTGAAAAGATCCAATTAGACACTCGTTTGTCCGGCGCTCCGCGTACACGAACACAAATGAACGAAATACCGTTAAGATTTTTTTTTTATTGCAAACAAATTATATTATGAAATACAGCGGAATATTGTGACTAAATGACTATTTAATTATTAAAATAAATTATTATTATGTTAAATAATTACATGTAAAAGTAGCGTTCTTCTCTGCCTAACTTTAAGGGGGTCGGCGCCCCTGCGCCCCGTATTGACCAGCCGCCACTGCTTACTGTTTATATCTGGAGAGAATTTACGTTCAAGTTGAAGTATGAAACTAAATGCTAGTTTTGCGCTAAATGTTTCCTACACATTTGTCCATCATTCAGGCAACAGAAACAAAAACACAGCTTTACTATCTATTATAGAGAGCTCGCATTACTTGGCACAGCTCAGGACTTAACTCGGAGCCCTTCCGAATCCGAAAAGGACAAATCTCGCAACAGTTGTTAGAGAAGGACATGCTAAAGAAGAGTGGGCGTAATGAAACGTTTCAGAGTCTGTTGTACAAACAAGAGGGCCATTGTTGGCAGTGATAAGTAGCAGAAGGACAATAAAATTCTATGCGTTGGTTTTTTTCCCCCCTTCGTTATTACGGGAGCCACATGTTAAGCGGAATGTCCGAGTGCTGGACAGTAAGAAGCTCTCCACACAGATGATTCCGGGTGAGTGACTGCAGCGGGGAACAGTTGGACTCTGTGATTAGAAAAGACTGCTCCTGGAGTCCTGCCCTGACTCTGATTCCCCTTGTTTCTCTCTGTAATAATGCGCCTCACGTGGAGCATGTGGGTGAATAAACTGGCAGGACTGAATTGACAATAATCACCCATAATGCTCCGGGGAGGCTCCTGGGATGAAGCGGCGCCTCCTGGGGACAACACTCATTAACATGCCGACTCCCACAATTCCATCTGCTGTCATTTGTGCTGTTTTATGTGAAACTAGCTGTCACTTCCTTCCAGTACAAAAGTCTGATAATTAACGCAGGTCAATATTATCATATAATATCCATACTGTAAAGAGTTATCATTTGTCAGGGTATATGTTATACTAATACATTCAGATTTAAGCAGGTTGTTATATTTTGTACAAAATTAAAAAAAAAAAAAATTCTTGCTTTTTCAATGTCTAACAATTTCAGCAAATATGTTTTTTTAGGTTGTGAGATTGTATTGTGTATCATAAAAGTGCCATTAAACATCATGATACAACTTTGTGTGTTGCTGTAATAGAAATATTAATCAATGCTGGAGTTGTGTGTCATTAATTGGAGTTACTCTTATCACAGGTTGCCCAAAGTACACATGATTAATTCCTTAAGAGTTGCATGTCATTATCCTTTTTATTTATACTTTCTGTCCATTTATAGTTATCTTTAACACTGTGGAAAATCACTGAAACAATGGATTTCCTCTTTTCACTTATGTCTTCGCTACCTATCTTTATTCTGTCTTTTGAGGACAACACAGTACAGTACGTCATGTAATATTCTGGACTTTTCCTGTGATGGAAAACATTGTGACCAAGCACTGAAAGTGGAGACTCCTTCCATAAAATGTTAAATATTCATTATAACTTATATTTGTATATAAAGATAATTACACATGATCACATTTTCTCATACCCTTTTAGGATTATGATTGGCATGGAAACGAGTTTAAAAGAAAGGTTTAGTCTGCACATTGGTCAGAACCCGCTCTTTCAATGATATCTGTCTCAGAAAATGTCCGTCTGCATGTCTGTTTGTATGTCCATAAGGCTTCCCGGCCAGATTCTGTCACCACATCACGCAGAACTGGCTGGACAGAATGTAATAAAACTTTTGCAGCACTTCATCAAAATGTTGTTATGTAAAACTGATGTTATGAACAGTTATGTGGCGGATTTAATCATCTAAAATGGGATAAATAAATGTTTAACATGCTGGAGTCATTTTAAGACAGAATGTAATCTTTATCCGATCTACTTGTTCATTTTCTCTCTTCACCGTGGCTGACGATGAAAAAAGTACAACTTGGCATAAACAAGGAGTAAGATACTCAACCTTATAGAATTTTATTTCTTTGTACTACTAAGTTAAACAGAGAGTTCTGCCGTACGGAAAGACATGCAGACATGTACATGGGCTTCAACCTGAAATAATGGTGATATCATGGTGGTACTTTAACTGTCAATGACGGGTACTTTCACGAGTAATAAAGTCTTTTACCATGTACCATGTATCTTGTGATGATCTGATTCGGATCCATGGTGCATTGTGTGCCAAATCCAAGAATTTGAATATTATTCATGTGAAGCATGTAAGTGACCTTATTCTCCAGGAAAAAAAAAACAAAATCAGTGTAATATATAGTGTATGGAAACCGGCGCTGCGCATCAGCACCGCCTAAACCGCAGTGTTTACTCGGTTGACTTGGCAATCCTGATTTCCCAGCATTCAGGCCGTAACAAGAGCTATCCATTACTCTCACCCGGCTTCTCTCTCTGTGCAATAAAGCTGATTGCGTCGAGTGCTCGTCCTTCTCGTCTCCTCACCGGGTTTCGTGTGCCTCCTCGAGCATGCCGTCATTGATAACCGCTACAGGCTCGACAGCGCTTTGGCTGAGACGCTCTTGGCATGCGCTTAGAGATATCACACTCCATCATGCGGCATGAGAAAGGCTTTGTTTTTCTCCTCTTGACCTTCACCCACTCGTCTGCCTCCGCCGTCCATCTGTCCCCGTATAAAAGTGGACAGTGGATGGACTCGTCGCGTCCCTCGCAAAAAAAAAAAAAAAAAAAAAACAGGACACTTGTGGCTGGTGTGTGTTGCATAGCAGTGCAGCTGCTGGCTGATAGTTTGAGCTCAATAAGGGCTGTTTTTTTTTTTTTTTTTTCTTTATATTTAACTGAGATTGACGCCAAATCTTCCAAGTGGATGCTAAAATATAAAAATATAAATATGTTATTTTCAAACGGCTTCCCAAGGTGCAATCTGTAACCTATTTACAGTTTATGGTGTGTCATGTTACAAAAAAATTTTTAAATCACAAACCGTAAAAAAAACAAAACAAATATTTAGTAGTCCGGGTTTTTCGGAGTGTAAGGGAGAAGCGCTACCCTGTGAATTAAAAACAACAACAACAACAACATGTTTTATCAGTTTACTATTACATTTAATGATGTGGAATGTCTGTGAAACTGTTCCTGTCATCACTTATGCTATAGCAGCTGTAAACAGTCATTTCCTCTCTTGCATTTCTTTTTCTTTTTTTATATAATCAAAAAGGTACATCTTGTCATGACAATGAAAAAACATAAACTTTACGCATTATGAAGATTGAAAATCTGACACTGGAGACTCCTTCCATACATAAAACACCACCAACGCTCAATCTTAGTTTATTATATTGAGCAATTGACTGTATACTGTCAGTGAAGTGTTACTATGGAAACATCCACTGCATTCTTTGTAATTAGTGATGCTGCACCTCCCTTTAGACCAATCAGAATTTTTTTTTTGGTGCACTTTTACGTCAAATTGACTGCACCTGCTAATAAAGTGGTTATTTTGCAGCCTTGAATCGTCTCTTGGGTATTATGACGTGTAACAGTGGATGAAAACATGAGCCGTGAACGGCGCTGCAGCTGTGGAGTCCTGACGCGACACACTGGCAGGTCTGTCAGAAATGAGGAACGTCTCCTTGGTCGAATCCGCTGACATTGATTTGGGTAGCATAAATGCCTAATTACAAGATGGGTGACAGATAAATTTTGATCAAAATCAAAGCACAATTAAACATTTCATCTTCCTAATTGCCGGCTGTAGATTTGGCCTGATGACCATGTGCTGTAGGAAATCAGCCACCATTACACATTTTAATGGGACACAGCTGTCTTATAGCTTTGTAATATTTTCACAATAAAAACTGCAGTTTATGAGAATGGTGCTCCAGAAAAGATTAAATGAAAAAAAAAAAAAAACACTCATAATGAGATTTGGAAAAAATATTTATCACGTCAAATCTGGCTTTTTTTTTTTTTTTTAGTTATAATACAGTTTCTATATAGATTCATCACTGTGCTGTAAATAAGCTCAAAGGATAGATAGAGTGCATATGCCAATTCAGGCCGAATGAATATTATTAGTATTATTTATGAAAGCGAATACGTTCAAGTGGCCTCAGACAAAAGGAGTGATTCTGGTGCTGTGAACATGCACGCTGCACGGGTTTGGAAAGGCTTGTGGGGTTCGCACCGAAGTAATCAGGCTCTCTGCGCCGTCTGTGCCAAAGAATTAGCCTGGGAAATTCACCAAAATGTGGGAACAGCTTGGGAACAGATTGATGCAGCGGGGTGAGAGAGGCTGCGAGTGTCTGCACTGTCGGCCCATTCCAGAGCAAATACACGCGAAAGCTTCTCCTAAGCAACTCGGCTTCTATCGTCGAGGCTATTTCCTCGCCGTCTCAGCGCCTTGGGGTCCTGGTTGGCCTGCTCTAATTACCGACAGGTTTGGTCTCTAAATCCTGCACAGCACAAAGGATAAGTGGATTAAAGACGGAATGTACAGCAAAGCCGGCGTGGTCGGCTGATGTTATCTAGAACTCAATCGAAACAGACTGTGTGTAGTGAAAAAACAAAGACCTGCATGTTCATCCAGAAATGAGTTTAAAATTCATTTTACATGCAGTATTTCCATCTCATTGAAATGAAAATATAATTTTATAATTCATTATAAATTAAAAGCATCTTTACTGATAAGACAAATACCAGCAGCTGAAAAAAAACTGGCATCATGTATGTGTACGGATATGTGTATGTGTGTGTGTGTGTGTGTGTGTGTGTGTGTGTATGTGTGTGAGAGAGAGAGAGAGATAGTCAAGTTAGAAGGTTAGGCTAACTGCTGTTTTCTGGGTGACACCTTTGATCCATCATGGCTCTGTAGCCGCCGTGTGCTTGTGGCAGTGTTTCACGGCCGCCTGCGGATTTGCATGCCACTTTCCAGGCTCGGGTTAATAAAGAGGCAGGAGCTTGTGTGCAGTGAGCTATTTATAGTTTATTTTAATCAGCTATATATTATCATTATTATTGCAAAAGCTTTAACATAACATCACAAGCCATGAAGTCTAATTTCTGGTCAGCAGTTTAAAAACAGGTCTCATGGGAAATTGAATTTGAGGTCAGATTTTGTCCTTAAATGTGAATAAAGTTCTGAGAAAATTAGCATATAGCTAATTAACCCCTAAGGCTGGTTAAGATATCCATTTAAAATTATTAATATAACATTTAGGGAACTAAGTCTTAGGTGTCAGCACTTTGTAGCACAGGAAAGTGTGCAGGACAGAGCAGTTTTCTCTTTCTCAGTACGATCCACTCTAAGGGCACTCTTCCTTGTGTTTTAGGAAGCTAGCTACTGTTAGTTGGCTTCTCAGTAGTACCAAGTCTGAGGCGTGTAAACACACACTTGCTTGTATTTTTAGCAACTGTAGCTAGCTAGTTTAACACAGTATGGATTAGCTAAGTTTCGCAATACTAGCAACTCCGAGCCACATAAATTAACTCTTCTATGTGTTTTAGCTAGCTAGCTTGTGTAAGCTACCTAGATTAGACAACACTATAAATACTTGTGACTCAGGAGTATTTAAACACTCCTCACTTATGGTCTCGCTAGCTAGACACATACACCTGACTATTTTAGCTAACTTTCGCAATACTAGTGAAACTCGTCTGAGGCGTGTAAACACACACTTCCTTGTATTTTTAGCAACTGTAGCTAGCTAGTTTAACACAGTATGGATTAGCTAAGTTTCGCAATACTAGCAACTCCGAGCCACATAAATTAACTCTTCTATGTGTTTTAGCTAGCTAGCTTGTGTAAGCTACCTAGATTAGACAACACTATAAATACTTGTGACTCAGGAGTATTTAAACACTCCTCACTTATGGTCTCGCTAGCTAGACACATACACCTGACTATTTTAGCTAACTTTCGCAATACTAGTGACTCAAAGGCACATACTGTAAATGCACTCTTCCATTTGTTCTCGCTAGCTATCTAGTTAGTTGAAGCCAGCTTAGTTTAGCTAACTTTCTCAATACTTGTGATTCCAAGGCATATAAATGCACTGTTCCTTGTGTTTTAGCTAGCTGGCTAGTTTAAGCTACATAGATTAGCCAATACTGGCAATACTTGTGATTCAGAGGCGTTTAAACGCACTTCTCACTTATGTTTTTACTTACTAGTTATAGCAGACTATTTTAGCTAGCTTTCTCAATATTAGTGACCAAGAGGCAGGTAAATGCACTCTCCTTGTGTTCTAGCCAGTTTAAGCCAACTTAGTTTAGCTAACAAAGTCAGTACTAACGACTTAGAGGCGCATAAATGCAGTGATTTTTGTATTGCTGCTACTGTAGCTACCATAGCTGGTGTAAGCTACCTAGTTTAGAAAACTGTATCCATACAAGTGACTCAGCTGCAAAAATCCAAAGAAAGCTGTTCAAGAGCAGGTTATGCAGTTTCTTAGCATAGTTATCAGCTCATAAAGAAGTTCTGAAGCTTATTTTTGCATAATCATAGAACATAACAGAGCGTCATATTAGCCAAATAAATAACCACATACAACACGAGGTTGTGTCATGCTAGCTAATTTATTTTAACCACTGAACAAGTGAAGAGATTTGGAAGCATGCTCCACAGCCAGAGCAGGAGTTTAGTCCACTATATTTGAAGCAGAATATACCTAGAATGACACATGGTACTGATCTGATAGTTACACTGCAGCTTGAATATTAGCATTAGCTACATTACAGTGCTTGTAGCATTCCTATCAGTCATCAGACACACCCTATCACTGAGTAATAACCATAATCCTAACGGATAAAGTGGAGAATTCTGGATGACTCTGTCTGTGGTCAAGGCTGAATATCGTATAAGATGTGATGCTTTTTTGTGTGTGTGCCAGCACATTTGTGACCACAGGCTTGCATGTGTCACAGTGTGCACCGTGCTGAAGCCTGACGAAAGGTCTCATGCTTGCAGATAGCCGGCTGTTGTCCTAAAAATGCAGCACGTTGCCACCTTACCTCAGGGTGGAAAATGAGGAACAGCAAAGGACAATGACATGCATGAGGCACCATACTGTTTAGCCCAAAATACCCTTCCTGAAGAGAGAAATGAATTAATTAGACTTTACAGGTTCACAAATACATCACAAATATTGTTCTAGTGTTCAGCCATTTAACGCTAAGTATGATTTTATTCAGTAAGACGACAAAAATATGCTACAGGATAAGCAGCTTTGAGTCACAGTGACAGTTCTGTGCCAAAGTCTCTCCCCCATGTTCCTGATACTAGGGCATCATAACACAAGCAAGCTGTTTCTCTACAAAAAGCTATCTAATGTTAGCGAACATTCTCAATACTCTTCCTTATGCGCTAGCTAGTGCAAACTGTCTAGTTTAGCCAATCGTTAATACCAGTAATGCCGAGACACATAAACATAAACCCTCTTCTTGTGTTTAAGATATCTGGCTAATGCCTGCTTGCTAGTGTACTGTAGATAACCTTCTCAGTGCTAGCAAGTCACAGACATGTAAACATTTCCTGTGTTTAGCTAGCTAGTGTAAGTTGTCTAGTTTAGTCAACCTTCTCAATACTAGCAACTCAGAAGTGTTTAAACACAACGTTTAGATGGTTAATGCTATCTGGCTAGTTTAGCCATGCTGGTAACTCAGAAGCATCTGAACTCATTCTTTTGTGTGTGTATTAGAGATAGCTGGCTAGTTAAGCCAATTTTCTCAACACTTTTGACTTAGATAAACATAAACACTCACTCACTCACTCACTCACTCACTCATCATCTATACAGCTTAATCCTGGTCACGGAGGGGCCTCGAACCTATCCCAGGAGACTTACTGTAAGGCACATGGCAGGGTACACCCTGGACAGGGGGGCAGTCCATCCAATTAGCCTAACCTACATGTCTTTGGACTGTGGGAGGAAACCAGAGTACCTGGAGGAAACCAACCAAGCACGGGGAGAGCATGCAGACTCCATGCACACAAAGACGGGAGTCGAGCCTGCCTGGGGATCGAACCCAGACCCTGGCGGTGCAAGGCGACAGTGCTAACCACTACGCCTAAACATAAACACACTATTCCTTATTTCTTAGCTGGCCAGTTTCTCCAATTTTCTCAATACTAGTGACTCAAATGTGTGCAAATGCATTCTTGTGTTTTTTCTAGGGAATGTTTTTTAACACAGCGACACAAACACACTCTTCCTTTTGTTAAAGCTGCAGTAGCTAGTGTAAGGTGGCTAGTTTAGCCATTTTTCAGTACTGATCACACAGAGGCATCTGAATTCATTGTTTTGTAGCTAGCTAGTCATAGATGGCTAGCTAAGCCACCTTTCTCAACACTAGTGAATTAGAGAAACTAAAACCATTCCTTGTTTTCTAGTTGGATAGCTAGTGTTGGCTGGCTAGTTAGTCCAATTTGCAAAACCCACGCTTACTTGTGTTTTAGCTAGCTGGTAAGTATAAGCTGGCTAGTTTAACTAACTTTCTTAATACTAGCAACTCGGAGACGGAGACACACACACACACACACACACACACACACACACACACACACACACTTTTAATTTTGTTTAAGCTAACTAGCTAGTATAAGATGGTATTTATACCAGCTACTCAGAGGCATGTACAGGCACTGTTCCTTGTTTTATGGCTAGCTATTTCTAAACACTAGTGACTTAAAGACACAAACATACAATTCCCTGTTTCTTTCTTTTTTTCTTTTTTTTTTTAGCTGGCCAGCTAGTGCAGCTGGCTAGTTTGTCCACCGTTCTCAATACTAGCAACTTTGAGTTGTGTAAAAGCACTCCTTCTTTTGTTTTAGCTAGCTAGTGTAAACTGATTAGTGAATTTTGTAAATACAGGAGACTTGTAAGCATATAAATGCACTGTTCCTTGTCCAGTGTTAGGTGGCTAGTTTAGCTAGTTTTTACAATAATGGTGACTCAGAGGCCTCCTTCTTGTAGTTTAGCTAGATAGTTTTAGCTGGCTAGTCTGCTATCATTAAATATGATGTTCACAATCAGGTGGATGATTTAAATTCACAGCACAGGATCAAAACTGATTGTACAATCTGGATGGCAAATTAGAAAAATGTTTTTTTTTTTCCCCCATTAAAAAATGTATCAGTTTGCTCACTCTCTTTTTGTTTACTTTCTTATCATTTTATTTCAATGTGATATTTATATATTTTAAATCAATGTGGATTTGAACGTCCTACCTTTAGTTCGTTCACTGACTTACAAACACAGCTGAATAGTTAGTGAGCTAACTGGCTAACGTTAGCATGCCAGGGATAAAACAAACTCCTCAATTATTATCAACGAGATCATGATCAAATAAATCATCGCTTAAAAAAAACGAGGAAGTATCATAACACTGTATGTCGATTCGTTTTTCTTTAAACGATACAGAATGATGTGATCAACACATCCGGTTTCGCCCAGCCTCGATGTCCCAAACGAGTTTCTATGACAACAAACATCAATTAATAAGCGCTCATTATTTCCCAGCGACACAGCATGTTTGTGTGTACCTGCAGTAGAAGAGCTCAAGGTGGAGGACTGTTTGTGTTTTTTATTAGCGAGGTTCATGACAGCTGAAGAAGACTGTATTTGTGGAAGAACAGCATGGCCGGCGTGAGGAGAGAAGTTCCTCGGGGAGACCTAATGGTTGCGCTCCTTCCTGCACAGAGATAAAGACTCATAATAAGCGTGCATGCTCACCATCTGGCTCGGTGCATGTGGTCCTTATGGAGGCGAAAGCAGCGCAATCTGTAAACGATCAGGAGCCATAGCACTCCCCCCCGAGAGTCCACCATGCAATCAAGGTGACAGATGGCATGGCTACTGCTGTGGCCTCGTGGAGGAGATCAAAATCACCTTCAATAAACTCTGACTGGAATGGGCACGAGCTCCAGCAAAAAGTCAGTTTGTCAGTCAAACTGTGGCAGCTTGCTGCATTTCGGAGAAGAAGATGCGGAGGAGGAGGAGGGGGGGGGGGTGAGGGTGGAGGGCAGCGTGATGATGATGGCCAGCACTCGTGTTTTCCATATTTTCCATCTGACTGCTTTTGAACTGTGATCTTTTTCTAGTTGTCCTCGCTGCTCGTGGCCAGTTGCAATGCTGAGGGAAAACGAGGAACATCATGTTGCTAATACGGGGCAAAGGGTGACTGCTGGTGGGTGGAACCCCCACGTAGACAAATGACAGAATCAGGGAAATAAATATGAAGCCGAATATCCAACAGAGACGATACAGACGCTTAACACATACACAGAGTCAGAGATTTCATTTATTAGGTCTTTAAGACAACAACATAAACACTTCACTGACCTTCTAACGATCATGAATGAAATTGAATATTATCTCAATACACTCATGTCATCCGTGTCCAAAGCTTCCTCTTTACTATATAAATATCTAATTTAGCATTTAGCAAAGGACAGGTTCACGGTTTGCCCACCGATCCTGGCTCCTGGCTTGAGAGCCTAGTGGAGAATTATGCGGCGCAGCTTCATACCCCTGCCTTGGCTCCGTGTCTGTCTGAGCTTCATGCTGAGGAAAATTTTCTGCGAGGGAGCATTTTTTCACACGTCTCTTTCATCTGAAGCACGGCTCATGTCAGCGACGTGAGAAAAACAGCCTGACTTTCCAAGCGTGCTTTTTTTTTTTTTTTTTTTCCACCTCTTGGGCTTTACTGCAAAGGTTCAAAATGGAAACACCATCTGTTAAACACAGGCAAAAGACAATCTGATATTTTCTTGATTAAAAACTAAGAATAAAATTAATTTTAAAGAACGTGTTGAATTGGTAATATACCCAAGTAATATTGAAACTTATTATTGCAATCAATTACATTTCTAATAATGATCATGCAGTAATAATGTGGCCCAATGCAAAGCAGAGTTGTTGTTGATTATTTTGTCATAACACCACGTCTAAAAGGGGTCCTATTATTTTGGGCATTAACATGGGTCTCCTTTGTGTGAAAAAAAAAAATAAATAAAAACTCGTTCCTTGCATTTTGTCCTTTTATCCATTTTTGTTTTGGTCGTGCCTTAAACAAGCAGATTTTTCCCCTGTTGTGACCTCATAAAGCAAAAGCCTCTCCCCTGGCTTGATCAGCACTAACAGCTCTGCAGGTCTCTGATGGGGCGTCGCTGAGCGCAGTTCATTTACATACACACTGGAACAGTGTAGTTGCAAAAAATGCTAAGTACGAAGCATCTGAGCAGTGTTTCAGCTGAAGTATTAACTTCACTTTTCTTGGGGGAGCACTGAGACCTACAGTATGTTAGTTTATATAGAAATAGTAAAATATGGGACCTTTGAAGAGTATTAACATTTTATACCTTCCATTGCATATAAATTGGAAATTTGGAAATGAATTTATAGTAGGTTCCAAAGGGACCAAAGTTCGTCTTATAGCAGTTCTATGAAACATATGAAAACCTGTACATATCATCAGAAAACAAACAAACAACAACAATAAACACATAATCTGCTTTCTAATTATTTTTTTCAATTCTTTAGTACCTTTAAGAGTGAGTAAATTTAGATCTCTTACTCTGGGTATATTTCTTATTTCCTATTTTCCACTTTTAATGAAAGTTTCAGTCAAAGTTAGACGTAATCATATTGTGGTACTGAATGTATCACGTTAATGAGCTAAGCTTATTAATCAAGCTGTATACAAACAGATTTATTTGTGAATAGTTTTCATGAGTGTTCACACAACGAATTTGGTATTCATGAAAATCCTGGATGTCTGGAAAAAAGGTCCATGTTCTTGGATGATGTACTGATTAGAATCCTAACTAGTGTGTGACTTGATTTTGTTTATCTTTGATTCACGTTTTAATTGCTTAATTATTTTTTTTTATATTCACAGCGTTGAGCAGATACTCTAATATACAGTAGTGATCTATGTTTGTTTTTGAAACTCCGCAACTAAATCTGGTTTTTCAATTTGTCTTTCGCAAGCATTTGCACACAACTTTATTAGGTTGAGAAATGAGGCCCAGTGTGTGTGTGTGTGTGTGTGTGTGCGTGCCATGAACTTAAACTACATTTCCCAAGATCCTCACTATGAAAAAAAAAAAAAAAACCAGTCACTCGACTCATCACATACCTGATACGCCAGCATGATTAACTCATCACACCTGTTCTCAATCCCTAACAAGCTTTAAATACACACCACAAAGCCACGTTCTGCGTCTAGCTTATTGCTTGTCACTTTGCTGAACTATAATTTGTTTATTTAACTGGGTTAATTTGGTGGTTTGGGCTAAATTCTCAATTTAGCTATTTCCTAGGTTAATATGTTTATTTTAAGGATTTGCGAGTAATGTTGGATAAACAAGCAAAAAAGTACACTGCCTGGGCAAAAAAAAAAAAAAAAAAAAAAACTGAGCTATGTTTAATAGTGAAAGTAAGAGTGTTTTCACACACGCGCACGCACTCGTGCACAATGTGATGGGAATTCACAGGAATTTGACTAAACATCTGAGTAAATAAGAACCACTTGTTGGTGAGACTCATCAGAAACAAACACTATATATTCTAGGGAGGATGAAGTTTGGACTTTATAGCAATGGAGGAAGGTCATGTGGTCTGATGAGTCCAGATTGAGCCTATTCTCAAATTCAAATTCAAATTTTATTCGTCACATACACAGTATGATATGAAGTGAAAAGCTTACACGACTGCTATTGACCTACAATATTACAACAAAAAAAGAAATAAGATATTTAAAATAAAGAAACACTTATTTACAAAATATACAGAATAAGAATAAAAATGAAATAAAGTATTTGAAGTATTTGAATAAGATAAATATTCTACTCTATTAAGTCTCTGGAAACAGTGTTATGATCTGGGGATGGTGTAGTTACTCAGATCTAGGCTAGGGGGCGCCCTCAATTCCCTATCGTTTACTCCTGGCACTGAATCTTTTTATCTGCTGTCCTGAGCTGATGATAAAATTGGCCCATTTAATATGGACGTCACCTTTGTCCTTTCACCTTCCTCCCACCCAGTGCTCATTTCCTTAATTGCTGCACTTATTTGATTAATTAGATTAATTCCATTGTACTTTCTACACTTTTTTTTTTTATCGAGGTGTCCCCAATCACCTTAATCATCCACTTTTGAACATCTACGAACGTTAAATATGTGCACTTAAGCCAATAATTGGATTAGTTAAGATAATTGAGAGACTGAGGTACTTAAAAGAAAACCCGACTTTGATTCAGTGGAGTGATGAAGTGACTTTAATGTTTCATGCATATGAATTAGATTTTGTTTGCAGTGTGAGTGCCAGGGCCTTTAAAATCTCAGTTGCAGAAATCACGTTTCATACGCGATACCTGAACGAAAATGTGCGACATGTGACGCGAACATGCGTTGAATCTTTTTTTTTTTAAAAACTCGCATGTGAAAATAAATACATTTCATTTCGTATAGAAATTATTTGGAAATAAATGAATAACTTTTTAAAATGTTACATTTGGAAATTAGTGGATTGTGTAAAGAAATTGCATATAAATAATAAATTGTGTAAAATTTGTGAATTGTGAAAAAAATACGGAACTAAAATGACATAATTAAAATTAAATAATCATAAAAAAAAATTGTAACCTATGAAATAATAGTGGGGGGAAAAAATCATGTGAGAATAAAACCACATTCCATACACGTGCCAGTTTTGATCCTGTGATTATATTTCCATGATATTTCTGTACAATTAAAGCTACCTGGCTATTCATTAAGGCATACAGTGTAAATGCAATCTTAATTAAGCACTGCAGGACTGTCTCATATCCAGGACCTGTGTCTGAGCTCTAAAGATGAATAAATACGTGAATAATTAATAAATTAAGGACTGTCATTTATAGATGAATCTGTGTTTGTGTCAGGAATGTGGCATAATCTGTAGACTGTAACTCCACTGAACGATGACTGCTGAGGTCACCTGTTTGTTCTGCCTGTCACATTTTTTAATGCAACTTGACACTGACAGTGGTGTGTGTGTGTGTGTGTGTGTGTGTGTGTGTGTGTGTGTGAGACAGTTTGTAACTTACTGACAGCTCAGAAAAAAAGCCCATAACTTGTGCTAATACTCTCCAGGACAGACAGGACACGACCATCTGTCTCACATGGACACACATGCCTCTTAAAAACGTGCAATATTCTAGAAACGCACTGTTTATCTTATTCACATAGCAGCCATGTTGCCTGTGACGTGACAACTTGTTGTTCATTAAAACTGGAAATGGCTGGAAATGAAATGTGAGAGGAATGAAACCCATCAGGACGATGATAATAACAGGAAAATAATCAACTTTTGCACGGTAGCAGAAAACTCCGCTTCACTGCATTGTCATGACTTTGATGATTTCTCGCTAATAGCATGACACTCAGGGTTTTTAGTCCTCATAGTAGTATACTACAGTACATTAAAAAAAAAAAAAAAAAAAAAGCAACTAATTTTATGGTACTGATGTAACGATACACTTTGGTCGTCAACAATCCTGCGTTCATGAATTGATTTCAGTTCGGTTTCCTGAACACAATTGAAATTAAGCAGGATAACTTTTTTTTTTTTTTTCGGTCTGTATAAAACTTTTTGGAATTGCTAAAAAATGGTTTACTGTCAACAAAATGTGCTACAGATTCAAGACCTGTTAAACAAACAAATAAAATAAACCTTCTCACAAAATTGATTGACTAACCAGATTGTTAATCAAGCAAAAATACTGCGGTCCGTAGCAGAAATAGAGCTCCAAAGTCGGCTAAAATGGCGGCTTCGCGATACAATGAAAAGCTCTATTTATTTGAAAGAATGTATTTGAGTAACTGTCTAATATATGATGCGTGCTAGCCTGTCATTTCATAAGTGCACGCGACTCCTGCCTTTCTAGGAAAGAAAGAATGGGGTCACATGACCAGTGTGGCTGATTATTTATTTCACTGTAACACTTGTTCAGATCAGGACCAGATCAGATCATACTGTAGAGCTTCAAGTGTTTAACAGCATGAGCAGAATAATAGAACCCTGATATCAGACGTTTTTGCATCACGGTGCATCGTGTCGTGATGTATCATTCCATTCTGTCCGTTTGTACATACTGTATGCTGCTACTGAAGAAAAGTTTGTACACCCTGTCCCATAGAAAATAAAATAAAACCCTAGTGATTAATTTTTTTTCTCTATTTATAATTATTTATAAATTATTACAAACATGAATTTTCAACTTAAGAAATAACAACATTTTTCAAGCAATTTGTCTCGGCATATGAAGCAGTTTCGCCAGCCCGAACCAAACACCGGCTAAGTTGTGTGTATGTCGGGGGCCATTCAAAACTTGTTAGCATCAGTGGAAGTGAAGCCAGTTTACATCGACTGAGTCGCTTGTTCTAATGTCACGTGACTCCCACAGACGCTATGCAGGGCAATTGATTCAAAAGAACGAACGACGCAGACTAGAGGACTCATGAGAAGAACTGTTTCTTGTGTAATGCACTGCATAGCGTCATAGAGTCACATGACAAAAGAAAAGATTCAGACCAGAAGATACAGTATGAGAGGTGAGCTGCTCATTTTCGCTCACTCACTCATCGTCTATAGCGCTTTATCCTGTATTCAGGGTCATGGGGACCTGGAGCCTATCCCAGGAGGCTAGGGCACGAGGCAGGGTACACCCTGGATAGGGTGCCAATCCATCGCAGGGCGCACACACACACACACACACACACACATACATACACTCAATTTCGGAACACCAATTAGCCTGATCTGCATGTCTTTGGACTGTGGGAGGAAACCCACCAAGCACAGGGAGAACATGCAAACTCCATGCACAAAGAGACAGGAATCGAACCCGGACCCAGAATGTGCAAGGCGACAGTGCTGACCACTACACCACCGTGCCGCCAGCTGCTCATTCTCGTTCTCATAATATGTCCTCATCTGCATTGTCATATTTCCATTACTGGAACAATAGACAAAATTTGTGTTCGCAGGCATGTTGGGAGTCCGTTTATTGAAAATGCAACATTTTGCTTTATTTTATTTCTGATCAAAAGAACGAAATGAACTAAATGACTCAAAAGATCTGTTCATCTTGATGAACGAGATCCAATGAACCGAGTCGCTAAAACGATTCAAACTTCCCATCACTTCCGATGGTGAGTTCTCTCTCAGAACTCACCATCGGAACAGATACTGCTGTAGTATTAGTATTAGTAGTCATGCTGTTGTTTTAGTCTTTCGGCTGCTCCCATCATGGGGTCGCCACAGCGGTCCATCAGATCCACACAACACCTTGGCACAGGTTTCACGTCGGATGCCCTTCCTGAAACCCACCACTGAGCCGCCAATGTAGTAATAATAATAATAATAATAATAATAATAATAATAATAATAATAAAGAACTGAAGTATAAAACTGTTTTATATTCTCTACAATGTTCCTTTTGCACTTTTGCACAGCATCATGACGAGCTTCAGCTAAGAGACTATTCTTTAATCCCCCTCATTGCACACTTTATTCTGATCAGAGTGTCAGAATGGCATGCTGGATGGGATGCCAGTATGCACCACACACCCACACGCAATCTCACACATGAACACACTTACTCGCACTTAGGGGCAGTTTAAATTCACTATTCTGCTTACTGGCATGTTTTTTTTTTTTTTGGTCAGTGGGATGAAACCAGAGGACCGTGGGAGGAACCCATGTGACCATGAGGAGGTCATGCAAACCTCGGCACGGATAGTAACCTGAGATCAGGGTTGAACCGGGAACCCTGGATCTGCTCGATTGATAAAATTCCAAAATAGATCGAGCTGCGCCTCCTAAATTTGAAATGAAAATAAATAAAGAAGGAGGAGAAAAAAATGGAAGGGAATCCTGTTTGTTCATATTAATTCAGAGTTAAATTTGTACACGGGATAAACTTTCTCATGTTCTCTTCCCTACGTCCTCCGTGCCCTTGTACGGGTTCTTTACCCACGTCCAAAAACCACGCAAGACGGATAGTACGGAGAGGAGCGCGGCAGATAATCTAGATGTTAATGTTTGCTTTGGGGGCCTCGGTGATTGAGTTAAATCATTTTGATTCATACAGGCGCTCGCATCGCATTGTCAAATGAGCTTTTTAATTCGAGCCTCTCCAGATTGATGTCTGTAATTTATGCCGATTAGTAATAAAGCATCGCATCTCGAACAGTCGAAGATATTTCTGGAGGGGGGGGGGGGGAACTGGGGACAAAGGCGTTAGTAATTAGTTGTAATGTGACCACAGGCATGTGGGGGATGAAATTGATTTCCGTCATAAGGACTGCAGCTATGTACTCCTATGCAGGTTTGTTAATGAAATTTGTCACCAGGAGGAGATAGAAGTTTTACTGTGAGTGATCAACTCGAGGCTTTTTCTTCGTTTTTTTTTTTTTTTTTTTTTGCTCCACTATGTTGTGTTTTGCTCCACTATCTTGTGTTCTTATTTATTAAAGAATAAAACATTCCCTGTCATGCTATTATAATTTATTTATCTATTTTTTATTTATTTATTTATTTATTTTAAACTCAAAATAGGTGTTCAACTATGTTGAACTGGAGTTACTGATACCACCTGAAAAGTATTTTATTCTTCTTATGAATATTCCTTAAACATCCTTAACAATGCATTTTCTGGAACATACTTGAAACAAGTTCTGTTTTATATTATAATCAGGCGACATCACACAAACAAGAGTCTGACCTTACCAATTATATACAAAGGGTGCTCACGTCAAACCCAGGACTTTTGATTGTGCAGAGTTCTGAAAAGTAAAAACTCCCTTTATTCCTCTATATAATCTCCTGCTACACTGATGCACTTATCGCAGTGTTTCACTAGAGCTTGGACACCATCAAGGTAGAAGGTTTTCTCAGGACGCCGGAGCCGTGATCGGACTGCGTGTGTGATTCACGTCTGAAACACCGGCCTCCCGGGAACTCCTTCATCGGACATCTCGAGTCCAAGTCCAGATCATGCGTTCCACTTGCTTATACTTACAGTATATCCTATACTATTTTATATTCAGTAAAATCTTACAAATCAGTGCAATTGTAAGAACTGTATGGTATCTGACCGGGGGGGGGGAAAAAGATTCCCGTATCAACATATTTAAACGAATCGCAGTAGTTCCAAACAAAAAAAAAAAAAAATAAATATATATATATATATATATATAGTTGAACAAACAATATATAATGGTAAATAGTAGTTTTTTTTCCCTCCAAATTATGTTAACTCGTTAAATAGAATGAAGTCTATTTACATTGTCTTATGTTGCGCAATTCCCTGTGAAGCCATAGAAACCATAGCAGCACCTTCTGACCAATCAGAATCCAGCACATACCGGCGGTCCCTAACAAGTGGCCTTGCTCTTATTACACAGTTTTAAATGTACAGCGCAGAATAATTGACACAAATCAGCCACGTTATTAAGCGTCTTAGTTCAAAATGTCAACATTTGTATTTAAGCAAATCTGCCAAAGGCAACACTTGAAACACTGCTGTTATCCATCATAGACTTCACTCGTGACACGCAGCGGAACGTGCAGACAGTTCAGAACAGATGGCTAGCCGCGCTACTGCTCAGTCTTGCTGCATTGTTCAGTTCGGAGTCAGGCGAAGGGCCCCGGCGCTCCGACACTAATCGAGACGATGCACATAAACAACAGTGTCACTTTAATATCCGCCTCTTTCCTGACGCTGCTCGTAAAGCTGAGCGGAGTCCAACAACTTGATTTCACAAATGGAAAAACAGCATCTGTTTTCCCGCTGCTCCACATATGGCTGGGAATGTTCCTCAGATGATGTGAGGCAGGTACTTGGAGCGTCAGGGAGCATCGCGGGGGAGTGCTACTGTACATCGTCGGACATCTCGAGTCCAAGTCCGGCTGAATGCGCACATGGGCATGCTGGGTCGGGACTCGACTCGAGGACGGCCGACGAGTGTGTTACATTTTAATTTAGGATTTAACGTTATTGCCCTTTTTTGCTTGTCAAGTGATCGCGATTAACATCCTGGAGTTATTTTTTCCCGTTTATTCAGCACTGTGCAAAAGTGTTGAGCCCCCATTTCTTCATGTCAAATTAAATGTTGTAGATTAAAGTAAACAAACGGCAACAGACGTTTTATTTTTCTGCGGGACACTGCAAAGTGTATGAAGATAGAAATAATAAAAAATAAAAAAACCTGTGTGTTTTTATGTAACAACCTGAGCAGCGATCTCATTTCCCCACCATTCAGCATCAGCAGGATACTAATCACCCAACAACCCTGATCATGTGTCCATCATCTGCACCTGTTTCTCACTGGGTCACGCCTTAAGTTAGATGCTTTTTTTTATGCTTGAATGATCCATAGTTCACTTAACAAACAAACAAAAGATCTGCATCAGGCTCAGGTTATGATAACACCAACTTATAAAAATGAGCAGGAAATGAATGTATGGAGGCGTTCCAGTCAAAACGGTACCTTCACCAATACCACTTGTACATTACAGAAACTCGGCTGGGATTTATTGCTACGTCCCCCCATACAGTCCCGAGCTCGCTCCAAGCTCCGAAGGAGTTCCCGGGAGGCCGGCGTTTCAGACATGACATGAAGCAGGCAGTCCGGTCATGGCTCTGGTGCTCTGAGAGCGCTTTCTACGGCTTGATGCTTTTATTCTGCACAGTTAAAAGTCCTGCTTTGACTCGAACGCCCCTCAAAACGCCAAAATGAACACCAAATGCAATGACTGATAATGTGAGCCTCAATAAATGGGTTTATAGGTTTATTTGACCACAATGTTTGTTTGTTTTTTTTTTTGTTGTTTTTTTCCTTTCTTGACCGTAGATACTTGGACCCTCAGTCATTCAGAATATTTCACATAAAGAGGTTTTGGATATTCAGGGTCATTATTATGATGTACAAACCTGCAACCAGGTTCGGTGGATTAAAAAGTGCGGCTGCAGGGATTTAACATTATATTCATACCACTGGGAAGTCAAAGAGCAAATCAGCAGCTTGAGATGACAATGAAAAAAAGCAAGGATGACGATTCGAACATTTGAAGGATGTTCATTCGGTCATATACCTTTTTTTTAAATTTTTTTTTTTATACCTTCTTTAAGAAAATAGTATCAAATCCTTTTCGTGGAATATTCGATTCATCGCAAGTTTTATTTTACTCGATTATCCGGGATTATGACTCTTAATCTGGGGCTTGTCTGCGACGCTGCACGCCCGAGGGCCACGGGGGAATCCTGCGCCCTGCATCCATACACACACTCACTTTATTCTTATGCAAATCCACACAAATTCAGCTACAGCTCTGATTGCGAGCGCTCATAAACGGCCACGCTTTCGCTCGTCCAGGCCGGCGCCGCGCGCTGCTTTCCCTCTCTTCAAACTCAGACATTTGGCGTCGCGGCGACGAGCCCATCTGACGGTGGGGGAAGGAGGGAGAGAAAAGAGGGAAGAAAGTATTTGTAATTATTGCTAATTGCCTTGTTAGTATGAAAACAAAGCTGTATTTTTTTCCCGCCGCTGAAGGGCTAAATTACCGGCAAACAAACACGCGGAGAGAGCCTCGTGGATGAGGCTGTTTCCCTCCAGCAGCATCTGCAGATACAGCTGCTGTTTGGTCTGGCCTCGGCGCCTTGTTCCAACACGCAGAACGCCACGAAATGCCTCTCATCATCAGTTTTAAGTGTGTTAACTTGGTGAGAAGCTTCTTTTTACGACTCTGAGCTGCTCATTGTTTTTTTTTCCTCTCAGCTTTGATCGAACGGCTGAGCGTTCCGCGCTTTATGTTTTTGCTTCTTGTGGTGGTGGGTTTTTTTTTATTTTATTTTTATTTTTTTTTTTACTTCCAATGCAAGTGGGACACCGAGGCATTGAACCTTTTTTTAGCATCACTGTCAGGAGCCCAGATTAAAATTTCCAAATGCACGGTAATGATGGCAACAAATAGGACCTCTGGGTATTTCTCTTTGCATACTGGAATAAAGCTAGAACTTCAACAACAGCTGTCATTCTGATTAAAAAAAAAAAAACCGGAGAGGGGGAAAAATAAATAAAACAAGCTCGATTCCCAGGAGAAGTGCCGCGTTTTCCGAAGCAGTCACCTGTCACAGCGGCGCCCAAATGAGATTCAGCAAGTCTATTGTTCCAATCAGCATTTTCCTCCGCTCTAAATGCTCTCCGGAGATGATCATTATTACATGACATGCTCCTCATCGTGAATAAATGGAGCTCGGTGTGCCAGAGCGAGATGGACAGCGCCGCGCGGCCGCGATGAAAGGGCCCGCGGCTTTATTGACAATTTAATCATAAACACTTAGTGAGGAATCACTCACTTAGCAAAAGGGCTCTGTAACGAAAACGCATTTTAAATACATTCCGATTGCAAAGGCAGGCCCTCCTGATACACAATTTACCTGCCGTCATGATGTCATGGTGACCGGCTCTGACGAGCAGTGAAGTGGACTTGGGGGGAGAGAGAGAGAGAGAGAGTTGAGAAAACGTTCGTCTCTGGAATTTTACTATAACGTTAACTAGCTCGATCTCCTCAAACTGCAGGATTAATAAAATTAGTTTCCCAAATCAAGGTTTAATAATAATAAGCATTATTAAAATTCAGTTTCGCCATACAAGTGGTTGGCACTGTCGCCTCGCACCACCAGGTTCCGGGTTCGATTCTGGCTTCAGGTCCGTGTGCGTAGAGTTTGCATGTTCTCCCCGTGCTTTTGGGGTTTCCTCCCACAATCCAAAGACCTCCAGATTACTGGCGTTACGCTAACTGGCGTTCCAAATTGCCCTTAGTGTGTGAAATGAGTGTGTGTATGTGTGTGTACCCTGCCTCATGCCATAAGTCTCCTGGAATAGGCTCCGGGCCCCAGTGACTGTATACAGGATAAAGCGGTATAGACGATGAGTGAGTGAGAGTGATACCATACAGAACAGGGCAATTACTTTTTCACATTTCCCAGTAAGGAATCTGGGGTCAGAGTGCAGGGTCAGCCAGGATACAGCGCCCCCTGGAGCAAACTGCATGATTAACAATAGCAATGGCTCAAACCCCCAAGCTTCTGATCAGGAACCCAGAAAGAGCCAAAACTCGAGCAGTGATATTAACACCCTTAAAACCGAAGTAGCCCAGATGTGGACCAGCAACACATGTGTGTATGTGTGCTTATATGGAAGCCTCGCCACAGGGAGACATCAGACACCAAACTGTGCATTTTTGGATGTGTCAGATAGATAGAACAAAAGTCATAATTACTTTTATAACGTGTAAATGTTGCCACTACCAGGAACATGAAAATGTGGAACCTTTTTATGACTTTTTTCGGCATAAACAACCGAAAACAACCAGGAAAACACGTGATCATGTGTATCTGCGCTATTTCTTTGCCCGACCCATAAAAAAAAAATATATTTTTTGCTCAGTCATGTTTTGTATAGTTGGTTAAATTGAAATAAAATTCAGTTCATCATACAGTATTGTCTAGGTTGTGCTGGAAAAAAGGGACGTCATTCTACACTGCTCAATCCTGAACCCTCTATATGTTCATAAAAATAAAATAAAAAAACTGCAAGAAAAAACTGCAAAAAAAAAAAAAAAAAATCTATAAAATGTGCTGAATGCAAGTTGCTTAAGGTGTGACTGATTAATTAATTAATAGTTTTCCATGAAAGAACCAAATCAGCGTAGATTGTTCCACATCTGTCCAGGTGCTGAATAGTGATCAGGATGGTGATGGATCTGATGTCTATCATGGAAGAATTGGGCATGACAAGCGAACACGGTGCACTAATAACACCTTGAGGTAATTGTGCCGGGAAGAAGGTTTTCTGTTCCAGTCACTGACCCTAACCAGGGAACCAATCACGCCGCTCGGTTCGCTTCATCCCCTGATGCAGACGCTACACTGTACAGTAGCTACTGTATATATCAGTCAGATCTCCGGCCCCCTCCTGGGCTCGTAAACAGCTTTCACCCTTCACTAAAGGCAAATGGGTGGGCAAAAAAACAAAACAAAAACAAATATAAGTCACAGCTGGTTGAGCAATATTTCTAAAAGCTCTAAACTTTATATATATATATATATTTATTCTCTCTGATATATATTTGTTTATGTCTTTTGCCTGAAATATCATCCACCTAAACAGCATGTGAGGTTTCCTATTTCGGTGAAGGTTATTTCGACTTTATTTGTCAGATGTGATCTCCTCCTCCTCCTCCTCCTCCTCTTCCATGAGCGGGAATATTCGGAGAACATCAGGAGCAAAAATAAATAAATAAATAAATAAATAAACAAACAAATAAAAGAGCGGAAAGCGCACGTGACTGTTCAATAATTCATGTCGTAGTCAAGTCAAGCTCGTGAATGAGTTCAGGAAGCGCAGCTGATTATTTTCCAATCCCTGAAATCTACACGGCTAATTATAAAATACACTCCATTGGGTTTTAAAGATGTTGTCGCAGGGTTTTCATTAAACATTTTAATGCACAATTCCGGTGATTTCATGCAACCCGGGTTTTTACTTCTTCAAGTTTAATGACTCTTCTCCTAAAAAGAAGGAGAAAAAAAAAAAAAAAAGCATTAAAACTCATCATAAATTGCACAGTAATAACGATGAGGAAGATTTTCAGTTCCTAGTCGATTGTAAATCGCTCTTGCAGAGCTGCAGGTATGTTTAGACAGCTGTCTCGTTTACTTTTGTCACTCGGGGTGACTTAATCCTGCAGCCGTCTCGCACAGACGGCACGCGTACGACGGTCTTGTCGGCTTTTAAGATGCATGAGGAACAACCAAGGTCACTTTAATTAACTGGCAAATTGCTATTTAAATGATGGTACTAATCACTCACTTTGCTGTATAGGCTGTCATGGTAATTTAGTACCGAGGAGGGAATGGGATCTCCTGTATGCTCGCGTTGTCGCGCTTGCGTCTCTCTGCTCGGTATTTATTTGTCTTGGACTCTCCTCTCGAGAGCGTTTCAATTAGGCATCACTGACAGCTGTGTTTCATTGTACACTGAAAATCACGAAGCGCGATTTGGCTCAGAGGTCACGCGAATCCTGTCTCGAAGACGGCCCGAGTACATTCCCAGCATGAACGTGAACCTGGTCTGCTGACGTTATTATATTTCTAAGTAATCATATTCATCAATGATTGAATGACACCACGATTATGTTACAACCCATTCACCCTTCTTTTCTTCTTTCCTTCTTCATCCGGGTCTCGGCACCAAATATCATCATCATCATCATCATCATCATCATCATCATCATCTTCTCCACACACACTCATATGGAGTCTGGCTGGGGGGCTGTGAACCAGAGGCCAGAACGCTTTCAGATTTATTCCAGCCAATCTCCTCCCCATTACCATTAGTGCCCATCTGCCACCGCTGCCACGCGCTGGTCCTCCGAAAGGTTACTCATTTGCATCCCTGGAAAAAAAAGAAAGAAAGAAAAAAAAAAAAATCCACACCAATAATTACGGCTCTTCAATCAGTCGGCGGCATATGAGCAACGCGTACGATTCCCCACAGTCAAATATAAAATCAGATCGGTCGCTGATCGGACCGGAGCCAAGGAAAATGAGGTCCTGAAATGTCATAACAAGCGTTCGTTCTTTGATTAAACCGCTGCATAATCTGGCCGTAAATTAAGGTAGAAGATCTGAACCTGATTTATCGTTATAATTGTTAGCCATATGGTGCTAACCGGTGCCACCGCTGACGGTGAGATAAAGGCAGCTCGTCTCAGCGCTTGGACGCTCAACCTTTGGCCCCAAAGAAATGAACCAGTCTGGGACTGGAGGACGTGGACATTTAAACATTAAACAAAATTAGAAAATGAAACCATTATAAATTCCTCCTAAATCTGTTTTTCGAGACATCATGTGTCAACATTCCATTCCACCAATCAGCGCTCTGAATATTTTGTTCGCTCCACCCGCATGTCACAATTTGCTCTGGATGAACATGATAGTAATAAAAGCACTTAAAATATATGTACGGTATGTTTTTGCCCTGGAACTCATTTTCCAATTATGAAAACAATCCCAGATTTATTGTTCCTCCATAATTACATACAAGCAACCCTTAAGCCCTTTTGACTAAACTTTATGATATGTTAGTGACTCGGTGCTGTCTCGCTCACAGCCGTCCTTCATTACATCGTGTTCGAACATCATTTCATGACGTCGACTCCACATGTCACGTTGAATCACGAGAGGAGAAGCAAGACGACAAGACGGAGCGGCTGCCACAGACACGGTGTGTCCGAGTGTGACGGATCTCTGGCAGGTCATCGCTTCCCTGTTGGTTCTGTCTTAGCTTCAGGCTGCTCACCTGTCATCTCAGGTGAAGGCTCGTCCATGTCCAAGAGCAGAGGCAGCAGGCTGGGGACTGGATTGCAGATCCGCTCCGACTCGTAGTAACAGCAGATGAAGACTGTAGTGCCAAAATGTGGCTGAAAATAGAAAACGACATTAAAAAAAAAAAAAAAAAATCCAAAATAATTTTAGCACATTCTAATGTTGAGAGCTAGAAGTCACCACCTTGTTGTAATTTTGCTTTTACAATGATGACACTTTTCCCACTTATTAGCGATAGTGGACAAAATAGTGTGTTTTAAAGTCACGCATGAAAATTTGCCCAATAAAAATACACCAACAACACCAAGCCTCCAGTTAGTGTTCAAATTTTGTGTTCAGACTTGGGTCTGGTTGGTCCTGCATTTTCTACTTTTGATATACGTTTACAAAGGTGACCACTGTGGTTATTTTTGAAATGTGTGGCCTAATTCATGGGCATGAATGTACTTAACAAGTGCCAATAAATGCCCTTTAAAACATGAAGAAATCGTGTGTCTTGTCAGGTAACAATGTTGTATAATGTTGTCATATAGTGGCAATTAGGTTGTGCAGTTGTCCATCCAAATCTCAACAACGGACCAGTTGGGTTTTTGAACATTTTTATAAGTTGTCCCCAACACGATGTTGCACATACAGTACAACCTCACAACAATAGAAGTTCAGCATTTTGTTTCCAGCGGTCATGTCGCTCAACAGTCTGTTCATCGAGCGTCCAAATTGTACAACGTCCAGTTTTCCATACAGTAAGTCTTGTACTGCTGTACATGAACATCTGCAGTATGAGCACTTTTTTATTTAATGGCTTGGAAAATTGTAGTTGTCTAGGATTATTTTGACTACACATGGCGCCTGCACGCACCAGCGGAAACACTTATCTGTTGGGATTTATTTGTACTTTTTTTTTAAAGATTAATTTGTTTTATTTTCATTTTATAGATTGTATTAATTATTTTTATGTATTTATTTTTTGGGGCTGTGGAACGAATAATTTGAGTTTTCATTATTTCTAATGGGAAATGATGATTTGGTTTACGAGTGTTCTGGAACGCGAGCCCACTTCCAGAACGAATTATGCTCGTAATCCAAGGTTCCAATACTTATATCGCAATACTTTTGTGTTGAAGCTCATATATCTGCGATATATTTACATAAATTTACATAATTTTTTTTATTTGTATATGTTTGCATTTAAAGGCGGTAACGTTGCAGTTTCTCTACTATCCTACAGGATGGTACCCTGATAACTATCCACACATTGGCAGGCAGCACAGTATCCAGTATCCAACAAACTCTTTTTTTTATAAAATTGCGATATGTACAGAAATACAATACAAATCGAATCGGCACCCATGTACCGCGATATCATATCAGATGGCCCCTGGTGATTCACATCTCTTCCGGGGGCTGTGAAATTATATTTGCAAAATATTTGTATCGCGGTCATCATTTTACATATTGCCAAATGTTATGCCCTCAACATTGTTTTAATGTCATTTGTAAGAAGTTATTCAAACTTCTAATTGAATTTGTGATGAACTCTACACTGTATGATATGCAGTGAAATGATTATACGTCTGTCTGTGACCTTAAACAGAATAATTGCACTACAATTTTTAAAATGCACTAGAGAGTTCAATTAAAGATTTTCCAATGTGAAAAAAAACAACATTTTATTTAAAATTTAGTAATAAAATTTTAATTAATGTTTCGACAAATAAATCTTTTATTTAATGTCTTTACACTATAAGCTAACCATACTTGAGCCATCAACTCAACTGATGAATCCACTGTGATACGTCGTTCTAATGTGCAACTCATTTATTAATGTAACTTTCTTATTTATAAACCACACTTGTATGAAGAAGTTATTTACAACATTATTTAACTATAAAACTATAAAGAAAGTTTGAACTATTGAACTATGCTTGGGTTAGATAATCTCTAGAAATACCTACATAGATATATTTAATATGTAAATATATATTTTACAAATCCATATAACATTGATTTAAAATATCTAACATTTTAGCAGTTTGCTGCAAAATGAATAGTAACGCTTGCCATCTTTTCTTGTTGTACCAGATTTGCGGATGCTCACTTTTTTTTATAATGCTAGTCATGCTAGGTAAGAAGCAGGTCTGTGCATGTTACGGTTATGTAACACATTTTGGTTCATTTGTTCTGGATAGACATGACGGTTCACACTTTTGTTTTGAGTTTAAAATAATGTTGAAATTATCTGGAAACACCAAAGGGCAGTGTGTACAATGGAGAAACATTAGCTTGTTCCTGGAAAAGCTATAGTTATTATTATTATTTTTTTAATTAGCTCAGCTAGTGCTATGGTAATTTAAATAGTTACCCTAGTTGCACGATTAGCATTTGCTGAAGTGAATTCGAAAAACCTAAAATAGACTCCAAAAGACTGATTAAACTGTGGTCATGCGATTTAAATATTTAAGTACATGTTTCTTATTAGCATTTACGCTATCTTAGTTTTGACATGAAATAAAACTCCTTCAGCTGTCAGGATCATTACTCGGGATCATCGTGGACAATGATGAAGCTAACGCTGTTGTTTCGGAATGAGGAATCGGGTCCTAGGAGTTTGAGAAGTTATAAATGAAAATCTTTGATATCCTCAGCTGTAGCCGTTGCTAAGAACATCACATTCATCACCGCAATCTATAGTGAGAGGCCACAATAATTAGGCCAAATCTGCTCTGACATCTTTCCGCCTCAACACACTGGCTTCTGTTCGTCCAGACAGCAGCAACAGATTTGACGCTCTGTTCCAATTCTCTCACCGTTAATCCTGCGACTGATTGAGAAAAGCGAGAGACGCTTGACCTGGAACATACAAAGCAAGGAGCTCCGGAGAACAGCGGTAGCAGCTCTGTAGCCGGAAATTGTTAGGAATTTCTTTTTATATATATATATATATATATATAAGCGATCGATCAAGACACTCAATGAACACGTCGTCTTTTCTCGGGAGGATCCGTATGAATCTTTCATGAGGCTTTTCTTCTCATAAAATGCATTGTTTATCTTAAATTAAGCTAATAATAACACGATTTTCGATATCATTAGCGATGATAATCAGCGGTGCATCACGCATAAACGGAGACAGAGCGTCTGTTGATTCGACCTCTCCTTAGAAAAAACTTCTGGGGGAAAAAAAAAAAAAATCATAATATCAGCCTAATTATAAAAATATGATGTAAATTATTTCTAATTAGCTGAGACCTGATGTCTCATCGTCATGCAGGAAGTGTGTCTTTAGATGTTTTGCCCATTTAGGTGCTGCGCATCAATCGCTAATCGCTGCATGTGATTTCTCAACCTGCTCTCTCGGGGACAGGGGTGTGAGGAGGGGGCGGGGCGGGGCGGGGTGGGGCGGGGGGGGGGTAGGGAGAGAGAGAGAGAAACAATCACATCTGCATTTCAAAATTCTCTGGGTTTTTTCATCATTGCATTAAAATGACCTTTTGTGGATGACATGGTCCATGTGGAGCGCTCTGGAGCATGCTAGGAGACTTGCGAGGCTCAAGACCGTTGACGATTGACACCTTCACCGTAAGCTGGTGTTGGTTTATTCTCTCTCTCTTTCTCTGGAGATAAGCTAGCATGAATTAAACAGATAGTAGTGCATGTAAAATATAACTAATACCTTTGAGACAGGAAAGAGGTTTTTTAAATTTTTTTTTTTTACTGTTTGTCATACAAGTACAAGAAAATACGAGTCCTAGGTTTTAACCCCGCCCACTACCCTAATCGTAATCTTCATGGCTTTAATGTTTAAACTGACTGAAGGTATTTACTCACCAGACACCTGCTTCATTTAAAGATGCCTCCTCAGCTTTCCCACCCGAAAACACTCCCGTCCCATCTGCTTACACAAAGCAACGACATTTATCACAGTACCTACCGTAATGACCCTCGTTAAGAGGCTGGAGTAATTAGCATTTGTACACCGGCATGGCATTGTAGCAGGTATTATCCATGGGGATTTCTTAATATCTTACACTAATATCTCTAATCTGTCTCTAAACTTTGCGCATTCTGTTTTCTACTTTAATACGTCACCTGGTCACCACGAACGGCCTTCACACGGCACGGGAAAGCCAACGCGGATGACGTGAAACCTGGTCTAGCCGTAGAGACGACCGTCTGTCTCAACCCTTTAAAAAAAATCAAACAAGACAGACAAAGTAGAACAAACTTGAATTCCTGTCCCCGTTTGGCAGGAACACGCGAGCAGCCACTTTGCTCGTATGTGGGTCACACACACCGTTCCCAGCTGTTCAGCCGAGTCAGCTGCGCCGCCACTGCGCCCAGCAACATCTGCTCCGCAAAAACAATCTCCAGCTTTTAGTAGTCAAATGGAGGTTACACCATATGCCAGCAAGCCACTTAGTTTGTGCCATGGGAGCTCGGCTAACACTAGCCGAGGTAACAAAGAGCGGGAGGAGGACGTGGCTCGCTCGGGCCATCAAAGACGCGCCGGTGTGCATCTGCTCAAGGTGCTCGCAATAACGCCGTCTGCTGAATATTAATGCGACCAGACAATGGTTTGGCTGCAAGGTCCGCTCCAAGGTCCAGACAAGTTTACCTCTGCATTCACGCGCATGCTAAACGTGAAGCCGTTCATGTGTTCGGAATAAGTCCGATACTGACTCCTCTCTAACGGAAGTGTGGTTTCACATACTGGTTGTACTGGTGTGGAACACTGCACATGTTTAACTGGTGCTCGGAGATTATCTTCATTAAGTCAGTTCATTGAAATTAGCGTTTAACAAGATTTTAAGAGTTTGTACATGAGCACTTAACACTTCAGGGAGATGATATTTGTTCAAAGCTGCAAGATTTTGGTCTCCCAACGTTTGTGTTTTGTTAGCATCACGCTAGGCAGCTAATTCAGATATGTAGTGTATAGTGCGTCTTTCAAAATGATCTTTATAGCCAATGTTTTAGATTTGACAGAGTATGTATGTTGATTAATTTGAAGCTAATACTTGTCTATGAAGAATAACACAAAAAGGAACAAAAGTTTTACTTTGCTTATTTTTGATGCTGTGAGCCGCCACAAATAAGACTATTCTAATTTTTTAAATGTCAATCTACATTTTAAATGTCTAGATAAAGGATTGTGTTATCTCAACGGAAATGACTAGTTACAGCATAATTGTATTGAAAAATTGAAAAGCCAAAGTCAGGTGGTCCTGATGTCCTGAATATCGAACATCATCTTTTTTTTTTGGATTTTTCCCCTAATTTAGTCGTGTCCAATTCCTCCCCGTCACTAGGGGGCTCCCACATTAAGGCTACTATTGCCACTCCAAACCACGTGTGTTTCCTCCGAACCACGTGACGCCAGCCGACCGCATCTTTTCAATCTGCTCGCTCGCGCACCGTTGGGGGCGGAGTCACACACTCGGAGGACAGCGCTATCCACTCCCTCCGCTGCGCGAGCTCACAGACGCCCCTGACTGGCTGTAGAGCCGCGATTAATGTGGGAGCACTATGTACCTCTCATCCCTCCCCTCTGCGAGAGCTCGGCCAATAAGCTCTCTCTAGCACCGGGATCAGGGGCGTCACCCGGGATTCGAACTAGCGATCTCCGGATGATAGGGCGAGCGCTTTAACCACTGCGCCACTCAGAAGCCTGAATATCTAACATCATCAAGAAAACTAGGAATAGTCAGTATTACCCTTGAATGATTTTACTTTTTTATTTTAGTGATCAAATATACCTTAGAGGAAAGACATCACAGCCCTGCCTTCTTGTTTTCTATTGGTTCACAAGTTCAAGGTTTGCAAATTTGCATATCAGAGTAAACCTAGAAATACAGTACACTGTATATTAAAAAGTTATCTTCGTTTTTTTAAATTAAAGCTATAAATAATAAAAACAACAAAACAAGCTACCATTGCAACTTTACTTTTGCGTAATTACCAGTCTGAGGTTAATCTTTGACTTGATATTTCCTTTTAAAGCTTGTTCCAGTTTCGCAGAGATTAAATAATTACTCATCTACTTCACTCCAAAAGATAAAGTGTAAAAGGATTTACCCGTTTAAGACCAATTAAGCAAACAGATCCAGACTGTACGAGCCGTGATACAGCTCAGTACGCAGAAAGGTGATAATGATGTTTTAATTAAATATGGGAGCTAAGGGTCCCAAACTGTAGCTTACAGCTAACCAAGCAGCGGCCATTTAGTAAGCGTGCAGACGAGAGCCCATTACTGTCTCGTGCCTCTGCTTTACTGGGTCTGTGTGGCTTTTCTTCAGGCTAAACGCTACTCATTAATCAGCAAACAGTGAAAAAGCGTTGTCTCTATAGCTGTGGCAGGGGATTTAGCAAGCCGGTGATGAGCTCACGTCACTGCACACTTCAGTGTAGTTCATACCTGTGGAGTTCGACTTTCATTTCATTTGAAGCACACATGCTTTTATTCAGAGCTACTAGGTTTTGAAGCCACACATGCTTAGGTCTCCCTTATTCTAGCATTTGTAAAACTTAAACAAGCTACTAGCATTTACTTAGTTTGCAATGGGATGGCTAGCAACTAGCAATTCACAAGGCGACTTTTTAACCATGAAATAGTTTTAATAAGTTGATTCAAACAGTTCTAACAAATGTAATCATTACCAGGTGTGACAGCTAGTTATTAGCATTCACCTACTTTGTTGCATTAAATTTGTTCATATTATGGGAGCTACTGTAGATAGCCTACTAGTGTTCATCTATTGAATATATTGTTATTGGCAGCTAGCTACTAGCATTCAAGTAGTTTATATTGTGGAAGCTAGATAGCTTATTAGAGTTCACCTATTGTGTATTGTTACTGGAAGCTAGTGTGTGTGTGTGAAACATGTTTTACGTGCACGTGGTCAGTGTTACAGTAAACAGTACAGGCGTACATGGATGTTGATTATACCAGTAAGAGACGAGCACTAAGACCCAGCAGCGGAGATGATTACCCACAATTCTGCAGCGCAAGAGAGAGAAAAACCATTGGCTCAGTTGTGATCATGTGACACTTGGCGTCAGAACAAGAAGCGCATGCATGATACATGATACTCGGTACTCATAAACCAGGACTTGCTCGTTTTCCAAGTCAAAATTTATTCAAAATCTTTGCTCGTCTTGCGGGACACTCGGAAAGCCGCGTTACTCGATATCCGAGATTCCACTTTACTAGCGTTCAACTACTTTGTATTGTTACTGGCAGCTAGATACTAGCGTTCAACTAAGTTGTATTCTTACCGGCAGCTAGCTACTACTGTTCAACTAGTTTTATGTTAATGCTTGTTAACATTTGAGAAATTAGGGTCAAAGCTGTTGTTGTTTCTGTGGTAGATGTGCCCACCCTAGATATATACAGTATGTCACAAAAGTGAGTACACCCCTCACATCTCTGCAAATATTTAGTTACATCTTTTCATAGGACAACACTGCATAAATGACTCTTTGACACAATAATAAGTCGTCAGTGTAAAGTTTGTATAGCAGTGTAAATTTATTGTCCCCTCAAAATAACTAAAAATTCAGCCAATAATAGCTGAACCCCTGGCAAAAAAAGTGAGTACACACCTAAGTGAAAAATGTGAAATGTCAATATTTTGTGTCAATCATTTTCCAGCACGGCTTGAATTCTCTTGGCCATGGAGTTCACCAGAGCTTCACAGGTTGCCACTGAAATCCTCTTCCACTCCTCCATCACATCATCACCATCAGGAGGTGGTGGACATTTGACACCTTGTGCTCCTCCCTCCACCTTCCTTTTCAGGATGCCCCAGAGGTGTTCTATGGGCTTTAGGTCTGGAGACATGCTTGGCCAGTCCATCACCTTTACCCTCAGCCTCTTTAGTAAGCCAACGGTCATCTTGGAGGTGTGTTTGGGGTCATTATCATGCTGGAACGCTGCTCTGCGGCCCAGTTTCCGGAGGGAGGGGGGGATCATGCTCTGCTTCAGTATGTCACAGTACATGTTAGAATTCATGTTTCCCTCAATGAACTGTAGCTCCCCAATGCCAGCAGCACTCATGCAGCCCCCAGATCATGACACTCCCACCACCATGTTGGACAGTAGGCAAGACACACTTGTCTTTGTACTCACCGGGTTGCCGCCACACACGCTTGACACCATCTGAACCAAATAGGTTTTTATCTTAGTCTCATCAGACCACAGGACAAGGTTCCAGTAATCCTGCTCCTTAGTTTGCATGTCTGCAGCAAATTGTTTGCGAGCTTTCTTGTGCATCCTCTTTAGAAGAGGCTTCCTCCTAGGACGACGACCATGCAGAGCAATTTGATGCAGTGTGCGGCGTACGGTCTGAGCACTGACAGGCTGACCTCCCATCCCTTCAATCTCTGCAGCAATGCTGGACGCACTCATCCAATCGTTGGATCTGACGCTGAGAACGTGCACTCAGCTTCTTTGGCCGACCATGGCGAGGCCTGTTCTGAGAAGAACCCGTCCTCTTAAAGCACTGGATGGTCTTGGCCACTGGGCTGCAGCACAGTTGCAGAGTGTCGGCTATCTTCTGATAGCCGAGACCATCTTTATGTAAAGCAACAATTAGTTTTTTTTTTTAAAGGTCTTCTGAGAGTTGTTTGCCATGAGGTGCCATGTTGAACTTTCAGTGGCCAGGTTGAGAGAGTGGAAGAGCTTTTATACCAAATTTAACTCAACTAGTGACACCTGAGACAGTGTAACTGTCATTTTCACTTAGGGGTGTCCGCACTTTTGTTGCCGGCGGTTCAGCTATTATTGGCTGTATTTTTAGTTATTTTGTGGGGACAATAAATTTACACTGCTATACAAACTTTACACTGACGACTTTTCATTGTGTCATTGAGTCATTTATGCAGTGTTGTCCTATGAAAAGATGTAACTAAATATTTGCAGAGATGTGAGGGGTGTACTTACTTTTGTGACATACTGTACAGTATATACATTTTTTGTTTGTTTTTTAAACATTTGTTTTCCGGAACCAATTACTTAATGTCTGTTTTTTTTTTTGTTTGTTTGTTTGTTTTTTTTGGCCATTCCAGGAAATAAATAAATAAATAAATAAATAAATAAATAAATGAAACAAAAGTTTTCTTTTTAATTGCAACTTACTTTTCAGATGAGAAGATTAAATTTCACAAGATTCCTCCAGCTTTTTAAGTTCACATTGTTGTATCTGTAACTCCACGACCTTTTAACCCGAGCTCAGTGATGCGCTGAGACTCTGTGCACTTCCTCTAGTGGTCAGAGGAGGGCAGTACAGCAGCACATGACCTGCAGTTTGTCTCATTTTGTCCTCCTTTTTTTTTGTTGTTGTTGTTGTTGTTGTTGTTGTTGTCACGTCCATGTCTTACATGATATCTCAAAAGAAAAAAAAAAAAAAAAGAGAAGCCTCAGTTCTGCTGAACTCCCAGTACGAGTTTCGCTCTCTGTGAACGGCCGGGCGAATCATTTCGTCTCGTTTTTTGAGGTCATTTTTAATCTAACATGCTGTTTTCGTCTGCTGCACAGTTGCTCATGATAAAGTAACACAGACACACAAGCTGTGTGATTATGCAAATGGTGCGGTGATTATGTTAATTTGGGGTTAAAGTGACGAGAAGCCGTGATGAAGAAGTTTTTCAGCATGATTATGATTATTACGATGATTTAATAACATCAGTGTTTCAGTGCTGTGTGATTTGCATGTTATTAAAATCAGACTCAATTTGTTTAATTGTTTAATTGGGCTTTATTTACAGTATTCTCTCGCTCTCTCTCTCTTTGTTCTATGACAAAAAAAAAAAAAACAACAACAAAAAACTTTAACATCAACCTACCTAGAGAGAGGTAATAAAACCTAAATCAGACAATAATAATTTATGAAATTAGAGACTTTTTTAGAGAAGATCAATATCATGTTGATTTAATATGAATTGTCCCTGGTAATTAAATAAATATTTTTAAATGATGCGTTACTGTTTGTTTATTTTAAGATGTATGTTGTTATTGTTATTATATCATCACATCATTTCATAATCGAATATTTAGAAAAAACACAATGGAATTTTTCTTTAATACATAACTCTTGTTTCATTTCTCAAATCCTCAAAGTATGGTGAAGCTCTGTTTGTTTTCAAGAGCGTGAGCTGTGTGTTTCAGGGGTGCAGGAAGTGTGTGTTAGCAGCGTATGAGCCATGTAAGGAGCGCAGGAGCGTTTCCAGGACCGTGGGAGCTTTTTCAGGGGTGCGAACTTTGATTCAGGAGTGTGAGCTCTGATTCAGGAGTGTCTGCCCAGTTTCAGGCGCGCAGGAGCCATTTAAGGAGTGCAGGAGCTATTTCAGGAGGCCAGTGCTGCTTGGCTGTTGGTTGGACTTGGCATGGAAGGGCAAGACCCAGTGCTGTCAGAGGCAGACTCTGTGGCACCACCATCTGCTGCTGAGTGAGGAGAGATGATGAAAGATTCAGGGCCTGGGACTCGCTCATCTGTTATCGATTTATGCTACAGATGTGCAAGCATCCTGTCCGGAGCTCCGACAGGCCGAGAGGGAGCCGCGGCTAAAGCGCACGCTGGAGTGCATTCCAAGCTCGGGAGCACCTGCAGCAGCAGGGAAAGTCAGCAGGTGAAAAACTGGAAAAAGGGATTCGGTTTGGATCATGAAAAGAAAACGCGGCACGTGCGTTGAAGTGAACCGACGTGCCTTAAGAAGTGACTTGACGCCTTTACAAATCAAAGAGCAGAGGTGACCTCGATAATTAAAGGACAATTTCCAAATGCATTTCTAATTTCCTAGCAGATTGAAAAGCTTTATTATCTGACGGCGGACAAAAAGAGAGCCCTCCCCTGAATGCTTTTTGACTCTTGGGCTTCCACGAAACTGGTCATGAATGCACGAACCATCTGTTTCTCTGGCCGCTTGTCAGTGCGAGCGTGGCGGAGGCAGCTGCTGCAGCGCCGCCGCCGCTCTCAATGACGAACCGCGCAACCTTTGTTCCCAGAGCAAAATAAAGCTTTGTGCAGAGCCATCGGAGTGATGCTGCAGTTGTACAGAGAAAGCAATGAGATTTGGTAAATGAGAGAGGATTTTTTTTTTCTTCTTCCCCCCCTTTTTCCTTTTTAGGACAGTGTGATGTGCTTCATCAAGTGTGCGGCGCAGTGGGTGAGAATTTCGGGATGCCAGAGATTTAGCGTGCTGTGTGCCAGTGGGCTGGAGGAGAGGTGAGAGCAGCCAGAGGGCCAGAGATAGACAGAGACAGAGACAGAGAGAGAGAGAGACAGATAAAAAGGGGAGGGGGGTGTCAGTAGGGTGGAGGGGCTCTCCTGAATATTACACACTTAAAATATAATCATGTCCTGGCAGCCGAGACACAATCTGCCTGCATATTTCCAAATTAAAAAAAAAAAAAAAAGAAAGCATCCAGCATCAGGGACATCAGGGAGGCCAAGCATATTGGGGTGTAATTCAATTCTTATCATGTGCGGTCTGTACCCCTGGTGTCCTCCTGCTTTATTTTGCTTTCCTCCACCGTGAAATATCACTTTGATTTTCTATCACTGCCCCTTACGCGGTGCCGGCCATCGCCATCGCCGTGACCTAATTGCATAAATTTGCCCAGTCGGCGCGCTTGACCGTGAAGAAGATCCGATCGGCGGTTCGAGGAGACGAGATCAACCTGTCAGGATCGACCTTTTGTTTCACATCGCTAATAAATTAATAACCGCGCGATTCGAAATGAACTCCGGAATTATTTGCTCCGAGGCTTAGAACAAGAAATAATCAAGGAACGATTAAAATGAAGATAACAATCTTCAAAAAGCTGTGTTTGTTTGGTGTACATGTGCTAAAGACTCTTGCAAGATGCACAAGCATTTATTCTTAGAAAAAAAGAAATCAAGAGAAATTGCGGTAAAGTAATGTTGATGTTCTGTAAAATGATGTTTAATGGCTGAGCGAGCATCACACGGAACTCTCTCTCTCATTCTCACTATGAGCTACTGTAAGATGATCGTCACCGGAATATAAGATTTTTGGGAAAATTGGATGAGCGTCGAGGTCAAATACGCATTAAGTAAACTGATGGGGCATGTTTTCATGAAAAAAGAAAAAAGAAAAAATGATAGTCACATTTCAGCACTTCAGCATTCTCTTACTCGGCGCATTTCAACTTCACCTGACACCATGGATATTTTCACAGTGTGTCAATTTTTTGATCTAATGTACATTATTCCCTTTTTTTTTGGAGGGGGGTCACATTTTACACCTTCAACTTTGTCCCCAGTGTAAAATTAATGTCCCGGCTTCATGTATGTATGAAAAATATATTTTTGATTGGAACTGGTATTTAAAACGATTATTTGATTCCCCGCCCCCACCCCACCAGCTCTGATGGTCTCTGTTGGGGGCGTGGCTTAGAGGTAGCTCATTAACATAGACACTGAAACACTAAAACCTTTTTTTTTTTTTTTTGGTTTCATTGGAAGAATAAGATAAAAAAAAAAGAAGAAGAATAACTAAATATTATCAGGCCAAAACAGGTTTAAAAATTTGCGGTGATGAATATAAACAGTGACAATCACAGTAGATTGTGAATCTCATTCTCTCTCTCTACCAGGTGAAACTATCTTAATATTACAATACATCGAACCTGATTTAGCATAAATTGAATAGACGACACCTCTTTAGGCTCGTGTTTAGTGTGTTTGACCCTCACAAGACGAAAAATTTAAACCCCGATGCTTTTCTAGTTACTGTGTGAGCTAAATTGGGAACTGTCCTCATAAACCGATAAGCGCTCCCAAGGGGACAGAACCCACCTGACCTTTTACTGTTGGAGCTCTACTGAGTCACTGAAACAGGGTATAAAATCCTGGTTAATGACAAGAATTCAAGATGATGCGTTAAAGTGTTTTAATACACTGCCTGGCCAAAAAAAAAAATCTCTCTGTTTCATTCAGTCTCCTTTAGCTTTCAATAAAGCTCCACAATGTGGTGTCCAGTCCATGTGTGGAAACAATTCCTCATGATTCCAGAACCTCTCCGAGTCCTGGAACACGGCCGGGCCATCTGGGGAGAAGGAAACCTCCGTAGATGTGACGTGCTGGTGATTCAGTACATTCAGGTGGTCATGTGACTTCATGTTATTGCCACGTAACGTTGCTGAGTCTCGTCCTGAGCGACTGAAGCGACACCAGATCATAACGCCGTCTCCGGAGGCTCGTACAGTGGACGCTATGCATGATGGGAGCGTCGCTTCATTACAGCGCCTCCCTTCTCACCCTGACACGCCCATCGCTCTGGACTCATCAGGTCGATCTGGACTCACCAGGTCACGTGACCTTTCCCCATCGCTCCAAAGTCTAATCTAATTATGCCTTCTAACACATTCACTATTAAACATAGTGGCTCTGGCAACAATCTGACCGTTCTTGAATCTCTCTGTCTACTAATCGAGACTAAAGTTCCTCTACGATGTTTTTTGGAAATGTTTGTGCAGGAGATTGTTTGTTGTTGTTGTTGTTGTTGTTGTTGTTGTTGTTGTTTCGTGCTCCTCCTGCGGGTTTAATCCGCACTTCTGTTCCGTGTTGATGAATTTTCTCCTGCAGCAGCCCGGACAGTTTTAGAGCCGTTTACGTTTTTAATTTTTAATTTTTATTTTTTTTACATTTGCAACATAGGGAGTCTCCGGTGCCGCCGCGCTTTGAGAGTCAGCGGTTCTGTTTCCCGAGTTTATGCTTTGTAGCGGAATTTTATCGCACCACCTTGTCGTGATTTATTCGTTACATGCGTAAGATGCTGATCGAGGAATAATTTCAGCCTCCTTTTTTTTTTTTTTTTTTTTTATTTCATCTTCAAAACGGTATTCTGTAGATGGTACTTAGTTCTCATGCTGTGGTCGTGAAGTGATGGACAATTTTAGAACAGCATGGCCGGGCTGTAACTGGGAACAGGGGAACGATTCTCATAACCATGCATGAATCTTACTGGTTCAAAAAAAAAAAACAAAAAAAACACAGGGAGACTTTAGCAGGAAACAGTTGTGTGCTTTCACACATGGGCCTGAGCGCGATGCTTTTGTGTAGCCCCGGGGAACGGAGACTCCTCTGCGCGGCACGAGTCAGACCTGATTAGAGCTGATGGCTCCGTGATGTAGACAAATTGTCACTGAGGGCAGATCAGGAGCTCGGGAGCTGGAAGTCAAAGTGGCGGAGACCTTGTTAGGGGGTAATTCTGTGGGACTGCGAGACAGGAGGAAGTAGCACAGGAAGGGGTATCGATATTTATTTATTTATTTATTTATTTATTTATTTCGGACGGAAGTGACCCTGGAGTCCGCGGCGCTCTCGGTTCTTTGGCCCACAGATTCATTCATGATGTCCTGCTTTTTGTCCGTCAACTTTAAAACTCTCACAATAGCCCGTGTGGTTATAGACTGCTCTCGAGCATGAACATTAAGCTTCAGCCGCGGCCGGAGAACCATATGGAGAGCTAAATAAAACTCAGATCAAGCACAATGATGGCCGCGACTCTTTTGTCACACCGCGGCCTCTCTGAAAGCCGGAGGGAGGAGACGAGAGTTAGATCCCAATAATGAGCTCATGAGGCGTAGGCAAATGAATGTATAGCCCGCTAATGTGGCCGGCTATTGAGCCAAAGGAAGTGGCGCGCTATCTAGGGGATTCGCCGAGCGCCTCCTTTTTTACTCTCGGTGTGACGGTTGAGCTTTTTGAAGCCCCCGTCGCCTGCCCAGCGCCGTCCTGTAATCAATGACAGAGACAGTTGACAGATTGTCCAAGCTTGCGGCCTTTGTTGCAGGTTGATGAAGTGAAAGAGCTTGGGCGATAGCCAATGAATAAAGATGTTTGAAGCCAATAAATAAAGCTTACAAGGCCATCAGTGTGACCAGCTCCATGAAAAGAGTTGGGTTTTTTTTTTTTTTTCCAAAAAAAAAAGGAAAAAATCCACTCCCTTTGAAGGACTTGTGAAGCCAAAGGCGTCTCATTGCTCAATCAAACAGATTAAGTCAGTCAGACAAGCAGCAATCTGTCCCATTCAATAAAGTTACTTTTGTCATGTGAAATTTCCGAGGGCCTCGTCATGCATGATGTGGGCTTTTTGCTTAGCTTTTTTTTTTCTTTTTCTTTTTTCTCCTTTTTTCACATGACTGCTTAAAGCATTATCTAAATCTACTTAAGACTAAGACAAACCCTGACAGAAGTTCTTCCAGGAATTTTCGATGCACGTTTCTACACATTTATTGCTCATCCATGTGAAATTTGTGAAAATTAAAATAATAAACACCTTGAGTTCTGTTCCGGTTCTGTTTTATTATTATTATTATTATTATTATTATTATTATTATTATTTCACGCCCATCGCCAGTTAAAGTGCTCACAACCCGGTAACGAGGACATCTGCTCTCATATGTTCTTTGACACGTACCACCAGAAAGTCCGTGTCATCTTGTCCAGACTTGTAGACTCTCTGATCGGTTCTGACACGTCTGCGACGGCTCCGGAGGTGACGAGGGCGCATGACAAAGGGCAAGCACAGCCTGTAACCCTGCGAGCCGAGACAGCCCACGCCGTGCATCCGGATCCCCGAACGCCCCCCGTCCCAACCGCCGAGCTTATCGGGTGTGACCCCACACCACCAGCACCCCCTCCGAGACAATGGCCTCTGCAACCTCTTCACACCGACCGACCCAAACCGATTGGTCCGACAGTGACGCCTCCCCCAGCCAGCTCCTCCTGCCCGTCTCCTCCCACTGTGACTAGCACAATAGCCATGCTAGCCACATGTTAACCACCAATCGCTCCCTCCACCATGACCAGTAACACCAAGGAGCTCATGTTAAGCTCTAGTATCTAACATTTCTCTAGTTTTTAGGACTCGAGCTGCAATCGAGCTGTAATCGAGCTGCAATCGAGCTGCAATCACTATCGATTGGTACCTCTTGTCTATTAAAAAGCTCTGAAGATACACTTTGAGGTGTTTTATTGGGTTTTTCTAAATATAAATGAAGTGCATTCTACAGTAGGCACGTCTACTACAGCATCAGGATTTGATTGGTCAGAAGGTGGAAAGCTGGAAGTCGTAGCTTTATTCTTTCAATCAGTTACATTGTTTTGTACGGTAATTGTTGTTAGGGTGAGTTTTTTTCTCTGAAGGGTTTTCAAGAGGCAGTAACTGTAGCTGTATAGAAAAATAAAGCAAGATCATTTTCAAAATTTATCTTTTTTTTTTTGATCATGGTTATTAAAAAATTATAAAAATGTAAAAAAAAAAAAGAAGCTATAATTGATTTATCTATGATATCATCATCATCATCATCATCATCATCATCTTCAGGACCTTCAGAATCTCATCTTAAACCATTATTCTGGTTTGAGAATAAGTCTAACAGACATGAAAAAAAATAAATAAATGCCGAATTCGATCTCACCGTGACCGTAAGTGGACTAACGGGTGGATGTGGTTTAAATTTTCTCGCTCAGAAGCCCTGTCTTAACTCTCTGTTCCTCAGAAGTCGGGAGATGCTGCAGGACCACAGATTTGCTGGTGAATATAAAGAGGACCACCTGCCATCTGGGGCTCCCACACTCCCAGCCAGCGAGCTTTTTCTTTGACATCAAGTGTTGAACAGATTTTTGGCTTCGTTTCATCGTTAGCACTTTTTTTTTTCCCTTCCCTCTCTGTCCCTTGACACATATTTACAATTGTCCTATGGAAAGATGACTCATGTGATGTCTTTAGCATAAAAATCCAAGAGAGGCTTCATGTGTAGGATGCATGTGCATCTCAAATAAATAATAAGAACTAAATTTGATTTAAATAATAAAAAAATCACCACTGAGTATGTGGCTTCCTTCTTGATAAATAGATAATTAATTAGCAGCAATAATCAATAATAAGGTCATAATCGCACAATGGTATTGTACATAACCATGTAATAAAGGCTTCCTAACGAACATATTATTATGTTTTTATTTTTATTATTATTATTATTATTATTATTATTGTTATTGTTGTTTTTGTTGTTGTTGTTATTTTTATTAATACAAGACAAAATATAATTCTATCTATCTATAATATCATATATCTATAGAAAAAACTATTTGATTTTACCACACTTCCGCCCGGCAATGGATTGCCGCTCTGTCCAGGATGAACGCCGCCTCGTGCACAAATTTTCCAGAGACCTTGACGTCACAGAGCTTCCCATGTCATAGTCATAGATATAGCTGATGTCATAGCTGATGTTGGTCCCAATGTTTAGTCTATGGGACTTTTTGGGACCCCTTAGAAAAGTCATAGCACCCCATTCCCGAACAAGTCAAGTCAGTCTGGGACTTTTGATTGTGCATAATAACAGACAGTTAAAAACTCGCTTTATTTATCTACAGAGGCAAAAGTTTAGAATCACATTCTAATTCAGTGTTTTTTTTTTTGTTTTGTGGTTTATTTTCTACATCCTAGAACGATACTGGAGATAAAAAAAAAACTATGAATTTAAGTAATTAAATAACAACAACACTAACAGTCAGGTGTTATTTGAAGACATGAAGGTCGGCTGTTCTGGAACAGTTTCTCACAAGCACAGTATTGTGTCGAGTGTGTTTGTAAAACCCATCAAGCTCCATTATGGAACTGGCACTCATGAAGATCTTCCCGGGAACGCCAGACTTTCCTAAATCTTAGCTCTGCTGCAGAGGAGACGTTCGTTTAGAGTCACCAGCCTCAGAAATCACCAATTAACACTAAACGGCACCTCAGATTAGACTTTTGACTGGTAGTGTCAATCCCCTGCTACTCTAATGCACTTATCCCAGTATTTCACCAGTGCTCAGATACCATCAAGATGAAACGCTGGCCTCCCAGGAACTCCTTCAGTGGCCCAAGCATATGGAAATGGCTTGGAGAGATTTCAGGACTTCTGTAAATGTTCATTCAGCAGAAATCCAGAACCTTCATTCAGCAGGAATTTCATCAAGTCCTGGTTTGACTTGAACACCCCTTGTATTTCTACAGTGTTAACCCTTATAAGTCATTTTAATAGTTGTTGTAATAATAATAATAATAATAATAATAATAATAATAATAATAGATCAGAACACACTCAACTCATAAAATGCTCATGGTGATTTTTTTTTTCAGCAAAAAAAAAAGAAGACTTTTGGGGTAATTATATAATAATAATAATAATAATAATAATAATAATAGATCAGAACACACTCAACTCATAAAATGCTCATGGTGATTTTTCAGCAAAAAAAAAGACTTTTTAATTATATAATAATAATAATAATAATAATAAGCCATAAACAACCATGGGAAAAAAACATACACAAACATGACTGCACATTTACTAAGCATGAGACAGCATGATGAAAATGTCATAAAATTTTTTTTTTCCTATTTATGATCACTTACATTTTCTGTGTTTCATCTGTTCCCCAAATCGCACACAATTACAGTAAAAAGTACATCAAGACGGTTCACTACTGCGATTTTAATTGTGATCTGATGTGAACTGGAGTGTATTTTCTCTCTCAGCACTGTCCGATTCATTCTTCATTTCCCCCTTTTATTAAAAGCAGTGCATGCTGGGACAGATTGCTAATCCAAATCTTGAAACATTTATGTTAAAAAAATTTAAAAAAATAAAAAAGTCACCCTGTTATAAATCCTGTGCTCTCGTACTTCCAGTTTCCCCTCTCTGCATTTTTAAGCTAACGCGTTGCGATTCAGACTCCCCTGCTGCTGGAAGAGAGTACCGTACCCATAATCCTCCTGTCCTGTGGCCCCGGTGCTATCTCGAGTCCTCGCGTGACATTGCTGCGAGACGTCCGGTCAGCTGTAAATTTATTGCTCTTATCGTAAATTGATAGAGCGTGTGTGAGTGGGCAGTAACACGGGCGTATAAAGCATCCGCTCCTCTGTTTAGCCATTGATAGAAACACATTGATTCTCTTCCTGTCGTTCGGGGCTATGAAAATTATAATACGGAACAGAGATTAGACGGGAATTATCGTAGCCCGAAGGCATTTACGCGGCGACGGAGAGGAAGGAGGGGAAAAAAAAGGCCTCAGCCTACAAATAATGATAATACATTAGGTTCTGTGCGATCGGTATTATTGCTGTACATTATGTATGTTCCATTTATACGACCTCAGACGCTGCAGCCGCGCTGATGGATAGGTAATTATTCTCTGCGCCAATGAACACTTATCAGGCCCACCGCTGTTTATTGCCAAAATGAAGAGCACTTGTCAGTCAAGGTCACCGCTTTGTGTGTCCTTTTTAATAGTTCTTTCACAGTTGTTGAACCTTGCATGTGGGCTCTTTAAGCGGCGCTCGAAGCTGGCAGGGTCTTTATGAAGCCACGGAGTTCCTCTGCCCGGAGGGAGAGCCGCGCCTTATTAATCACGGACTCGCTGAAGATTGTCCGGGACACTATTTGACAAGACGGGAAAAAGATACGAGGACTGCATTGATGTCGATTTAACCCGAATGGGAATGTATTCATCTGGAAACATGTAATGTTCAAGTCAAACCAGGACTTTTAATTGCTCAGAATAACAGATCACAGTCCTGAGAGTGAAAACTGCATTTATTTCTCTCTCTCTTATGTATGTATGTATGTATGTGTGTGTGTATATATATATATATATGTGTGTGTGTATATGACACGTTTTTAGGTCATATTGGCTTTTATATGGTTTTATACCAGAAATTTCATCGCAGGTCCCTATTTGACTTGAACGGGTTCAACAGTGTGAAAAAAAAAAAGTGGACTAAGGGGCCAATATTAATGCATGAATGATTTTGAAATACAAAAAATGACACACTGCAGGACATATTTTAACTGTAGGGCAAAAAATGAAACATACTTTAGTTTTTAGTGCCTCGGCATCGTGTTGGTTTAAAGCAGAGACTCATGATATACACGATTATATCTTGTATTACGTTTGAGTTATATTTAATGCATATTTTAAATAATTGATTGATTGTTAAGCCTTTAGTTTTTCACCTGATTCAAAAATCATGTCACATGCATGAAGATCTGTGTACAATGTGAAGACATACAATAGAATGCATCAAGAACTCAGGCGGTTCACTCCATCATCTGGAGATCACGGGTTCATACGAATATCCGTCCGTAGCCAGGAGTCTAGAGAGCAGCTTGGTCATGATGTCAGGGGGAGGGAAGCTATACGGCACTTTCACATCAATCATAGCGACACAATCAGTGGCGTCATGCAGGTGGAAGGGGCGGATAGCGCTTTCCTCCAGTTATGCTTCTCGAACAGCAGTTCGGAAGCAGTTAGCTCACATCCCCGCTGGTTCGTAGCAGTCGCTGAAGGGGCGTGTCATGACAAGATCTGTGGGAATTGGACACGACTAATGGGGAAAATAATTAATAATAATAAAAAATCCTGGATCGACTCTGCCAGGAATATCAGGCAATGTTTATGTTTTATCTCGTCTAATTTAACCAACAGCATGTTTTTGGACATTTGGGAGGAAACTCTGGATCACCTTCCTGATTTTTCCGGGTGGGGGTTTTATTTATTTATTTATTTATTTATTTATTTATTTAGTAGCTTGCAACCATTTTGGTTTGAATGCCCAAAAAAATCATATCACGTCGAAACAGCTCACAAATCTTTTACGCTTTTTAGAAAATAAAGTTGAAAAAAGTGTCAAAAATCATCCTTAAATAAATAGGGTGGAGCGTGAAGAGGAAGAAACTCCTGAGAATATTTATTTATTCATCTATTTATTGATTTATTTGTTTATTTATTTAATATACAGTGGAACCTTGGATTACGAGCATAATTCGTTCCAGAAGCGGGCTCGTATTCCAAAATGCTCGTAAACCAAATTTTATTTTGCCATAAGAAATAATGAAAACTCAAATTATTTGTTCTACAGCCCAAAACAATAAACATATAAAGTAAAAATAAAACAAATTAACCTGCTCTTAACATTAAAAAAAAAAGTAAAAATAAAATCCAGACAGTTAAGTGTTTCCGTTTGTGCGCGCAGGCGCCGTGTATTTGTGTGTGTGTGTGTGTGTGTGTGTGTGTGTGTGTGGAATTAGCCCCCTCGCCTGGTCTTAAACAGTAAAACTCCTCATCCCTCCCCACACCTCGCTTTTTATGTTTCACAACTAACATACACAATGCAAACACTGTTAACGGGAAAAAAAAGAAATCTCTCTAATGATACTCGCGTGAGCAGGAATCACTGCTGTAAAGTAAAAGATAACAAATGAACCAGCAACTTACCTTTGAAAAGAATCGCGACAGAGCTGAGTTTTCTGTGTAAATAAAGCACCGGGGAGATGTGTGTGTGTGTAAAAAGTGTGTGTGTGGGGCACGGTGTCAAATTACGCGTGCACAAACAGGAGAGGGAGATGTTGATTATAAGCGACGAGCATAAGACGCAGCAGGGGACTCTTATTTTGACACAGGGGACGCAGCAGGGGAGAGGATTACCCATAATTCCTTGCAGCACAAGAGCGAGAAAAATCATTGACTCAGTTGTGATCAATTGCCGCTCGGTGTCAAAGTAAGAGTCGCATGCGTGCTACATGACACTCGGCGCTCGTAAACTAATACTTGCTCGGTTTCCGATTAGAAAATTATTTAAAATCTTTGCTCGGTTTGCGGAACCGAGTCGTAAACCACGTTACTCGCAATCCGAGGTTCCACTGTATATATTTTTCTAAACCCAAGATCAGGATTGAACCTAAGGCACTGTGAGGAGGCTAAGAGCTTTTTACAAATATATCATTTTTGTTGTAAGATTTTTTAATGATATTTTATTAGTCTTTTAATAATAATTACAAACGGATTTAGTTTTAAACCTAAAAAAAGGTTAAAAAACAGAACTAGATTGAATTTTTTCTTAAAAATGACCTTTATCATTAATTTAAAGTATCGCTGAACTTTGATGTATAAACGTGAAAGCTTAAACATCGCCACAACGAAAGTCAAGAAAAAAGTTAACAGTTTAAAAAAGGCTTAAATGAACGGCTGCTAATATTTACTGCGTGATTTCATTCCGTTTCAGTAATAATACAAAACACAGTGGTTCTAATAGCTACTAAATCTCTTTCGCGGCGTTTCCTCTTTTGCACGAGCTTTTGTATGTTTTTGAATTTGCAGCGTGTCTTCTGTAATGTTTGTGCTTTCACTTTTGTTTGCACTTCGTCCCCGAGGGCCACCGGTTTCAAATGCAGCATTTGTTGCATGTTTGTCAGCATATCATATCATATAGAGTGCATCAGACAAATGTCCTTAAATATCGTGATATAATAATATTTTTCATCCACCGTGCGTTACAGAATATTACACAGAGTTACAGTTTGCCAGAAGACATAAATGCATGATGATCAGGTCAGCTCCAGATCTCTTACAGCACCGATTCTCTACTGCGTCCTGATTAATCCAAATGAATTAAAGTTATTTTTATTAATGCTTTAATTTGGATCCAGATGGAGGTTGCCAGATTGTTAGGAAATAATCTGCTGTAATCCACTTTACTATGTTCGGTCCTCATGACATCCTCTGATGTTTCATTTCGACAGCATCATATTAAACTCTGTGATTAAACCCTGAATAATATTGTCAAAGCAACGTTTCAAAACCTCGCTGCTCCACTTAACTTAAACAGTAGAGGAAATGAACGGTGTCTCTCACTCGTGTTTCAGCGTTGACGCGAGTCACATTGATCCACTTCTTCTCCAGCCTGAGGGTTTGTGTGTGTGTGTGTGTGTGTGTGTGTGTGTGTGTGTGTGTGTGTGTGTGTGTGTGTGTGTGTGTGTGTGTGTGAGCGAGAGAGAGAGAGAGAGAGTTTGTTTCCCGAGGCCGTGTCTTTGCAGACGTTGTGAGCTGTCATTCCGGTCCTCCCTGCCACGCGGTTGACGCTCAGCGATCATGACATGCGCTGGACTTCAGCCTCTGCGCCGGCGAATATTTCTCCAGGTGGAACGCTGAAAGCGCAGATCTCCGAATTCTCCGCTTTGAAAAACTACATTTGAATTCTTCCTTTAAACCGATGCTTTATAGATTGGAACGCATCGGATCATATTTCTATTTTTATTATCGTTACTCGTTATATCGCTATAATTTTACTCATGTTTCACGAGACACAGGTTTGCTAGCGATACAGTACCGCGGTTTCACAATAAGAAAACACCCTGATCTCTTGTGTTTATATATGAAAAGAAAATCATTTATCATTCCGAAAACAAACAAACAAACACAAAAATCTAATCAGTTTGGAATAAAAATGTATCAATATATCCTTATATAAAACGCTGTACTTTTATTTAGCTCCAGCGTGGTATTTTCTTTTCCTTATTTCTTTCGTTTTATTTCTTTCATTTGTCAGGCCTGAGGATTATTTTATCCAGGGATTACGATGTTCTTGTTTAAAGCACCAACCCTAGATTTTCGTCATTGTCCTCATTTACTCCCATGAACATGTGACAATCAAACTGGGATTTAATCTAAAAAAGAAAGAGAACCTGCAGAATTGTTTGACCGATCGAAGTGAAAACCTTGGCATCGGCTCATGTTTCACTTTCGGTCATTACAACGTCTTTTCACTTATTTATTTATTTATTTATTTATTTATTTATTTATATAGACCTGCGATCATATATTGTGTTTGATGCTTTGAAACAATTCCTGAAATGAAATGGCGCACAGGATTCTCCTGGCCAGGTTTTAGTCTCTGTAGCCTGTGAGCTGTGTACGCCGGTGTGTTGGTGCAGAGAGCGAGAGAGCGAGAGAGAGAGAGAGGGAGGGAGGGAGGGAGGAGAGTCTCAGACTGATCTGTTGGCAGATGACCGGTTGCTCTGCCGCAGAGCCCACGCTGCACTTCACGGTGCGAGAGGCAGTCTTGTCACCATGCACCACTCCCGGCCTCTCTCTCTCTCTCTCACACACACACACGCACACGCGCGCACGCACACACAGATTCACACACATCTCCAAATTCATCCATCACCACGGAAACCGCCACAGGCCTCGCTTCTTGCACAAAGACAGTTTTGACTGGGGTGTTAAGAGCCAAGATGCGCACAGTCAAAATGCCAGGGATTTTACATGCCAAATTAAAAGGGGAAGGAATGCTGATTTGGACGGCGTAATGAGATGAAGAGATACAAGAAGACACGCGTTATACATGCGAGAGACGTGACCTAATCAGAACGCGTCTCTCTCTCTCTCTCTCTCTCTCTCTCTCTCTCTCTCTGTGTTAGAAGCGCTACAACTTCTACAACTCGTGTGTGTTTATTTACACTTGAATCATTTTAATCCAGAGATGGTGATTTGAAATAACAACCGTCTGATCACACAGGAACATCCAATGTACAGCAGGATAGTGCGGCCTGAGAGGTTTTAATGTCTAATACCTGTGAGCAACATGACGCGAAGTTCTCTTAGGATTTGCATCTGCATCCGCTCACCGAACAGCTGTTAGACTCGAGTGCGATGTGAAGTGGCAGATTGTTCTTGTTTTTTTTTTTCCCCGAACGAAGCTTCGACACGATGGCTCCCGGCGACGGGTGTGTGCCGAAATCCACGACTCCGCTCTCGATGGACAAAGAGAACGAGGGAGGGAAAGAAGATTTCTCTCCGTCCATCTTTCTCGCGTCTCTGACTGGATCGCTGGCAGCTGCCAAGTCTTGTGCCATCGCTGGCTGTCAGCAGGTCCTGAGAACCAGAGGTCAGACCAACATCTGGCCCCTCTGCCTCATCCTTTCAACTCTGTCACCGGGCCGCATCTGTTTACAGCCAGCCACCCAGCCACAGTCCCCTGTGATGGAGGACAGGATGGGGTTTGGCCGCCTCCAACAACTCGAGCTCACACTCATGCACTCGTCAGAGTTTGAGACAAAGATGTTTCTTTTTGATAAAATCGTACTGTAATATCGCTTGTATCAGCAATTAATGCAACTCTATCGATATCAAGCATTACAATAGCGCTAAATTATACAATAATTAACGTTACACTCACAGCATTCACACACGCGTACAACTGGACTAAAGCTCCATTTAAATATAATAATTCTTCATGAATTATTATTACTTGAAACGTTATTTCTTTTCCGTTGTTTGAAAACAAATCGCCGTCTGACAAAATGATAACGAGTGAGAATTAGAACCACGATTTCAGAATCGATCAGCACTGGGGCACATCGGTTCGTCCTCCGTTCTGGTGATGATGCTGAGAACTGGGTAGAGCTTCGTCTGGCCTCCTCTTCATTTGTGACTCTGGTTCTCTAAGTATACGGTACAGGCAGCTTCTGAAACACATTTAGGCACCGAGTCACCTCCACTGATGCGTTCTAGGTTCACAGTGGTACAGTACTGAGAAGGTGCACCTTCGTCCCTAAGCTTATGGTGTTCTAGGTTCGTATGGGATGTCTAGTCGTTGAAAGATTGCAGACGCCTTCACAAAGTGGCAGTTGATGCCACGTTCTGTGTTTCGACGTCATTAGTTAGGATGTTACCCCCTAAGTAGGTGAAGTGTTTTTGCCTCCTCATGATGATGTCCTCCAGCCACAACAGGTCCATTTGCAGCTCAGTATCCAATCCACATCATTATCAATTTCAGTCCTTTTTTTTTTTTTTTTTTTTTTGCACACACACCTTGGCTGCTTCCTGATCCAAGGCTGCTGGTATATTCTGTTATATTCCATCGTCACCCAAAGCCGGGACGATGTTGTCGGCAAAGTCGGAGCCCATGAGCTGTTGAGAAGACCTTTCATTCGATTCGATTCGATTTCATCCTGGCCGCCTTGATGACCAACGCTCCTGAAAGCAGGAAGAGGGACAGGACACGTTGTTCCTGACACACTCCTGTTTCAACATGTAAAGACGTTCGTCATCCCATCATTAGGGAGATGTAGATGTAGCATCTGGAATTGAGGTCATGAGCAGCCTTGAAATGCAGTGTAGTTGATATAAGACTATTATTGTTATTACTGTAATGTAACTTTTACATCTCTGGGAATGTATTTGAGATCTTAACATAATTAGAAACTATTACCATGTGCAAAAACTTTTTTAAAAATTTATTTATTTATTTATTTTTCTGGAAAAAAGTTTATCCCACTCACTTTCTTTATTCTTTGCAAAATATGTAGCAGCATCTCAACAGTTTATTCTTTTTTTTTTCCGGCACTCATGTCAAAGTGTCAAAGCGATGGCGTCATGGCCTCTGAGGAGACGGGATTATTGAACGCGCGCACTTTGAATGACAGACGGAGCTGGCACCCGCATCACGCAGGTGTCGCAATCATAAAGAAATACTCACGCTGTGAATGAAAGATGAGACGGCGTAGACAGCGAGAACGGAAAGAACAAGAGAGACGATTACACAACGACGTCCGACACGTCGCTGCACGTACCGATCCGTACTGCCTCCGGATCTCCGGGGTCGCGACCCCGCGGGATTAAACGTAATAACCGTGGGCTTTGTAAACAAAAACGCGGTGCGATGCCTCACTCCTGAGGAACATTTCATTTCTGTGGAGCAGACAGCTGTTCGGGAACATATTCATTATTCAGGCGGCTCGAGCCCGTGTCGTGTCAAAGTGCTTTAAAGCATTTATGTCGAAGGCTTCCAAGATTGAAATTTGCTAAGAAGCGAAGCGCTTGACAGAAAGGCCTCCGGAACACGGATTTAGCAGGAAGTGATTTGTTTAGGGGTCAGATTTTACATCGCTTCATGTCCGTACAGCAGCGTCGATGCAGAATTATGTGAACGTTACAACATAGTATTTAGGCTTAAAGGTGCTGAAGGTGATTTTTCTTTTCGTTTTTTCATTTCTTAGTTGTACAAATAAACTGGAAGATTTGTAGTACATGATCAACAATGAATTGAGCTGTGACAAAAGCAATGTGACAATTGACAATTTAATCCATATACAGTAGATGACAATATAATGTATAGCTGTAGATTTGTGTTTATATATATATATATATATACAAACCTATACAGTATATTATACAGTAGCACTGCTTTTTTGTATATTAAATGTGTATTATATGTGTGTGTGTGTGTGTGTGTGTGTGTGTGTGTGTGTGTACACAGCGCTGCAACATTTTCATCTATCTATCTATCTAACTAACAGATGCTCAGCTATGCATGCCACCATAGATCCAGGGGGCGGAGCCTTTGTTAACAAGAATGGGAATCATTTAAATAACAACTCATCTTACCTAATGCACTTTCAAAACATTATAAATAAATTGATTTAAAAAAAAAAAAAAACGATGTGACTGCATGTACATTGTGAGTGGAAACACTGACATGAAGTGAATTTGTATCTGTTTACTGCTGAGGATTGATACCTACAGTACTGTGCAAAAGTTTTTTTTTTAGTACGAACTTTGTTATCGGTAAACGTCAGTATTCCACTGCAAAATTAAAAGCGACAGATTTTAATATTTGTACGCCAAAAGAAAAAAAAAGCAGTGAGCACTTTTTCGACAAATAAAAATGCCAGGGTCTGCATGCATAAAAGCAGCAGTCAAAGTCCTGAAGAGATGAACTGTACGCGGTTCTGCAGGAGTCCAATGAAACTTCATAACCAATTTCCTTATAAAACTGCACTAATTGGACCCGAGACTAAAGGATCCTCAAAGCGTTGTCAAGACTTTAATATGACTTTAATTAATTAATTACAGATTACTGGGCTTTATAAAGTTTTTTAGATGGCATCTGGACTCTAGAACATTTGTTTGCACGTGCCTAAGTACTGCGTATTTAGATTTTCACCCAAAGTGGAAAACAGACCCTCATCTCCTGGACTACAGATAAGACGTATGCAGGTTTATTTAAGAGTACTGGTCGTGCAAGGGTGGGAGTAGCTTAGTGGTTAAGTTTCTGGACTATCGTTTGGAAGGTCATGGGTTCAAACCCCAGCATCATCACGTTGCCATTGTTGGGCTCTTAATACTAAATTGCTCAGATGTACGAGATTAAAAAGTAAGTCACTCTGGATAAGGGCGTCTGCCAAATGCAGTAAATGTAACGCAGGTTCTGACGATGTGTTCCTACTGAAATAAACATCCGATGCTATTAACTTTATAGCAAATTCACCAGCTTATATCTGGAAAATGTACAGGATGGTTATACCACAGGGTCTGAGCTCAGCGGGCTGATGCAATGATGGACGGGGTGCCAAACGTATCAAAATGCTCATTCACTCACCATGGACAATGTGGGAACACCAGTTAGCCTGGACTGTGGGAGGAAGCCGGAGGAAACAGACTAAGCATGGGGAGAACAAACAAACTCGGTAAAGTCCGCAGACCGCGAGAAAGGAATCGAACCTGGCTCCTGGAGGTGCAAGGCGACAGCGCTAACCACTACAGCACCGTGCCACCTCGTAATGACGGATGCACTGCCTGAAATCAAGTCACATGCTGTCTTTTAGGAATTCTTGGTAAAATGACTTGGATCTTGAGAAATCTTGGCAAAGAGTTGTGAATGCCATTAAAAAAGACAAACGTGATTATGTATATTGATCTAGTTTTTTTTGTTTTTTTTTTTGTGATGGTTAGTAAGGTCAGGCTAAAGAGATGTGACATATAAATTACCCTCCCTCTTTGCTCCTAATGTGACTTGTCATTTCGAGGGAATATCTCCCAGACAGCCCAAATGACAAACCTGCTTCCGGATAATGGAGCAACAATTTAGCGAGTCATCGCTGTTGTCTGAATGGAAATGTTCAGCATGTAGAAGGACCAGCCTCATATAATGAACAGAAACTAGATCTTTATGATTATGGCGGAAATTCCGAAATGGAGATTTGGTTAAATAAAAAGTTTTCATTGCAATAAGATGACATTTACATCAACATCCGAGTCCCCCCTAACCTTTGTGACTGACAGTTAGATGATCTTTGGCTTGATCTCCGTTTGTCATGGTGTCGCTGTGCGTTTTGTGTTTCTAGGTTTGGTGTGTTAAGGTTGTCTCTCCTAACCTGTGTGCTCACGGAAAGCCCCCCGGAGAGTGACATTTTGCGCAGGCGTGCGCAGGTCCGTAATGTGACTGTCGGCCGAGGCTTGCAGTCTAGCGTCACGTCTCGCGCTGCCCACCTCTCATCCTGCATCTGTGTCACAGGAAGACCTCCCACTACTCTGGAGCTGAGACCTGGAACACTTTTTCTGTGCTAAACTGCCTGAGGATTATGTGATATAGCAGCTAGAAAACAGCAGCCCTATTTAGCAACCATGGTTTGAACTTTATAAGTGTGTGCCAAAAGTAAACTGCGTGCACTGTATTAGTGATGGGAAGTTTGGATCATTTCAATAAACAGATCCCCAGTACATCAATATACACAGAACTTTGGCTAGAGTTCCAGTAATGAAAATATTACCATGCACCTACGGATATATTAAGATAAACAGAATGAGCAGCTCACCTCTCATATCTTCTGGTCCGAGTCGTTCGTTCGTTCTTTCGTCACGTGACTCTCATAGACGCTATGCAGTGCATTACACAGGAAACAGAATTGAGCAGTTCTTCTCATGCGTCTTCTAGTCTGAGTCGTTCGTTCTTTTGAATCGATTGCACTGCATAGAGTCTATGGAAGTCACGCGACAAAAGAACGAACGATTTGAACTAGAAGACTCAAAGGTAACGACTCATTTCTGTTTCTTGTACATAACCTCCGAAGGTTTTTAAGGATTTGCACATGCGCGCCCAGTAGAAAAAACGAACTAATCATTCTCTGAGACTATTCGTTCTTCTGAGTCATGTTAAAGACTCGTTCAAAAAGAACGATTCGTTCATGAACGATCCAACATTACACTGTTTTAAAGCAAAGAATAAGAACCGGGTAGGCAAATGTGCACCACAGTGACATTTTTTTTTCCTAGAAAGAAAAACAAAAAAGGTCTCATTTTTGGGGAAGTTTTCTGGGCAATTTTTGTGTTTTTTCTCAGCTGCACGTTCTGCTGAGATCTGGCAACCCTGGTCATATGTACGGTATACAGTATATACAACGGTACAAAGCAGTTTGAAATGGTTTTTGCATCTTTTCCTCCACAAGAACGGATTTCTCTTGTTCTGCAGTGAAAATTATCTATGGTAACTATAAACGTATGTCATTTTTCAATACAAAAAAGGCAAATTCCTGTCCCACCCCACAGATAAAACATTTCTAAGTTTAAAAAGCACTCCTAACACCCCCTGAAAATGTGTGGTATCACTCACATTAGAAACCTCTTTGTTGTTTAGTTGTCACTTTGGTAACACTTCACTCTGGAATTAACCTTTTTCTTTGTTTTCATTGCTCCATCAGTTATCTCATCAGCTAGCCATTAAATTCCCAAATTCCTCATCTCATAAACCATGAATTTGATTTTCCAATAGAGGAAACACAGCAACCAAGTCTTCCCCTTCCTCCTGTAGCTCCTTTTTTTTCTCGGTGTTTATCCGACCGATTTATATTTAAAGAACATGACCAGCTTGCCAAAGAGAGAGCCGCCTCTGTTTCCATCAGACTCCTGCTGTGAGTGTAGACTTAAGAACTGCATGAAATTACATATTATATCATACTGTAAATAAAAGAACACATTCCTGTTACAGCAAAATACAGAAACTACCAACATCAAAGGCTCCATCACCGTGATTTAAACAACATTAATATCCAGCTTCGTGTATAATAAACATGTTCCCCTGGTAGACACTTGGATTTCCTGGTGTCCAGACACGTGCACTCTGAGCTGAACAGTTCTGGGGAAATTCCTGCCGTCAGTCCGTCCGTCCGTCCGTCACCTCCTCCTCCGATCTGTGATTAAACCGGGGTCTGTAAATATTGTGCGATGAATCAAAAGCATTTTTCTGCACGCTGCTCCTCAGTCACCTTCACAGCTCGGAGGCCACGCTCATCTTTTTTGTACAGACCTCATCTCGGCTCGGCGTCGTCTCCCTGCTCCTTAATTCATTTTATAGCTCTTAAATCCATGCCACTCGTTAATGTCGTAACAGTGCACGGTTTCACCGGTGGTTTGTTTCTGTGTCCTGCTTTTATGATATTTGCACAAGGTAAGAGTTCCTGAGTAAATCTGATATCTGTCAGGGCCGTGTCTGCTTCCCTTGCTTTGTAAAATCATCTGAATTATCGACCGTACTTCAGATATTCAGCATAAAGACACAGAAAAATCAGGGATAGAAAATCCGGACCAAAGAAGTTGCATTTTGTCTGCCTGATTTAAAGCAAAGGTCAGGAGTCCAGCAAGAGTCTACTTCCGAAATAAAATATTATTAAATAATAAAACGGCAGCTCTATCAGGAGACCTACGTACAGTCGATTACTCTCCTGTATGTTGAGTTACTGGAACTCTTATTAACATAAAACAACACTTGATCCAGCACATTCTGCCTTTAATTTTATTATTGCACACAGATATTTAATTGTACACACTAACACTAAACCAGGAATGTGAGAACATAATGTTGGCAGTAGTGCTGCATGATTTGCTAAAACCATTTTTGATTTGCGATTGCATTTTAAACTGAGCTATATTTTAATATTAATATTTTTTAATAGTTTGTATTCAAATGTATACATCCAGGCTATCCATCTAGGCTAGATGTATTCATATAACCTATTTGTACCTCAAAAGTATCTTAAAAAAAAAAAAAAAAAAAGGAATATTTTAATTATTGACCAACTCTACGTAAATTCATCACTATGTGGATATTAGCTGTAATAAATACAGGTCCATATCGAAATTTCAATTTTCATGTGAGTAATTGCGCAATACTAGTTTGCAAGATATCATATGTTTTATAATGCTGTGCGCTTTTAAATATTTTTTTAACCGGTTTTAAAATAACGCCGATGGGCAATTAAAATATAATGACCTCACAGAGCTGTTTGCGAAACTCCTCCACCGTTACTTCTGAATGAAAAGGGCAACGGAGAGATCATACATAAATCAAACAGCTAGTCGTTTTATTTCAGAGACTGTTGATCTTCAGTGAATCTCACCCACAAACAATTTATTAGCAAGCTAGCAAAGAAAAGTCTCTCATCAAACGCAGCTCAGTGATTACAAAGGCTTACCATTTCCTGCCTTTTCCACACACAAAAAAATCTTAACCGATTTGTGTTTGTGTTCTCCCCCCAAAAATGCTAGTTAATATTAGCTTTCTTCTAATAGCTAACAACAGCTTGCTGTTCACAATGCTAGATAATGTGATTCTATTTTTTCACCCATAACACGAGCTAACTTCAACTTTTTTTTTTTTCCTTCACATACCTAGCCTTAGCTTACCCTTTTTTCTGGCTTAATCTTTTTCTACAATGCTAGCTAACAAGAAACGTCATCTTTCCCCCGGATTGCTAAATTAAGCATGATCTTTCATCTGCAACGCTCACTCACCTTTTCTTCCTCTGCTTTAATCTCTGCCTTTTCCACCACTAAAATTTAGCTCATTGTTTTCCCACAGTGCTAGCTAATTTCAGCTCTTTCTTCTTCTTCTTCTTCCTAATATGCTAGCAAACTTCAGCTTCTTTGTTTCCACTATACTAGCTAATGTAAGCACCAATGTCTTCTTTCTTTTCATTCCTGTCTTTTTCACAACTAAAATTTTAACTTGTTTTTTTTTCTATAATGCTAGTTGATAATATCTTCCCCTCTTCCCATAATACAAGCTAAAAAAAAAAAAAAAAACAGCACTAGCTCACTTTAGCTTAACATTTTCCCAGAATCATAGCTAACTTTAGCTAATTTCTCCCATCAAACTGGGCTGTTTTCTGCTTAGTCTTTCCCCCCCATAATGCTAGCCAATCTCCCACAACCCCCTCTCCCCCAACACTGATTAACACCATTATTTAGTTTCCATTTTTATCTTTTTCCCCCCCTCAAATGTAGCTCATTGTTGCGTGTATGCTAGCTGACATTAGCATATTCCCTTCCGTATGACTTGCTAACAACAGCTAACTTTTCCACAATGCTAGCCATTTTTAGCTTCATCTTTTTTTCCACAATGTTAGTTTGGATCATTTTCTCTAATGTCACTTTAATGTTAAAACACTTGGACTTTTCTTCCCGCACTAAATCCATCAACCTCATTCAACAGTTTCCCTGTCATCTACTGCTACCGCTACACCGGGTGATTTTCCTGATTGCGGCGTCCTCCGTGACGAGGCAGCGACTGTCATCTGAAGTCGGCACAGGGTACGCGCACATCAGCTCGATGAGGACATTAAACCATACGCCTGTCCACCAGACCACAGAGCACTGAGACCTGTCCCCCCAAAAAACGCTCCCTAATTGGTGCTGTGTGGTGGTGAGGTAGGCGTGTCGTCCCCTAAAACATCGCCTGTGCACAGGTCATGCGTACATCACTTTCAGTATCCAGGACAAATCTCTTTAACAAGTGCACCATTACGTAAACAAACTTTCTATCGTGTCCATCCAGACGTCAATGCCATGTGTGTCATGTCTTCTATCAGTGTTTTAATGCACAACAAGCAGGAATTGAGTGAGTGAAAGTTTAATCAGTTCACTGAGCATGCAGTTGAACGCAGCTCTGAGTCCTTCAGTGTAAAACACTATGAACGTTAAATTCCTAACGTTACAGAGCAAAGGCAGTGTGTGAGGCTTGTTGGCTCAACGTTGAAGGCTGTTTAAGGTCAAGTGTGTAAACATGCGCTCTACATTTGCTAGCGTCGGTAGTTTAAAATATTTAATAGCTAATCAGTTGCAGTGGAGTAACACATTAGCATGGGGTGATGTTTAACATTTATTTTTAATCGGGTTCGTTAAGGCTTAATTATGATGATAAACATCCCTGCCGATGTTAACGGATGAGGTGCAACTGTCATGAAGGCTAACCTGGTCCTAATTGGCGTTCTATTAATTAATGATAGAAACTTTAATCGTGTATCTTTGCTGCAGTACTGTATGCACCTCTATTACAACTGGATCAAGGCGTGACATGATCAGGGCTGTACCACCACATTTATTCACTTTTAGACTAGGCAGTCCACCTACATGGTTGCACAGAGGCTCTCTCACTACTCCCTGATTAGATTCTGTAGCTTGGGTAACTGGCTGCGTGGCGTTTCCCATGATTGTGTATCCATGTTGGATCCACCCCGACCCTGATCGGAATATGGGTGTATGTTCATATCCTGCCTTAATAAAAAGACATGGCAGCAACCTTTTATACATTCAAACGTCTAGACGGAGTTGAGCCACATACGCAACACCGAAGCCTACAGAGTATCCTGACGTGTACCTCCGCCGGAAAGTTAACTACATGCCACGGCAGTGCAGACCGTCATTGGTCCACCTGGTAGTACCTTCGTTTTTCTACACTTTAATTTTGAATTAGGTTGATTGAACATGAACCACATCAAGGAGAGACTTTATGACCTGGGATGGTTTCTGAGAATGCTTGACCCCAAAGGCTGGTTCTTTTTGATCTGGAACTGGAAAGGTCTCGAGAACAAAACAACGTTCTCGGGCATGGATCAAATCAGATATGGAAGTCAATGGTACCTAAAAATGGAAGTGCCATCATCACTCGCCACAAAAGTGCTGAAGAGACTTTGCACAGTGGCATAGAACCCCCACTGCCAACTGGTGGTGTGGTGGTGTAATTGCAGAGTGACACAGATCCACCAGAACACAAGTATAAATGGGCCACTTGCGTATCCTATGGTGTAGGCTCTGCATAGACTTGAAACAGAAACATAAATCAGACTTTATACTGTAAAAAAAAAAAAAAAAATCTATGAGAATTATTACATCCTCTTGTCCCAGAAGTGAGTGAGTTAGCCACCAACCTTAGTGACCTGACACTTAAAAAAAATCTAAAAGTCTCCAGCGTCCAGTATTATGACTAACCGAAGCTCTAATGATAAAATATACGACTCTGGTTACTTTAACGAAAAGACCGATCGTAAGACAAGACAAGGCTGGATGACCTTCAGACGTTAACCATTCCTGCTAATTGACTAATAATAAAATGTTTTTATTGTTTTGTGAAAGCCTTTAGGATAATTGAATTTCGCACCGGCCGGGCCGTGCTTTTGCTGAGGTTGTAAAACATGCCTCTTAATGGGCATAATGAGAAAGATTACAATGGTGGCCGTGATTGCGTCCCTTCCCTCCCCCCAGTCTTCCTTCCACTAAACTTTACATTTAAACCGTCCTCATTAGGCCGGAAATTACAGCGCACAAGCCCATTGGTCCTCATTAGCATCCGCCAGGCCTCTGCACGGCCGACCGTCCTGACATCTTTTAATTAGCTTTCTGCAAATCCAATCATTTTAATAACTGGTGTTAATTTTCATTTTTCACGGCTTTCCATGTCAGTGTTTCATTTTAACGACGTCTCCGGGCGGAAGATGGCACATAACGTGGCCTTGTCTTGCTCTTATAGTTATTAGATTAAGCTTTTTTTATCAGATGTTTCAATCTCTGTCAGCGCAGAGCCCGGACGTAACACCATGTAGTCGGAGGAATCACCTGCTAGGGAGAAAAGGCGTCCTTTTGACGGGGACGTCACTTTATGTTAGTGATCAGCTCTGAAGTTTATGTCGATTTCATTTTTGAGTTTCTGTTTGTTTTTGTTCATTTGCATTCACGTGAATACCGAGTGTTTTGTGTATGTTCCTTTGATCTTTTTGTTCAGTACATTTACACTGACAGGTTAGTGGACCTACGGTTATAACTCAACGAGAACATTTAGTTGGACTACTATACAGTAGTTGTCCCTTTATTCAGTACAAGCACAGCAAAAGAATCCATTTTTTTACAAATACAAATACAGTGCGCTCTATCCCTTGTGGTTATGGTGTTTTCCCAAAAGCATACGATAGCATTGTCTTGTTAGTGGCTTCTTATGGTGTTATGCATTTAGTTTGACTTCTCTGTCAAAGCCTGGGATGGGAACTGTAGAGCATGTGCAGAGCGCATAGGCCGAGTTCTGTGCCTGAGTAACGCATGCAGAATCTGACTCCCAACCACGTTATTTTTGTGTACAAGTCTTAAGTGAGAAGTTCGATTTAGTATGATTTTAGTTGTACTAACATGTTTAAACATATTTTAGTCGGATTAACACGACGTCAAGGAAACCTACTGTGTGTCAGGTGGATTGCATGGAAAAACTTATTTTTTTACTTGTTGCATGACCCAGACCAATTATGAAGGGTTAATAGTCCATATGACCAATAGTCATGTGTGGACCTTTTTTTCCTGATTAATAGTGCATTGCTTAAATGAAATGAAGAATTATTTTTTAAGGATGTACAGCTGAAGTTCTTTATCCTGGTCAAGATAAATCTGGATATTTGGAGTGAGGGTGTGAGGTAGGAATACTCCTGGATAGGACTCCAGTATAAATGTACAGCACCAGGTAAAGGTTTGGACACACCTTCTAATTCCATGGTCTTTCCTGATTTGTAATTCTTGCTGCATTGAAAGCGTCCAAAATACGCAATAATATCTCATTTGAACAGCTGATGTTGAGATGTTTTAAAGGAACTACTAAGAATTAAGTGGGCATATTGCATACTGTGGTAATGCAAATCAGAAATGTACGTGCACCACCAAGCACCGTGATCCTTTTTCCAAGAAAGAAAAACAAGAAAAGTCACATTTTTTGATAAGATTTGTAAAGCTGCAGAATTAGTTTTTCCTGAAACAAGAAAATTCTCAATACAAAGGAATGTATGTAGTTTCTTAATATCTGCCACTACTCTGTAAAGCTTCATAACGGCTCTAATCTGAGATGCTGGTTGTTAGTTGGTGATTTCTGAGGCTGGTGACTCTAAATGAACTTCTCATCTGCAAGTCTTGGTCTTGGTTTCCTGGGAAGGTCTTCATGAGAGACAGTTTCATCATGGAGCTTGATAGTTTGTTGTTGTTGTTGTTGTTGTTGTTGTTTTGTTACTTAATTACCTAATTCCATGTGTTATTTTATAGTTTTGGAATCTCCAGTATTGTTCTAAACCGTTCTTGAATGATTCACTAAACAAAAAAAGAAACATTGAATTAAAAGGTCTGTCCAGACTTTCGACTGGTCCTGTAGAAAACCCGATCCACCTACTGGAGTGATTGTGAAACGTAGAGGAAACCAATACTGACATGGGGAACTCTGCATGTTAAAAAAAAAAAAAAAAAAGCTGATTTGAGACAATCAGCAATATTTACTTGTAATCATTCCAAATTCGCGGCAGATCAAGAATCCGAATTTTGTGAAGAGCACCCCTGCATTGCTCTTCATTGATCTGGGCTTATTTGATGTGACTATTCAATACAAAATATAAATAGTAGTTAACATTACAAAGGCTTCACAGATCGTTTATATCTGACCTCTTTGAATTTTCATCCTTTAAATACCTTCCTGATTAAACTGGTGTCAAGCATGAGAGTGTGTGTGTGTATGTTTGTGTGTGTAAGTGTGTGGGGGGGGGATATGGGGGTGCAGGGGGGTGGGGGGGGGGGGGGGGGGGTTAGTGTGTAGTGGTGGTGGTGCTGGTGGTGGTGCTGGTGGTGGTTCAGAGGCGCTGGTCCCTTGACAGGCTCTAAATTGCCTTGTTTGCTCTGCACACACACACAGAAACAGATGCTGTTCCTCTGCACTGGATCATTCACTCCATCCCCTGGTGCTTAGTGGAAGAACTCCCCTGTTTTCCTGTACCACTTACACACACACACACACACACACACACACACGCGTCTGCTGTAGATTCCAGGTGACAATATTCAATATTTCATCATAAAAGTGGTCACATCATTACATCACAAGTAATAAATAAATAAATAAATAAATAAATATACATACATACATACATACATACATACATACATACATAAATAAAATGTAACAAAAAAAAAATTTGAATGTTATACATTGTAAAATACTATAAAAGGATATTTTGTTTTAGTCATAATAATAATTATTATAATAATAATTATCATCATCATCACACATAATCTAATAATATTTTGACAGACAAATTATTTTGAAAAATTATATGCATGAATGAATGAATATGCAAGAATAGGCAAATTAAGGAACGTTTTGCAGTTTTCTAATACTTCAGGAACACTTCTAAAGATTTTTGAGATATTATGCAACATTACCAAATCACAAGTTCATGTAATGTAAGATTGTTTTATTGTATTTTAATGTAACTTCCATATATGGACCATTTTACATCTTTTACATTTTCCTACATTTTTCTTACATCAGAGCACTTTGTCCAACATTAAAAAAAAAATGTATTATTTATTAATGAATACCATGTGCAGGAAAAACGCTGTTGCAGGAAGTAAAAATTATCCAAGACCTTCTGACCAATCAGAGCTGAATTACAGCGAAACTGTACTCGTTGTGTTTTGATAACATGATTCGATTGCGGTGCATTTGGAGCATTAGTTTAGGTTTAAACTGGTAATATGAGATTTGAAAAAAAAAAAAAAAGAATTAAAAGCTTTAGGAGCAAATTTGACCCAAATGCTAATCTGTGTGATCTAAGCTGTCAGAAACGCTTTTTCAGCGGTAATGTGATCATTTTCATTAAATCTATTCTGTCTGAAGGTAATTATTATCCGGATATTAAAAGGAGGCATAAACCCCTCCCCTCCCCCCCACCACCACGTCTGACCCCCCACAGAGAGGAGGATGGGCAGACGTGTCATTTAGGGCTGCGCTAATGCTCTTTGCTTTCGCTGCCCTGGATTACTGTGATTAACATCCACCCAGCAGACAAGTGTCCGATTGTCAGCCTTCATCCTGGTGCAGATCTGGACAAGCCGGCGAGCCGATAACAGCACAAGTGGCTTAGTTTCGCCGTTCAAAAGAACAATAAGTCACGTGATGAAGCAAACATTGGAGGACTGGGGGAAAAAAAAAAGAAAATTTTCTGTTTGCGTGTCTGTCTGTCCGTCACAGTATTACACAAAAGTGGCTGGACGGAATTGAATGACACTTTGCCAGTTCTTCGGTAAACCTGAGCCATAAATTCAATCAAAATGTTGAGTAGTAAGTGACAGTATAAGCACTTATGTGCCAGATTACCTTCCACTTTTTGGGACAGCACTTTTGCCTACAAAGTGGGCGTGGCTACACACATCACTCAACAGAGCCAATCAATGCGATAGTCTACCATAAATACACAGAAGACACATGCGGAAGACACAAGAACGACTGTAATGCCCCATGCAAGGCTTCCAGATCTTCACAAAACACCAACAAATGCGCGACACAGCATGGCTTACTCCAAAAAAAAAAAAGGTCTATAACTTTTGAAAACTGAATCTTCAAAGATGAATGGACAGATCATTATGTGTTTATTTTTCCGGAGGGACGTTTAAAACCGGTTTGTCTCATATGTTCCGAAACCAGGGTGCTAATTAAAGCAGTAATGTAAAGCGCCGCTATGAGATAAAACACGAGTCATTGGAGCAAAGATATCCGCAGCGGTCCGAGGTGAGGGCGTGTACCGTACCCGAACTGAGAGTGTTATGTGCTCAAATTTAAAATGTTGAGTAAAAGTAATGTTATGAACAGTAATGAGCCAGATTTAATAATCTTAGCGTAAACAAGGCGTGAGATACTCAGCCTTACAGAATGTGATTTCTTCGTATTGATAAGTTAGACAGAGAGTTCAGCTGTACAGACAGACAGACAGACAGACAGACAGACAGACATGAACGTGGGCTTCAGGTTATTATCAGATTTCAGATTATTTTTAGCTTGAACTATTTCTACAAACTCTGTAACCATCAATGACGCGTACTAACGCTAGTTTTGTATATTGTAACACTCATTTCTGCTTCCTGTCGCCCCTTAGGAACAGTTGGGGCTCTTCACACAGACCCCTCGGATAATTACACATACTGATTAGCAGCTACTTAGATGGAGTTCTCTGACGCTCAGGTCTCATCGAGTGCCTTGTTCTGTCTAGCATCACTTAAACCTCTTGGCAGGTTCCTGTTGAAGTGGGCGCCACTTTTGTGAGAACCCTTTCAGTCGGGGGTTTGCGTTTCTTTTCTCCGGTAAAAGAAAGTCAGTTTTGATTACAAAAGAAATGTTGTGCTGCCAGACTGAAGGCGTGCGTGATGATCTGCATTCTATCTGAACGATTTATTCGAATTGTTATGCACATTAATTCCTTTGGGCATTTCTACCCAAACTGCCAGGATAAATAGCCGGAAATTGGCCAGAAAAATTCACTGTGCAAGGTGAAAGGTGCAGGTTATGGGGAGGCCAAGGATGCAAGCCTCCAGATTACTGTGTGTGTGTGTGTGTGTGTGTGTGTGTGTGTGTGTGTGTGTGTGTGTGTGTGTGTGTGTGTGTGTGAGTTTGAATTTGAATTTGCGCATGCTGTGGGTAATCCTTCCACTCGTGACTCCACTTCATTACTCAACCGTGTTCTGAGTCTGTTGGATTTTCCTTTACAAACAGGAAGCCAGTAGAAGTTTACAGAAGAGCATTTCACATATTCCACATGTCTAAACATCCGCCTGCTCACAGAATCTTAAAAACTTTACAGCAGCTTAGCAACCTAGCGGAATATGGAAAATGGCCAAATAAGAAGTCTCAGCGTCAGTGGTGAGCCACAGGGTCGTCTATGCGATAAATACTGTGTGAGTCTTTGATAAATTGTTACTACTCTCACTGATTACATCCTGTTCAGCATGAGGTAGTAACATTCTCTCTCTATACCGCTTCATCCTGTATTCAGTGTCACGGGGGGCCTGGAGCTTATCCCAGTACGCTTAGGGTACAACCTGGACAGGGTGCGAGTCCATCGCAGGACACACACACACACACACACGCACACACACACACACACTCACACATTTCGGAAAATTAAGGAACGCTATAAAAGCCTAACCTACATGTCTTTGGACTGTGGGAGGAAACCGGAGTACCCGGAGGAAACCCAGCAAGCACGGGGAGAACATAAAAACTCCATGCACACATAGACGCGAATCGAACCCAGACCCTGGAGGTGCAAGGCGACGGTGCTAACCACTACACCACCGTGTAACACCAGGGTAACATTCTGCTCTGAACAATTCACCACACTCATACAAACTCCCCCCCCCCCCCCTACTACACAAATAAACCACACCCATTTGTTTTCTTCACAGCTCAGCCCTCACACCTCCACAACTCCATGGATTTCCTTTTCCTTTTGGATGTTCCTTAAATCCAATAAAGACGACTCAGAGCGCTCAAGCTTTTTTTTTTTTTTTTCAGACCCAAGACCCCTGTGGACTGTAAATTCATGTTTCTGTGGAGTTATTTTATTGAAAGTTTTATATTTAGATTAGTTTTATTAAATAACATACCTGCAGTTAATTTGAGCTTATTCATTATTCATAACCATGCCTTTTTTGGAACTATAGAGATTAGGACTGTACTTATTCACTTCAGGAGTCGAGGTCAACATGCTAATAATTTTAGAACTCAGTAATACGTATAATAGTTTTTTTGCACATACTGGTGGCTTGTGCTTATCCCTGGAACAAAAACCTGGTTAAACTTCACAGCCTCCTGAGGGTCCATAAGAACGCAGAGGCTTCGGATTGGCCCAAATGGGACCTCAAACATGTTTGGTGACCTGAACTTTACTTTTGTTTAAGTTACAGCGTTTACAAAATCTACCGTAGCACTCAGCTGGGTCCAGTTTCAACTGCTTGGATCAAAGCGTGAAAGAAACGTTTCTCTAGTCAGTCATTACACATTTCTCAATTATCACACACTCAACTGAAAACCATTGAATTTCCACCCAATAGTTGGATTATTTTACTTCTTTATCACATTGTGTGACTGTCACTGCTTAGTTCCATCCAATTAAAACCTAAACCACATAGAAAATTCTTCCAGCTCACTTTAACATTCCAATACAATAATTAAAGTGACGTAGTGAATTATAATGATGATAATTTTCACTTGTATGTGGAGCCTTTCAACTCATCATTCTCATCATTCAACCGTAACCGATACCTGAACACAACCCCTCCCACCCCACACACACACACACACACACACACACACACACACACACACACACACACACACACTGTCAAGGAAAATGTGAATTATTTCACACATCCACTGTGATCAAAAGGAATTTCCCAAAGATAAATAAATAAATCATTAGGATGCTTTTAATTTCCTCGTGTCATTAGCACAGACACTAGTCTAGCTTTGTGCATTTGTTAATTCTATTCCAGAAATCAATTACTTCTGTAACTCAAACATCCCCTTTAACAAAGTTAAATCATTTTATTTCTAATCACATGCTGTTACTAGTAATTATCACATTCCTACAAACATTAGACAGGAGGTGTGGCCTAACTTTCAGAGGAGAAGCTATAGTGAAGAAGTGATCGGGATGATGAAATAATTCAAGTATCTGCATAGGACTTGTGAGATCTGACACAGATTATGCTTTTTTTTTTTAGAAGTGTGTGAGGCAGAGAGCAAAAGAATTGGCAAATCAGTAGTTATAAGTTTGCTTTCCTTGTTAGCAGCGTTAATCTCACACAACTAATGTGTCTTGATTAATTGCTTGTTTTTTTTTTTTTTAAATGTTTAATGATGCTCTAAACACCTACTTGGAGTGTTTCTATACGTACGCCCATCAGAGTGAAAGAAATGACATGACACCGAATGACTCTTTTTTACAGAATTTTTCTTGTCTTACTTTTACCCGGAATCTCACTGTGCTGTAATTTGACTGTAAAGTATAACATGAGGTGATCTCAATCCCCAAATGTCCAAGAACATCTAATAATCGCATAAATCCTGGTGTTTGACTTGGATTAGGAGTTTAATCTCCTCCACGCGGACTAGAGACAATGCTCTGAAACGTCCTCCTGTAATTCTGCCTTATCAGACTGAGAGATTAACGACAAGAGTCAGAACTTCCCTCAAGGGCCTTAAAGGTTTTCAGGGTAAACAGTTAGCCCCTAAAGGAATCTTTCTGGATGATTCTAGAATTGGAGGATCATTGAATCACAGAAAAAGTGAATAACGTATTTACAAGATGACCTGAAGTGATGGAAAGAAAATGAATTTGATATTGAATGCAAAACAAGAAAGGAGTAAAAACACGTCAGGATGTGCTGTTAAAGGGAAATGATTAATAACAGAGTGTGTAGTGATGTGACAAAGTGTAAAAACATGAAGTTAAGATTTTTTAAAACTGAAAAACATCATTTACTTTTTATCCATTTATTCTTACTCTTAAGTTCTCATTTACATTATAGCAGCTATAAACACCCATTCCCTCAACATCCTTTTGTTTTGTTTTTCTCCTTATCTGGTTATTGAGTTAAAAAAAAAAAAAACACACACACACATTGTAACCTCATCTCTCTTAGCCTGGTAGGAAAACTCCCTGACATTGGAGACTCCTTCCATTAAATAAACATCTTTATTTGTTAATTCCTAGTTCTATGAACTGGGATCCTGTGATAATTTCACATTTGTGTGCTTACTGTAGATTTATCATGGCCGAGGCTCTCGTTTGTGACTGTGACAGTCGCAGGAGGCGTGGGTCACACACAGAGAAAAAGATTCCCACGCTTTCAGAGTGGCGGTGATATGGCAGAGGATAGGTTCAATTCCCCAGTATCTCTTAAGCATCCTGTGTTTATCATCCTCAGCCTGCAGCACATCTTTATTATGAATTGGCATCCTGTTGGGTTTTGATATCGCAAATTGGATATTTTATGGTTTGGGGAAAGGCGCCTATTTATTTCTTTTTTTTTTTACTTTTTTATTTTTATCTCACACTTGTATTCATGACCTCTGAGGATGCATATAAACGCTCTAAAGACAGTGGAAGAGGATGCTTCACTGGCTTTGTGAATAATAAAATAAACATGCTCTAGCTTGGGCTGTAAGTTTAATCAGAATGATGCATGATTCAGGAATAGTCCTATGTGCTTCTTTTCCATTTTGTCTCCCAGACAAAAAGAATCACAGAATCCTGTTTCACTTCCCAGGTGAATACGCAGCCTTTGGCGTATAGGCTAATTACTGTGTTAAATAATACATTTCGTAGCCATGTCTAATTAAACCTCATCACTGAGTTTCTCTCTTCTTCTATGCCAAAAGTATTACCGTAAACAGAAGAGGGGGAAAAGTGGAAAAACCCAGGAAAGTAGTTGACTCCAAACCGTAATTGCTGACAGTATTTATTCCAGCAGAGCCCAGTGATGCCTGATTACCGTCGGCCCTGATTAACGACTCGAGTGCTCGGCTTCACGTCTGAGAATTGTTCGGGATTAGAAAAGACAGACTAATATCAGTGTTGTCTAAATGCCTAATAACAGAGTGGACACATTAGAGAAAGTGGAGCAGTGCTCTTGTTAAATCGCTTTCTGGTGTCTGGTGTGACAGAAAAGTGTCATTAAAGAGATGAACGAATATTGATCATATTCTTGAAGCTGATACAGTTTTGGTTGGCTGTTTTTTTGTTTTCACAATTCAGTCATTATTTTGGTAATAAATGGTACTTTTCAATCATCATTCATTCTTGATAAAAACGTATTAAATGGGCATGATTACAGTCATGCTATGTTTTCTTTACAGAGTAAAATTTGTACAGCATTGACTTTCAAATCAGATTTTGCAAATCTAATTTAATTAAGGAAAGTTTATTTGAGCAAAACATTCATGTCAGTGTCAAATCCCAGATCGACACTTCTTCCTATTTTCAGTAATTATGTCTTTATTATTATTAGTTGTACTTTAATTACAGTTTAGTAGTAATCTGTAAGAGTTATAACTGTGTAATAATCCTGGGCTTTAATGGGTTAATCAGTTACAGTAGCTGTCCATGGTGCTGAAAAAAACGCAATGACAATAACAGCTTGATTTATTTAAATTTTCAAATAAATTGAATATTTTAGATGAAAACGTACAAAATTGTGAATTTTATTTCCTCCCAACTGTCATTCGGGAAATATATTTTCTTCCCATCCAGCTTTTGAAACAGTGTGTTTATTGTTTTTCTCTTCCTGTTCAGGCGTCACTTTTCGAGCATGTTCGAGCCTTTTAAATATTTAAATATCTAAAAATCTACATATATTTACATATGTAAACTTACATCTCCCATAAATTAGATGGCACAAATGAAATGAAGCTCTACGAAATAACTACCTAGACGGAAATAAATTAAATATACAGTATTTAATGCAATCGAATAGCTCCAGGAAGATGCTGTTTGTTACAACAATGAATAATAATAATAATAATAATAATAATAATAATAATAATAATGTTAACATTTTTATTTTGAAAAAGCCTTTTATAGCAAATGAATTTATGCTGAATCAGTAAAGTTGATAAATACGCTAATATTTAAAAATACGAATTATTTTAACCAGGTGTGTATTTTCATTAATCCACATTTCAATGCGAATAATAACATTTTATTCTCAGTCAAATAAATTATGTTTGGATTTCATTCTCTCTTTCCCGTATATACATATTGAAATAAGTTTATATATATTTTCTATCCACTTGGCCACGGCCACACACACACACACACACACACACACACACACACACACACACACACACACACACACAGTGTCGGACTTCAGAGACGGAGCGATGATGTCGTGATTAAACACACCCAATTAAACCGGTGAATAATTACATTCTCTAATCACCTGCGCGAGGTTTTAATTGCTTTAACGACACGTTTCATTAAATGATTGCACTCGACAGTTTTTTTTGCACTTCGTTGTTTTCCAATTAACACACTGACACACACACTGTCGTGGAAATTGTTTCAATAATTATGATTAGGCTCCTTCTCTTCTCCTTTACTTAGGATAATCGAGAACTCACCATCATTAGTTAGTCCATCTTTCTTTCATTCATAAAAAAAACTTTAAAACATATTGGCATTATAGCCTAAATTAAAATACCAGATTAAAAAAAATAATAAAATAAAAACAATTGTTCATCTCTTTCACACCAATCAATCAGGCAAAAAAGTATAAGTTTGATCAAAATATTTTAATAAAGCTTTTTTTTTCCAGGACATCAACATATACAAATGGCCCTGTGCAGTCCTAGTGAACCGGATGTACAGTATCTGCAGTGCTCATCATGATGACCTGACAACAAACCCCAAGCCCAAATCTCATTCACAGCCTGCTGCATGAGAGTGGAGGAAAAGAATATAAAAGAAAGAGAGAAGCCTGATGTACAGCAAATACACTGATGTAATAAACTAAAATCAAACCAAAGTCAACTCAAACCAGCCTGCACCATGGTGATGTTCTGGGAAAAAAATAAGAATAAATAAGTCCATCATCACAATAATTTCCGCAATTTTCACTCCATCGGTACTCAACAAAACGCAAACATGGACGTAAAATTCCAGCACATTATTATTATTATTATTATTATTATTATTATTATTATTATTATTATTATTATTATTATTGCAGGACAGCTATTAGTTAAACAGGAGATCCCATAAACAAATCGTGCAGGCAAAGTAAAATGAATGCTCACATGTTGCCAGGTCGGAGCAGCTCACTGTGTCTCACTGTGTCTCACTGTGTCTCACTGTGTCTCAGGGTCCATATTCCCATAAAATAAAATGTCCATTCTCTCTCAGCAATCACACATAGACTTTATAGCTTTCAGTTCACTCGCACGAGCACTTGTTTTATATATACATACATACGTACACGCTGGTGTGCGCAAGCACACACGCACGCACACACACACACACACACGCGCGCGCGCGCGCGCGGATTTCAAGTATCTGAACCAAAAGTAAAAGAATGAAGGAAAGAAAGAAAGAAAAAAAAGAACAGAAAACAATCACACTGCGGCAGATCTGCTGAAATCCTAGTCGATGTAAGAAAAGTTGAGAATCCGGGTTTGGAATATGAAATATGCAGCGTACAGGCTTCGGGTTTAGTGTCACAGAGGATGTGTGTGTGTGTGTGTGTGTGTGTGTGTGTGTGTGTGTGTGTGTGTGTGTGTGTGTGTGTGTGTAGGTGTGTGTGTGTGTGTTTTAAGGCTTGTCGGTACACTGTTTACACAGACTGGAGGTGACGCTGTTGAAAAGGGCACACTTGTCGGGGCACGACGAGGCCGCGGCGGCTCCGGTGGGGAAGGGGGGGTAGGCGGCGGCGGCGGGCGGCTGCTCGTAGGCGCTGAGGCTCGGTGCGAGCGACACGGCCTGGCCCTGGTTCAGGTACGCCACGAGCCGCCTCATCTCCTCGAGCGCCTGCGCCTGCATGAGGATGTAGTTCTTGGCGAGGAGCAGCGTGGCGATCTTGGAGAGCTTGCGCACGGACGGGCTGTGCGCGTAAGGGATGACGGCCCGCAGCTCGTCCAGCGCGTCGTTCAGGTCGTGCATCCGTCTCCGCTCGCGCGCGTTGATGTTGAGCCGCAGCATCTTCTGCTCGCGGTTCTTCTTGCCGCCCGATTCGCACTTGGCGCTCGACGCGCCGGCCGCTCCCACCCCCGCGGCGGACGAAGAACCCGTCCTCGGGTCGCGCGCCGTCGCCAGGAGCATCATCTCGCACCGGCCGTCGCTGTCGTCGTCCGGACTCTGCTCCCCGCCGCTGCTCTGTCCGCTCACGCCCTCGGCGCCGTACTGCGCCCGCATGGAGACACCAGGGAGGCCCAGCGAGCCCACTCCCACTCCCACTCCGACAGCCTGAAGCGGGTCCGAGTCCGGCGGGTCGAAAGATCCGAGAGGAGACTGGCGCTCTCTGCACGGCGGCTCGGACCCGGGAGCGCGCAACGAGTCCATCTTTTTACCCGAGACGCTCAGAGTTTTGTGAAAAACGTCCCCAAAGTTCGTCCTCCTGTCCATAGTTTCGGTCTGCTTTTGTTGTTTTTTTGTTTGTTTGTTTGTTTTGTTTTGTTTGTTTTATCCCCGCAGACTGAACTCAATCTCTCTCTCTCCTTCTCTTACTTTCTCGTGTGTCATGTGAAGCGCGAATCTTCACTTGTCAAATCAAAAAGTGAGACGCGAGGAAGCGGAGACTCCTCCTAAATGCGCGCCCGTGTGTCCACATCCACATCCACATCCACCGTGTTCCCCCACCCTCCCTCTCCAAATCTCCACCGATCATCATCATCAGCATCATCACGAGCAGGGGGTGAGTCTTTACATCATTATCTCCATGCGGGCTCCGGGTTGCCAGATTTGAACAGAGTACTGAGTAAAAAAAAAAACACTCCATGTTTCATTTTTAACCAGTGAAAGTAAAAACAAGGTTAATTAATATCCTGAATTAAATAAAAACACACACACACACACACACACACACACACACACACACACACACACACACACACACACAATCCTGTTATAGTCTGTGTGTTGGGGAAAAAATTAAACCAGGTTAGAGTGCCAAGGAACAGTCAGCACCTGGCAACACGTGGCTGGTTATTAATATGAAGATGATTGGCCTGGAGTAAAGTAGATGCACCAATCAGGCTTTAATGTTTTAAGTAATGGAATTAAACGGTAGTGATCAGGGGCTCTTTCTGTGCTTCACTACAAAGTTGGGACAGATTCTTAAAGAGATCCTGTGTCCCTGTAGCCTCTCTCTCACTCTCTCTCTCTCTCTCTCTCTCTCTCTCTCTCTCTCTCTCTCTCTCGCTCTCTTTGAACGTGTTTTTGTCTTTAATCTTTCATGATTTCTGCCTTGGTATTTGACTACATTTGATATTTTTTGTTTTATTTTATACTGTATATGATGCTCTGTATATCCATAAAATGTTCATTCAAATGTCTACAAATTACACACTAATTACATTACAAACATTTTACATCTGATGTTTACTGATATGGCTTACAAAAACATTCACCATATTTTCATGTCCAAAACTTCACATAGGCTGGATACTGAAGAATAATTATTATATTATATTTTAATAGTAGGGAAAGGCACATTTAAGGTTTGATCAAATACAATTATATGATTTGTTGCTTAATTCAAATCTTTTGTAAACTTTTTACTACTAACTTTAAAACCTTCTTAAAAATTTCTCATCATCTGTTTGAGCATATAAAATGATGATCATAAAATGTGTAGATGTTGATTAGAAACAAATCACAGTTCATAGGCTTATTATTGCACTCATTATAATATGCTATTGTTTCTGTAGTTGATTCACATTTGCATTTATTGTTTATTATTATTATTATTATTATTATATATTATTATTATTATTATAAAAAATCAATTTGCATTTCCCCCCCTTTTTTTAAGACAAGAGTTGTGGATCTTTGTGGATTCTTAGTATCATGACAAGCTAAATGGTTATACTTTTTTGTCTTATACTCTTCCATAGAGGAAATAATAGTGGCCGGAGTTGAGGAAACAGCTGCTATAACATAAGTGAGAACAGGAACTGACATGTTTTTTCCAGACATGCCACAACATATTAAATGCATACGTTTATAAATTGAAAAAAGTATGTCTTTTGGTGTCTCATTAATAAATCACAGTGTGTTGTAGTAACCCATAAGAGGAGAAAACATTCCAGGTGCTGTTATAGGAAAATAATGAATGTTAGGCTAGTAGTTAGTAGCCTAACTCCACTTCTTAGCACCTCACAGTTGTTGATGATTTTCTCACAGCAGCATGTCAAGAAGTGTTTCACTGCATTCTTAGATTTATCTTCTTTCTGTCTCAAAACTAGACGTCTACGTCTGACACCGAGCCTGTCGTCGCTAAAGAGTCAATTTACATAAAAGTCATTTATTCCTTTAATCCTGAAGCTTTTTACTCAGAAGAGGAAGAATGCAGGTCTATTTTAGTGAGACTGTGTCACAGCTGACAGATGACTCGGCTCTGCTCAGTTTGTTGTGCTTACTCATACTGACATTTGGAGCATCGCTTTACAGCGAATCTTTCATTTTTCACACTTGGTCATGCCTTTCTATTATTTTTTTTTTTAATATTATGTCTAAGAAAAAAGACTCCTTTTGATATATCATAAGATAGATACCACTGAGTGAAAACGTTTTAAACATGTATTTCTGATTCGTTCATGGTTGTGTTTTGTTTCTTTTGTTTCAAAATATAAGTCAATATAATAATGTAAAAAAAAAGATTCAAAACTCAGCATTGCTTGTACTCTCTATGAATACCAACTATGGCATTGAAGAGCATCTGAAGAGCACTCTGAGCTTGTCTAGGCATGAGGGTCAGAAATGTTAGGGATGAGTGTTAGTGATGAATGAACATGACTGGGTCGCCACCAAGTGGCCACTTCATTCAAAAGCAGTAAATCAAAAGCATCATAACACTTTTTTAAAAATTATTATTAGCATAAAAAAATAGTAAATCAGAAGTAAAAATCTTGAATTTCTGCTGAAGAGAAAAGGATTTATTCAATGTTTTTTTGTAGCTCTTTCTTGATTTACTCTGTGCTTTAATCCAACACAAGTAAAGAGGAGTAATAAATGCTAATAAATAAAATACATTTATTTATTTATTTATTTATTTATTTTTGAGAAAATAAAAACTTGAAAACTTGCTGACTGTTACAAAGCTCTGACACTGGGGACTCCACATGTTACATAAACATTGAAGTAAAACAACAACAACATGAACCCCACCAATGATAGTAAGCATCAACAACAGCAACAACAGCATCAGCAACATCAACAACAACAACAGCAACAAAACAGCAGCAACGGCAAAACGAACAACAAAACCAAGAATAACAGCGAAAGCAACAATAACAACAACCACAGCAACAACAACGAAAGAGAAACAACAATGACAGCAGCAACAAAAGCAACTGCAGCAACAACACTACAGCAACAACTGGAACAACAACATTACCAGAAACAACAGCAATAACAGCAGCAGCAGCAGCAGCAGCAGGAACCACAATTAGAAGGACAACAGCTGGGAACTAAAATGGGTTCTTCTTTGACTTAAAGAACCATTTCTACTGTAGTCCAGTTATTGAGTTATTGTTTAATGTTGCAGACTCTAAGAGAAAATTCATTAAAGCCAGACCTGTCATGCCATTACAGGAGCCATTAAAGGTTCTGCGCATTACAGTGTTTGTCTGTCCAAAAGGTCTTAAGGTAGAACCACTTAAGAACACAAACAATGTCACATTCTGGAGTAACACACTAACAAATAGCTAAAAATCAAGACTCGTTCTTTAAGGAACGACAATGTCTCTTTTGTGAATAAACATGATTCTCACTTTGACAATCCTCTCAAAGTTGAAGCTAGAGCCATTAGAGGTTCTTTAGATGTCCTTCTGGGGAACCATAAAAGCTACTATGTAGACCCCGCCCACTTCTTTCCTGTCTGAAAACGCTCCAGTTTAAAGTGTAAAAACTTTTGGCTTCGCAAAGAACCCTTTATAAGAACAAATAAAGTCACAGTCACAAATAAAGCAGCAGCAAAAGTAAGAACAACAACAACAACAACACACCTGGCTAGAGATTACTGACCAGAAGTTCATGTTGGGATCTGCTTTATATGACATCCCATCTGTTTGAATAAAAAAAAAAATGTGGTAACTTTCATTTTAATTATGTAAATTCTAAAAAAAAAAAAAAAAACAAGTAAAATGTTTAATATTGTATTAAAGCAACAATTAAAGGTTCTATGTAAAAAGGTAGAACCATGATAAAATGCTAAAAAAAAAAAAAAAAAAAACACCTTTAACTGTCCATAAAAGATTGATTTTATCATAAATTAGCGTTAGAGTTCTCAGAGGGTCTCCACTACATTATATTCTACAGATGGTGGAGAAACTGATTCAGTATCATATCGCAAATCGTTTGTGTGGTGATTCATGTTTCACCTTATTGACTCCGTAATCGATTTTTTAAATGTTAATTCACAACACGTACAGGTGAAACATTTAGAAAAATCAGAATATCGTGCAAAGTTCATTTATTTGAGTAATACAACTTAAAAGGTGAAACTAATATATGAGATAGACTCATTACATGCAAAGCAACATAGTTCAAGTCGTGATTTGTTGTGATTGAGATGATTATGGTGTACAGCTCATTAAAACCACAAACCCACAATCTCAGAAAATTAGAATATTACAGTACATGCAATCAATAAAACAAGTTTTGTACCTAGAACAATATCAGACCTCTGAAAAGTATAAGTATGTAAACGTACTCAGTACTTGGTTTGGACCCCTTTTGCAGCAGTTACTGCCTCAATGCGGCGCGGCATGGAAGCTCTCAGCCTGTGGCACTGCTGAGGTGTTATGGAAGGCCAGTATGCTTCAATAGCGGCCTTCAGCTCTTCTGTATTATTCTGTGGGCAGGTACTGGAAAATGAAGTTGAAGTGCTCCTGGTAGACGGCTGCGTTGACCCTGGACTTAATGAAGCACAGTGGACCAACACCAGCAGATGACATGGCTCCCCAAATCAACACAGACTGTGGAAACTTCACACTGGACTTCAAGCATCTTGCAGTGTGTGTGTGTGTGTGTGTGTGTGTGTGTGTGTGTGTGTGTGTGCCTCTCCATTTTTCCTCCAGACTCTGGTTCATTGGTTTCCAAATGAGATGCAAAAGTTGCTCTCATCAGAAAAGAGGACTTTGGACCACTGAGCAACGGACCAGTTCTTTTTTTCTTTAGCTTCTGACGTTGTTTGCTGTTCAGGAGCGGCTTGACAAGAGGAATATGACATTTGAAGCCCATGTCCAGGATCCGTCTGTGTGTGGTGGCTCTTGATGCGCTGACTCCAGCCTCGGTCCACTCCTTGTGAAAGTCCCCAACACTTTTGAATGGATTTTTCCCGAGAATCCTCTCCACGCTGCGGTCATCCCTGCTGCTTGTGCGCGTTTCCCTTCCCCATAACCTTCTATTGATGTGCTTTTGATATAAAACCGTGGGAACATCCTATTTCTTTTGCCATGGCCTTTTGAGGTTTTCTGCACAACTGTCAGGTCCGCAGTCTTCCCCATGATTTCGCTTCCTGCTGAACCAGACTGCGAGACCATTTAAAGGCTCAGGAACCTTTGCATTTGCAGGTGTTACGGCTTAATTGGCTGATTAGAGTGGTAGATTTGAGCCTAGAATATTGCACCATTTCACGATATTCAAATTTTCTGAGATTGTTTGTTTATTTGGGGTTTTCATGAGCTGTACGCCATAATCATCTCAATTATGAAAAAAAAAAAAACACGGCTCAAACTATCTTGATTTGCATGTAATGAGTCTATCTCATGTATTAGTTTCACCGTTTAAGTTGCATTACTGAAATAAATGAACTTTTACACGATATTCTAATTTTTCGGGTTTCACCTGTATGTTTGTTTGAATTTTGAGGCGGTTATATGTTGCAGTTCCGTTATGATCCTGTAGGTGGCATGCTGTAAACTGTTCCCACACTGGCAGGCAGCACAGCACCCTGTGTAGTAGGAGGGAATTATTTGGCAAGTTTGTTAATCTATATAGACAGACAGACAGACATTAACTAACAGAATTGCGATACAAATCCTGGGTATGGTGATTTCGTATCAGGTGGCTCCTCGTGATTCTTCCGTCTTATATATTCAGAATTTTCCAGAATTTTCCTTGCCTTTAAAGACGAAGAAAACTAAAGAGGGACAAGACATTAGCACTTGAGTAAGGTCTTCATGCAGATGTGATCATTCTTGTCTCCGCAGCTCGGGGTGTAAAGGAGCGTTCTTTTGGCCAGGCAGTAGAGCAGAACCTCCTCACAGACAGCTGAGGGCCCGAGGCTCGCTCTTCATCTTGTGATGGCAGAACAGAGGAACACCTTCATGCCCAATCAAACAGTGCTAATGAGACGAGATGAGCCAGGACGGTCAAACCGCAGCCACCGACTCCAACGGCACTTCTCCTCCTGCAGCATGGACACATTAGGTACTGAAGTACAGAGCTGTTACTGAGATTCCCGCTCAGGAACAGGGGGGACTCAGAGAGCAAAACAAGAAACAGAGACACAGGGAGCGACAGAGAGACGGAAACAGTGAGGACGAGAAAAAGCGAGACATAGACAGAGAGTAAGAGAGAGAGCGAGACAGGCAGAGAGAGCAAAACACAGAGACAGACAGCATGGACAACAGAGAACAAAACAGCAACACGGACACAAAGAGTGACAGACTGACAGAAAGAGTGAGAGAGACAGAAAAAGCAAAACAGAGAGAGAGAGAGAGAGAGAGAGAGACATGAGAAAGTCACAGAGAGTGAGAGAGAGACAGAGAGCAGGAAAGAAAGCAAGGAGACAGAAAGACAGAGGCAGAGAGAGACTGAGACAGATACGGAAAGATTGAGACAAGTAGACAGAGAAAGCAAAATAGAGGGACAGTGAGAGTTAGAGTGAGACACTAATATCTTACTACCGATCCTGCACTGTTAATTCATGTGTCCTACACACACTACAGGCAATTTGGGACACCGATCAGACAAATCAGCATGTCTTTGGACTGTGGGAGGAAACTGGAGTACCCGAAGGAAACCCACCAAGCACGGGGAGAACATGCAAACTCCATGCACACAGACCGCCAGGCGGGAATCAAAGCATCAGTGCTACGCCACCTTGTTGCCAGATCTAGCGGTAGTGCATCCTAAATAAAACCCTGCAGCTCCATCGGCCTTCTCTCCCGATGCCCCGCCCCTGCCTGCCCTCATCATAGAGGAGGTGCCCACAGCAACACACTCCACGTCATTTCTTTATCAGTAGAATATATGGAAATAGTCCAAGTCTGTATTTGTTTTCATTTTTGAGTGTGGGAAAAAAAAGTGTGGAAATGAAACTCAGTGTTTGCTGCCATTATTTGACGACCAGTGCCTACGTTTATCATTAAAACGTTCTAGACATGATTTGAGTTCATACTGAGTGATGTAAAAAATTGTTTGTGGCTATAAAAATGACAACTCATAATCAAAGAATTTGTAAGCTAATGATCTTGTAGTAACCAATTTGTACCACATGATGTCAGTGTGTACATGGGCAGAAGGCTCAAGGGGGAAAATACTCTGCATTATTAAAGAGAGAGAGAGAGAGAGAGAGAGAGAGAGAGAGAGAGAGAGAGAGAGAAGAATTAAACAACACAGTGGTGTGGTGGAGTGGAGACAGTGCTCAGTCCACTCTGAAATGTATTATTTTCCTGTAGAAGCATAAAAACAAGATTTGATTCCTCTTATGGCGGTCCAGGGTGTACCCTGCCATGTGCCGTAAGTCTCCTGGCTCCAGGCCCCCCGTGACCCTGAATACAGGATTAAGCGGTATAGATGATGAGTGAGTGAGTGAGTGATTCCTCTTATATCAGAGCAAATGTCAAACTAAAAAAAGAACCTCAAACCATAATTCAATTATACTGAATAACTAAAAATGGAAACAGATGTTGTACTGTGACAGGCTGCAATGTGCCTAAAAATAACATCCTCAGCAGCAACCTCATTTTCCCTCTCGTCTGTTCCAACCACTCCACATTCAGCATCACCAGTATACTAATCACTGGCCTGATCAGCTGTCATCATCTGCACCTGTTTCTCACTGGTTCATCCCGCTGTTTTTTTTTTTTTTTTTTTTCAACAGTAATAAAACATCATGATTGTTTTTTTCACAGTAGATTCAGTAGAATCTGTAGATTCAGGGTATGTTTAATTTATGTGCCATTTTATTATATTGTGTTTATTAAATTCAGCTTTTGGTACACATATTCATCCATCAAACTGGCTATTCATTGTATCAGCCATCCACCATTCCTCCATCCACCCACCTATTGTTACGTCTATCAATCGAACCATTCATTCAACTATTTTTCAGCGAAACCTATCCATCCATCCAAACATACATACATCCATCCATCCAAACATCCATCCATCCATCCATCCATCCATCCATCCATCCATACATACATACATACATACATACATACATACATACATACATACATACATACATACATACATACATACATACATACATACATACATTCTTCCATCCACCACTACTTCTGTATCCAACTTTTCATCCAACACACATTCATCCAGGCATTTATTGTTACATTCATCACTCCAAACAACCTTCCATATTTTCATCCAACAACCGTGCATTTTTATATCGTTCCATCCATCCATACATCCATATATACTGTGTATATATATATATATATATTAATCCATTCATTTGATCCATTCATTCATCCATCCATCCATGTATTGTTACGTCTATCAATCAAACCATTCATTCAACCATTTTTCAGCGAAACCTATAACTCCATCCAAACATACATACATACATACATACATTCTTCCATCCACCACTAGTTCTGTATCCAACTTTTTATATCGATCCATCCATCCATACATCCATATATACTGTATGTATATATATATATAAATATATATTAATCTTTTGATCCATTCATTCATCCATCCATCCATGTATTGTTACACCCACCCACCCATGTATCCATTACCCGCCCATCTTTCTACCCATCATTCATCCATACAGCCATCCACTCATCCAATGTATAGAATGGAGAATATCTGGTCATTTATTTATCCATCCATCCATCCATCCATCCATCCATTCAATCACTGACCAGTCATCCCTTTGTCTATTCATTCTTTAAATCACACCCATCAATCCCTTTATCCACGTGTGTTTTTCTGCATCATTTTATCATATAATTCATCCGTCTTATCTACTGACCCACTCATCAATCTTTCCTGCCCGTGACCCGTTCATTCTTTGTCTTTGCATCTTCCTGCATCTCATTTATCTATCTACCTATCTACTAACTATCTAGTTTCGTTTATTCAAGTTCAGTTTATTTGTCATATGCATGTCAACACGGGGCCAACAGTACAATGACGTTTGTGTGAGTGTGTATGTGTATGTACAGTATATGTATCCATATATGATCCATCTACATTCATTTGTCCTTTTTTTTTTTGTTTGTTTTTTTGATCATCCCTGCTTCCATCCATCCCTCGCTCTATCCGTCCCGTGTCCCTGTCTCTGTAGTGTTCTGTAGTGTAAATGAAGGTCAGAGTGTTGCCGTAAACGGCTCAGCGTCCCCGCAGCGTCAGCATTAACGTCTCTCTGATCCTGAAGTGCGGACCCGCTCCACGCGCCCCGCGCTTTTGTGTCCTCGCAGTCCTGCGGCGCGCGAGCGCTGAAGTTTGCAGCGTATAATACATGCTAATTCAATTACTTCTCCGGCTCTCTTTGTGCCTTTAACAAACATCAGTTGCTTAGCAACTGAATTGGATCAAGAGATGTTTCCGCCCCCCCCCACCCCCCCCCCCTCACCCAGTAGCAATTTCATCATTTCAAAGTGGTCACTTCATACCAATTAGTCCGTGTTCTTCATGTGAGAGCGGCTGGTGTGGCTGCAGAGAGGATGGACCTACCTCGTCCGTCTGCTGCCATGGGGCGGTGGTGTAATTCGGAGAATAGTGTGTGTGTGTGTGTGTGTGTGTGTGTGTGAAAGACTGTAATGTAACACTGCTAACCCAGCTTCTGTTATCAGTGTAAAATCGAAAATCCGTTTATGACTCGTGTAAACACTTTGTGCTTTCTTTTTACAGGTTTGTCACGTTATATTCTTCTCTTAGGAAATAAAAATGTGATGCTAAACGTGACATTGTTCAGATTTCAATGAAAAAGCCTTCAAAGTGAAGTGAAACATCAGACAGACGGTTATAACTCTCACTGATTATCATCTATCCTTTGATTTTTATTAATGATTTAAGAAAAGAAACATGTTTCTGCATAAAAATTGATACCTTATGATAACTCGGTCCCTGATCTGATTTCTACACTCTCTGCCAAAGTGTAGGTGCATCAAGGAGAATTTTTATTTTTATTTTTATTTTATTATTTTTTTTATTTATTGGACTTTTAATGTGCATTAATACAATGTGTATGTGTGTTATTAATTTAATGCACAGTGTGTACATTTTATCATTGCATTATATTCATATTTCCTGCTAACACATTCAGCAAATACTAAACATCCCTCCCTCTCAGTGGTGTCTTCTCATCAAAAGATAAAAGAGCACTTTATTATTTCTGAGGGAGCGTATCGCTTTTTATTATGATGTCATGTCTTGCTGATAATCTGATTTGATTCGATCATTATGTCGCATTTTTCTGACCACATTCCATTGCACGGCTAATCTGCTTATCTGTTCTTAAACGTTGATTTTTCATCAACAGGGGGCGCTGTTGTTTTTCACTTGCAGGGACTTGCAGGCGATTAGGTAAGAGAGATTTTGAAGTCTAGTTTTGTCTCAAGATAGTAACAGGTATTTGTAAGAAATCAGAAACAATGAAGCAGGTCAGTTTATTATTGTTATAGATTTTTTCTCCATCATTTTTCCATTGTTCATCGAAAGGACAGAGGGTTTGTTGGAACATCTACAAACGTTGTGAGATCAAATCCTAGGATTGTCAATGAGGATATTAAACAAGACACACATCTCTATGTTTAAAATGTTAAACACAATAAAATCTTAATCTATCAGATGAATTCAAGTCAATTTATTTCTACTAGTGTGAGTTAGGATTTGTAAAAATTTGAAGAATATAAAGTGTAAGGTCAAAAGTTGATGTCTGAGCCAACTATCAAAAAATAAAAATATGACAAAAAATAGATAAATATTAATAGATTTCTATAATCTTCAACAAACATTAACTTTGGCAACTTTACAGAATTAACCAGTAATAATAATAATTTGTGTGTGTGTGTGTGTGTGTGTGTGTGTGTGTGTGTGTGTGTGTGTGTGTGTGTGTGTGTGTGTGTGTGTGTTCAATATTAAACAAGTACGCCTACTGAAGCCAACTTCATTTCATACTGCTGATTTCGCAAGATTTATCCCTGTCATTAAAACACTTATTTTTAAAGAACTTCAAATACTGTACATTAAAATAAATATGAGATATTTCGCCTCTTCATGTACAGTATGTTAGTTTTGAGGGTTCATCAATATAAAACATTTCAACAATTAAAAACAGTGATGCACAGTCCTGCAGCATCCTGATTAACTAACGTGCTGATGATATGTAGAATTTGGACAGATTGTTCTCGATTTGATTTGTTATCGATCATGAATGCTAATTCTGCATTAAGGAAATTCTCATGGTGTTGAGGCCTTAAAAATTCCACACAAATATATTTTTTTAAATAATCTCATTTTTACAAATGTTTCATTTATACATTTTTCTGATGATGAGCACATTCTGAATGAAAATTTACATGAACATTTTATGTCAATGATAATCTTAATAATTGTGTATTAGCAAATAATCATTTATGCTCCCTCATGCAGTCAGGTAAAGAGATAAAAATGATTTAAAGACTCTATGGGGAACTGATTTAACTCCATTTTCATCTCTTATTAATCTCTAAGATTTATGTTTTAAATATTTTAAATCTTTTTAAAATCTTTAAAAAATTGGTTGTTTTTTTCCCCTTGTATAAGGAGACAATGCAACGTATTCAGCACCACAAGACCTGGACAGCGCCTCAATTCCAGCATAAACAGTACAATCCTTTATCCATATGAAAATTCACTATTTTTTAATATATAAAATCTAAATTCTGATTCTCCTTTAAAGATTTTCTTCTTACTAAGCATGGTCATGTTAAGAAAACACCAAGTGTACCTTTTTTTGTTTGTTTTTATCTTGACCTAAACCTTTAAGAGATGAAATAATTTTAAATGTTCTATATGGATTTTTATAGATTAAGGCCACAAAAAGGGAAAAGGACAAGTTATTCTTCTGTGAGTTTAAGGTTTCAAAAGATCCAAACTCAAGCCTACTGATTCAGTCATGCTTTATTTTTATTTTTTATTTTTATTAGAAATATTAAAATTCACGAGCAGTGCAGTACTGAGTGAAGACTTGACGCTTTTGGTTTGTGTGTGATGGCGAAAGGCTCCGCTCTTGGCATTCACCGCGTGCCTTAATTGTAAGACATTAAATCAAGGTCCGCTGTGAACACGGAGAGCTAGAGTCTCAGATCAATCACAGTCTGCGCACACACACACACACACACACACACACACACACACACACACACACACACACACAGATTTATTCCCAGAACCCATCCTCCTCCTTTTTCCCCACCTCAAACCCAACTCCAGTGCAAGCAGCTGTAATATCTCTGGCTCCTTGAAACAAAAAAAATCCATATTCATCCTGGTTCATGTTCCGGCGCGCGATCCTCGGTCGTCTGGTCGGTATCCTGTGAGCACCACCTTTCCTTAAGTGCTTAAAAGTGGTGCTGAGCGGATGAGGGGATGAAAAGGAAAAAAAAAGAAAAACCACACAAGCAGGCTGAATTGCCTGCTTAATTGTTGGAGCTGAAACACTGCATGATGCGCGTAAAAGACTGAGGAGGTTTCCTTCATCCTTAAAAAAAACAAAAACAACAACAACTGGGTAAAAAAGAAAATAAAATCTGCGAAGCCATTGTGAGTTTAAAGTGGAATCAGCTTCAAACAGGAATTCAGATCATTTCCAAAAAATAATAACAAATTGTTGGGTGATGTCTTCTGGAGCAAACACCTACAAGATGAAAATACACACACACACACACACACACACACACACACACACACACACACACACACACACACATTAGGTTTTTTCAATCATGCTCCAATTTCAGGTGTAGGAAATTCAAAGATAATACAAATCCAGGATATTCATGATACGGCACGTTCATTTCAGAAAAGAAAAATCACAATAGGTCCAAAATAAAAAAAATAATAAAATTAAAACATCCAAACTCAGCTGTGAAATCCCCCTGATCTCCCTGCATCCTGTCCTCCTTGATTGCCCCCCCCTTCCCACACCCCCACTCTTCTGGTTCACTTAAGGGATTTATAATCGCTCTCCAACTAAACAAATAAAGCATCTGGTGCGGGACGCTGCCTCTGCTGCCGGTAGTGACGTCACTGATCGTCTCCCTGTGTCCTTGAAAACTAAAAGTGAGGCGCGTTGCTCTGACATAATCACTCTATTTATACAACACCAGCACCACCAGCACCCTCCCATCTCTCTCTCTCTCTCTCTAACACACACACACACACACACACACACACACACACACACACACAGGGATTTGTCACATTAATCACCACACTGAAAGGTTTTAACGATGTGACCTCTTTAGATAGTCCGATATGTAGATTAGTGCTGGCTTGGACTATATTCCTACTTGCTACTCCTATAACACTGATTATATAATCCATATAGGTTTTTTAGGATCTTCAATTTATGCACACACACACACACACACACACACACACACACACACACACACACACACACACAATACAATACACCATAGTACACACTGATACACTGCGCCCACGCCTGGTGTGACAATCAAAATTTTCTTTCCTAGCAAATTTTTCATTCTCTTGACCTCAAAGATTTCACACAGACACACACACACACACGTACATAGACTCTCTCTCTCTCTCTCTCTCTCTCTCTCTCTCTCTCTCTCTCCGTCTGTCTGTCTTTTGTCAGAGGGTCACATTTATTTATTTTTTTCATTCGTAATTCATATTTTAAGGCCTGCTGAAGTGTTCTATAACACTCTCCAGACTATATCTCCATTAATGTTTCACATTACTGCTAATAGCATTAGCACGCCTCAGGCTACAGCTGATGTAATGTGAAATTCAGTAAGCGGCCATCAGTAGCCTCAGAAGCACTTAAAGCTGTGCAGAGCATCATACCTTTAGTGAGCAATCGCATCATCATTCATATCATCATCATCACCATCATCATCATCATCACTGCTTACAAGCCATTATGTTTTCACATCATGCACAAAAGTATAACAATTAAGTAATTAATTAAATAAATCAAAGTGCATGCTTTTTTCATGATGATGGTGAAACGGACAAACAAACAAACAAACAAACAAAAAAACCCGAACAAACCAAGACAAACTGAACAAAAATACCACCTGTGCATGCTCCTTAAGTTAGTACACCCTACTTATTTCGTGCATAAGGAAAAATATACATTCTGTCCCGGTTGTCCCACATCTATTGTCTGAAAAAAAAAAAAAAAAAAAAAAGATCAGGGCGATGATGCGGTGATGAGGCAAAGCAGGACATCAATCTCAAGAAGAAGAAGAAGAAGAAGAAGAAGAACACACACAAATAACACGACGTGTGTATCTAAGGATGCGCTCTACACTATAAAGCGCGACATGATGATGATGCCGCCTATTGTCCTGCGCTCTCTTTTCCCCCCCGCGCGTAACAATAGCGAGTGTATCGCGCGTCACGCACCGATGCCGAGAGCTGCATGGAAAGAGCCTTACACACACACACACACACACACACACATACGTTTTGGTCTTTCTTCAGATTTTATGAGCAAAACGAGCAGATTGCATTCCTGGATGCTGTCCTGGTGTACTTACTTACATACACACTCCTCGCTGGATGGATGGATGCAGAGATGGCGCGCAAGAAGTATCCGCTATTTGTCATGGATGAAAAGCTGGCTGCTTTTATTTCAGCCCATTCCTGCTGCCTTCCATCAGGACTGTATGCACTGTGTATGAGAGAGAGAGAGAGAGAGAGAGAGAGAGAGAGAGAGTGTAGAGCAGGAAGCGTCCGTTGTGCGGCTTGCCCTGTGTTGGAGTGAGTCAGGGGGGCTGGAGAGCCTCTGCAAAGCATGGCTGCGCTTTTTTCCCTTTTTTTTCCCCCCCGAAAGAGGGCAGGTCGCTATGTGCATTATAATGAGTTAAATCTCTACCTCCCTCCACCCCCCCCTCTCTCTCTCTTTCTCTCTCTCTCTTTCTCTCTCTCTCGCTCACACACACACACACACATGCTGCAACAGCTCTACTTGGGGGGGGGGGGGCAGCTTTTTTACCATTTACACTATTGCAGCGTGCTGTACCGGGGTCGCCCACATCTGGAGAAATGATTAGGTATCCCATCACTACATCACGCATCTGCATCCGACTCCAGGTTCGTTCCTGATCCCTGACCTCAGTGGCATCTCCAAGATGCAATCCGTCACCCGAGTAGACATATTCTCTCTCTCTCTATCTCTCTCTGTCTCTCTCTCTCTGTCTCTCTCGCTCTCTCTCTCACACACACACACACACATACTGCACCTCTGCATCACCATCATCATCATCATCATTTAGCCCTACTGTATTTCCTCGTGTCTTTCTTGCATCACTATTTGCAGCAAGTGCAAGACTACTTTTTAAAGGTTATATAAGGAATCTACGACACTATGACACGCGCTTGCGTATTTTTGGACCGTAATAGCTTACCGAAACGACACACGGACCTCTGCGTAAAGCCTTTAACACCGAAATCTACATGCATTTAACGCGTGCATGAAGGGAATCTATGTATAATCTGTGCTCCGAAATATTTCTGGGAGAAAAAAAAAAGGAGGAAAAAAAAAATCACATTTCACACACATATGACGATGCATTAATAATTAAAAGATGCGACTTGGGCAGGAGAGATCGTTTTTTCACATACCTACATATACCTATACCTGCGTTTCTTGTGAACACTTGATAATATAGTTTTTTTTTTTTTTTTTTTAAAGAGTTATTTATTAAATCCAGGTTCGTTTCATTTTTGTCTTTGATGGTGATTGCACGCGCTGCACCAAAGGGCCTTTTCTTGCTTTGAACAAAAAGCTGATATGTTTGTAGATTTTTCTGTAAGCAGCAAATTTCAGGATGATGAGGAGGAGGAGGAGGAGGAGGAGGTGTGATGATTATTAGTATTAGTCGTATACTTTATTTATTTATTTATTTATTTATTGCATCAATACCAATATCGTTAAGACCTGGAAGTCTAAATTGTAGCCTGCAATATTAGCGCGCGCTGCACTGATAAAATGGCCGCCTGCAACTTGATGTGTATGTGTGTGTGTGTGTGTGTGTTTTAAGAGCACATTGCTTTTTTTCCTTCCCTGGGAAAACAGTCTCATTGTTGGTGCTGAAACAAAGGCAGCTGCAGCAGTGAATGATGGGAGCCGGGGGTCAGTGCCTGGAGGACCCTCAGGCCCCGGAGGCGCCCCTTTTCTCTCCTCCAGCGAGGTGTCGAGGCTGCGCAGGGTCACCAGTCCATTGTGCACCATTTCCAAACAGATAAACATTTATTAATCATGCATGACCTGAGGCCTGGGGTGTTTAAAAAATCTAGGGCTGAAGGAGGAGGTGAAAGAGAAAATGGTGACTGAAGATGCGGTGGTGTGACCTGCGAGTGCAGCAGAGAAAATGTTATTCCTGTTTTATAAGCTGTTATAGCTGGTTAAGGATCATCTTTAGTCCATCATCTTTAGGAAGTTGAAGAAGGTGGATGCAGAGAAGTGCAAATGTTTACACTCAAGTAAAACCTGGTGTTTATTATTATTATTATTATTATTATTATTATTATTATTATTATTATGCCTTCAATAATAATAATAAGAAGAAGAAGATTTTTTATTATTATTATTATTATTATTATTATTATTATTATTATCAGAATGCATATAAGTATTCTATAAGGTGCTTGTTTCAGCAACTGTAGCTAACAAAGATATATTAATTGTTTTATCAATTATAACTGAACTGTTTTTTGTTTGTTTGTTTGTTTTACTCAGCCGTTATTGTTTACAAATATTTATTATTATTATTATTATTATTATTATTATTATTATTATTATTATTATTATATCGTTTTTATTATTATTATTATTATTGTTATTATTATTTTTATGTGTACAACATTGACTCACTTATAATGAACTGGGGATTTCATGTTTATTTTTAAGGATAATAATAATAATAATAATAATAATAAAATAATAATAATAATAATAATAATAAAACGATCTGTTATAACATTTTAGAATGTATTTTTATGATAATTATCAGGCATTTTGTTTAAATCGCGAATAAGTTTAATAATAAGTTAGAATATCTAGAAGATGAAGATGACGACATCAAACAGCAGTGCTGTCTAGAAACCGTATCTTGAATGAGAATCCGCGTGCGCAATCCTTGGAGACTTATTTCTTTTCTATTATTAATATTTTTAGTGTGTGTGTGTGTGTGTGTGTGTGTGTGTGTGTGTGTGTGTGTGTGTGTGTGTGTGTGTGTGTGTGTGTGTGTGAGCGTGTGTGTGTGTGCGTGTGTGTGTGTGAGCGTGTGTGTGTGTGTGTGTGTGTGTGAGCGTGTGTGTGAGCGTGTGTGAGCGTGTGTGTGTGTGTGAGCGTGTGTGTGTTTACATGCTTCAGCGTGCAAGCTGTTGTTCTACTGTGTAACCACACAAACTTATTCAATTTGCTCGACCGAGATGTCAAACGATGCTCATGATGATGATGATGATGATGATGATGATGATTAATGAGCAATGCAGCGCATGGTTAATAACGTGCACGCGCGCTTCATTTATTGTCAAAAAAATGACATGAACGAAAGCTGCGCGTGAATGTCGGCGAAACACTAATATTGCCATATCGGACGTCATTCATCACGTGCATTTTTTTTTTTTAAGATGCATGCATAAAGCATTCACACACACACACACACACACACACACACACACACACACAGAGTGATTCACGGGTGCTGGGCATTATTGCACTATAGCACATGTCATGTAGTGTGTGCATGCTTTACTGATGAGCAAGGGGTGATTAGAGAGAGATACTCCCTTTAACATGTCTCTCTCTCTCTCTCTCTCTCTCTCTCTCACTTACCCACCCACCCACACACACACACATACACACACTCAAAGGTTGTACTTTACAGTAGCCTACAGCTGCTTTTCAATCAATTACTCATAAAAAGATTTTTTTTAAAACAGAAAGTAGGTCACAGCACCACCACGCCAGAGCTCCTGCTTTCGCTCAGTCTTTAACCCAGTTTTATTTATTTATCAGTCTCTATACATCATGCACCTTGTCTTAAAAACCCTGCACTGATTTGTGCAAAGGATTAAAGCCGGCTAAGCCTCTCCATATGCAGGGATCTTCTTTCTTTCTCTCTGTCTGTCTCTCTATCTCTCTCGCTCTATGATTCAAAATAATGTTGATAAAGATACTGTAAATTGTGCATCACTGCACTGACAGCTCTTTTCAAATGATCATCAATCATTAAAAACAAATAAACAAACAAACAAAAAACTAATGATCAATTAACATTTTGGTTTCATGCTTGGGAAATGAGAAAACAGTTGTGTGTGTGTCTGTGTGTGTGTGTGTGTGTGTGTGTGTGTGTGTGTGTGTGTGTGTGTGTGTGTGTGTGTGTGTGTGTGTGTGTGTGTGTGTGTGTGTAAGGCAAAAACAAATCTGTGGACACTCTTTTTATAGTGTCATCAATATTCCAACGTTAAATCTCTATTTTTGAAGTTTAAAACAAACAAAAAATGTTTCTCTTGATAAAATTGCAGATTTTGCATCAAATATGACTCGTTAAGGATGTTTGGTTATTACTGTAGCTATAAAGTACTTAAAGAAGCATAAATCCGTGTGTACAGTATATTCTGATTCTTTTGAAATTAATGATATATAATCATTTCTTATTTTAACAAGAGCACACACCTTTCTTTATCATGTTTGAGAAATCAACTAACAGATCAAATATTTGCATCAACATCCAAATCAGGGTCAATAAACAGTATATTCAGTTTCCAGTCATATAAATGTAACATTTGCCATATTTGTTGTTTTAATGCTATACATGTCTAATTTTTTTTTGTAGTAATTATTTTGAATCATAGAGGAAAATTAGTATAAATGTAAGTAACAAACAATGCGGTAGTGTGTATATTACATTATTTTCCACTAATACATCCTCATCCTCCATGAAGTACAGACGAATTAATGACTTTCATTCGACCTCCACCTCATCACGGCTTGCTTCAAAATGTTAAATTACTCTGTTTTCCCCCCCTTTATACAAACAAGAGTTGCATCAATACACTCTGTGAGTGACCAAGGATAATTGGTCACTTGTTTTGCAGCTTGAACTGATTTTGATTTTAGGACTCATTTTATAGTTATTATATATATTACATATTGATTTTGGAAGGATTTAAGAGTTTTGACCTTTTAAACAAGCTTAATTTCCATACACGATGATCATTTATACTCTGTGGATACATGGTGTGCTGGATTAGTGTGAATGCATGAGAAAGAAAAAAGAAAAAAAAGGAAAAGTGTGTAAAAATGTTTTCACTTTTTTCTCCTACACACCTTTCTTCTCCTTCATGTCTGCCATTGTACATATAGACATAGACTTTATGCCTGCTCTGTCTTTCTTCAAACCTGACAACAGGACCATTTCCTACATTTGCCCTTCTTCCTTCTCTTCCTTTGCTCACAGCAGCTCTGGTTTATGAAGATTATCCACATGCATGTGAAAGAATGGCACCCGAGTCTTCTCCCTCCCACCCATGGTGACCTAATTTGGTTGGTAATGAGCGCAGAAGATGCAGCACCTCCTCATGGCGGAGACACATGAATAGGAGCATGTCTGCTGTGGGGTGTCCCTGTTTGTCCACGTGTGTGAGTTTATGCATGGGGGGGGGTGAGGGGGGTGTTTTCTCTTCGCCTTTGCTGGTTATCTGGGGATATCAGTGCGACAGGAGCAAGACAAGTCATCCAGGGGTAATTTTATGCATGAAATTCCTCATCCTGGCTCCATTCACCCTGGACGGTGAGCCGGACGTGCTTTCACGTGTACAAGGGGCACGCGTAACCTTTTCTGCCTTGTCATTCTGCGCTTCCTCAGTCAGAAATGACCCAGGGGTCAAACATGTATGTCGAGGCACCTGGTCTAGCAACTGCCTTTCACACTGAGCTGGTAAATGTCAACGGAAAAAAAAAAAAAAAAAAAACACTGAAAGAGAAGATCATTACAGGTTCCCCTTCTTCTTCTTTTTTTCAGTACCTCGACTCCCTGCTTTGCTCAGTCTTTTGTGTGGTAATTAAAGACAGCAGAAAGAAAATGTAATTTATGAGGCCATTACAAGGACAGAGACACAGCAGTGACCGGCACTGCCCCCCCCCACTCCCCCCCATCACCCCCCCCATCACTCCCCCAACCTCCACCTCCACCTACCTCCGACTTTCACCTCTTTCACAATTCGCTAATTCACCTATTGTTTTTATTCACTGGTTTAAGTGGCTTTATGGGCTGCTTTTGTGCTCACAGATTAAGCCTTGTCCTTCAACAAAAGCGATTTTCAATAGAGGATGTACTGCATTAGAATGTAGTCCCGAGAACTGGGTTTAATCTGTAACCAGAAAATCCCAAAGTGGTTAACATTTAGGTTTGTTCTTTTTCTTTGTTAAAAAAAAAAAAAAAATCTGACATCATTATGAACGGTCTCACAGGGATAGCCTAAAGCTTTGCACTTCACACACACACACAAAAACTGTTTATTCCCATTTATCTCACCTTTCTGTGTTTACTGTGGGTTTGTACCTTAATTGTGTACTGACGATAACGAGTGATAATGGCCCAATGATTTGGGTGTTAGTCCTGATGAGAAACATATGAGAAACATAATCATAGCTTTCCAGGGTTTAAAGCTAACCAGTAACCAATGTAGCTTATGCTTATCAAACTACGTGGTTAAAACCAACACACAAATATAATAGCTTATAGAGCTAAGTAGTTAAACAGAAACACACCAATGTAGCTTTTGAAGCAAAGAAGTTAAAGCGAAATTCACTAATATAGTTTACAAAGATATCTAGTTATAAACAAACACACCAACATAGCTTTTTAAAGCTAACATGATAAAAAAAAATGCACACAAGTATGCCTTCTAAAGCTAACTAGTTAAAGAGAAACACATGATATAGCATCCAAAGCTAACTAGTTAAAGGAAGCCACAGTAATAGAGCTTCTAAAGCTAAGTAGTTAAAGAGAAATACACTGATGTAGCTTCTAAAGCTAACTAGCTACCAATAGACAGCTAGACAATATAATGTCTATAGCTAAATAGTTGAATCAAACAGACCAGTGTAGCTTCTAAAGCTAAGTGGGTAAAGAGAAGCACACCAATGTGGTTTCTAATGCTAAACAGCAATTGTCTATAGGATACCTTATTTGCTTTAGATATTACCTGCTTAGCATTCATGCTAGCTTTGACCGCAGACTAGCAACGCAAGTTAACTGTATTACAGCAGCTTTATACACATGCAGACAATCCCGGGCTATGGCATTCTGAACATATTTCTTTTTCTTCATAAGATTTCTATACACATTTAATGAGCTGTCATGTATAAAAGTTTCAAATGAAAGGAAGTTTTTCCTTCATGTTGCGAGTCAGACATACTGTACATAGTTGTAGCTACGAATTAAAGCTGTAAATGAAAAGATCTAAAGGAGCATCAGACAAACACACACCCTAGAATTCACCTGAAAGCGCCTTCAGGCTACTTGTTTGGATTTTAATCACATGTATATCTGCATTTCTCAAAATATATATAAATGCTGAAAATGCACGTGTTCCTATTAGCGCTAATTTTATTCCAGTAATGATCTTATCTTGTTCGACATCTCTATCTTTGTCTCTCTTATCAGAACCTCATTCTCATAAAGTAATTAAACGTTTGCTTGCAGACATCTTTATCATCCTCAATCTCATTTAAACTGCAAATATCTTCACTTTTTATGACACTTAGCACCATGCACTGTAGTATAGAGAAGAACCGGTTATGTATATCCAAATCTCTCTCATTTCCTTCACAATTCCTGGTTCTGGCTCCTCTTGAGAGGGACCTTGGGGGGGAAAAAATCACTTATATCGCGTTTATCTCATATACCGCTTCCTTAAACATGTGTCCCGCAGCATCTCTAATGCAAGAGCTCAATTTCACCTGTTTTTTTTTTCTGTGTGTGTGTGTGTGTGTTTTTTTTTTTTTTTTTTTTTTTGCAAGCATCAACAAAAAAGGATAATAAAAGTAAAGGAAATGTTCACAATGTTACACCCACGTCCTCTCTCAGTGCTTCGTATTATGTAATGTTACTGTATTACTGTACATCAATATTAGTTTATGCCGTTGTCTGAAATCCAAATCTGGAGACATTTAAATTAGCTGCACTATCAGAATGATGGTTTGAGCAATCAGAGCTGAGCAGAAGATGAACAAACTGAGAATCTGAGTTTTCTATGTTAAAAGAAAAAAAAATGCTTTAGTTCTGATGAGAAATAGTTTATATAACTTTGAAAGCAAACCAAGTAAAGATAACCACACGATTGATGCTTCCTTTTTAGATTACTAGTTAAAACAGTGTTAATGTAGCTTCGAAAGCTAAGAACTTAAAGGCAAGAACACCATTGTAGCTAACCAGAAAAGATAAACACACAAATGTTGACCAGTTAATGACAAACACATCAAATTACCTACTAAAGCTAACAGTTACAAAAAATGTACCAAATAGAAGCAATCATATATAAAACCTTTTGTAGCATGTTTAAGTAGTTTTGTAGTATGTTGTAAAGTTCTGATATGCTTTAAAGTTTTTTATTTGTTTTTTTTTTTTTTTTTTTTTGCTGTTAATGATTTACATCATACTGCAGAACAACAATTTTACAACATACAACAATTTTGGAATAAAAGTGTCTATGTTGTAAAGGTGTAGTTCTGAAGTGTGTTTTGTTGTATGTTGTGTTTGTAAGAGAGTGTGTTGTAGAGGTATAAAGATTGAAGCATGGTTTTGTAGGGTGCTGTTTATATATACTGTATATATAAGTTGTAATTCCATAGTATGATGTAAAGTTTTGTTTAAAACCTAGACATTCACTGCAATAATGTATGACTTTACCTCACACCAGAACTTTACAATGGTTAAACATGCAGCTTTACTAAGTTAGACTATATTATACAAATATTGGTATGTACACCATACTACAACATCTTATGATTTTACAAATTACTACAAAACTTAAACTTTAAAACCTTACAATAATAATATACTACTAAACTTTACAATGTATTTTTTTTTAAATAAATTTAGTCATCTACATAGTGATAATATTGAGATGAATAAAAATGACAATTTGATTATTGAACAAATTTTTGTTTTCTTTTACATGTGTAAGACTTTACAAATATATTTTAAAAATAGTATGTAGTGTGTGTACAGCTTTTTTCTTGGAATAATATTTCACTTTGATTCCATGTACATGCATGTACAGTAGCATGTTAAGATTTAAAGATTTTTCTCTGTTGCAAATTTTTGTAGCATGTCAAGCTGTAAAGTTTTTGTAATGTTATAAAGCTTTGTAATTTACTGTTGTATGTTGCAAATTTGTAAGGTTTTGTAATTCGATTATTTAATAGTTTTGTGCCATAATGAATTTATTTTAAAACCTAAGCATAATTATAATAAGTATGCAAAATGGGTTTCATTTTGTATTGTGTTACGGAACAAATCATTACACACAATAGATATTCATGCAGGTTTAACCGTGCCTGAATAATGCCTTAAAAAGTGCTAAAAATGTATTTAAACTTCATTATAAACATGAGATTCATAGAAAGTATCCCAAATGCTTTACATTCCATCATATCTGCATGAAGAGTGGCTCATCATTAAAACCTCAACACGACACAATTCAGTGCAGTTAATTTCACCACGGCCGTCATCCCAGCCGTAAACCAGATCAGTAATGCGGCGAGTAATGTGCGAGCATATGTTCTGCCATGATTACAGTCCCACAGACTCGTCTTTCCTACTCGCTGTCTGCGATCGCCTGACTGTTGGAATGAAAATATGTGCCTTGAGATAATGTTGATTGCAGCAGCTGCCAACACGTGAATCTCCATGGCAACAATCACGGTCGCCTAGCAACCGCACTCTTTTAGGGACACTGGAAGTGCCCGAATGCTTACTAAAAATACATACCAGTACAATGCTCCATTAATACTGCGGCTAAACCTGTACATTTCACGCGCGACGTAGTGACGCTGATCAAACGGGGGGGGGGGGGGGGGGGGGGGTGACAGCGGTGAAATCAGATCAGTATGGAAGCACAATAGTCAAATCTGAGAGAGAGAAATCAGATACTCATGCTGGTCTGTGAGCAGGAAAAAAAAAAAAGGCAACATCACACATACCAAATACAGCTTGCATGAATTTTAGCACAAGAGCATAAAATACGTACGGTACATACAAATGCAAAGTCAAGACATGAACTTTACAGGAAAAAGTAATGAAAATGTGAGCGTGTGACCTATGCTTGGGTTCATGCTTGAAGAAATGCATGTATATCTAATCGAAAACATTTTTACAGTAAAAAAATAACATAAATCAAGTCAACTTTACACACACACACACACACACACAAAGAAATACAATCAGGTGCATAAGCCTACTGTACTTATGCAGCATCATCTTATACTGTATCATTTTACATTTTAATTTTCTCCAAATTTAGATACACATCAATATCTTGCTAAAATAAAATCGCAAATTCATGCGAAAATGTACACGTTAATACACAAGCGTGCATTCCAGAATATTTTCCCTTTCTTTTTTTTTCCCGTTATTTGATGTTTCAGTGATATGCTTGTGGTTGAAGCAAAAAATCAAGTCACACTACAAATATACAAATAATATAGACATAAATTCTCATCAAATTCACTTGCATGTGTATGTGCACAATATCAATTTGGCATTCTGGATGTCTTTGAGCATAAACCCGAGTCAACATCGCGTTGAAGGAAATATAATTTGTTATACGTGCATGTGCATGCCTTGGAGCATAGAATTAAGTCGGCATTATGAATAAAAAAATATATATGATTTATTTTTCTGACATAATATGGTTCTTTCTATTAAAAGATCAATCTAGTGCAACATCTACTGTACATGAGATACACCTGCATGTCTCTGACCTTGAATTCAAATCAGTGTGACTACTAGTTTAAATGTCTTTTAATGCATGTGTGTGTGTGATCTAAAACAAACCCATGTTTTATTTAAAGGTAAAGGCTATTTTAGATTTTCTGTTTTTAAGTGTCTACGGTGCAGTTTGTCGATGATATTTCCCCAAACGACTCAGGACGCATGCTGTGAAAATGAATGCATGAGATCAACTACTGAAAAAAAAAAAAATGGTAATAATAATAAAAATTCTGCCCATAACATTTACAGTGAAATGTTTTGTCTCTTTATCTCAAAACTTTAGATGCGTTTTATCTGTGTTTCAAGGCAACGGTGCTGAAGATGGCGAGGGTCAGCCATCTTGCTGTGTGCACGCACACACACACACACACACACACACACACACACACACACACACACACACACACACCTACTCCAGAACAAAGCATTCCATCAGCGGCAGTGACATCACTGCAGTCGGCTCAGCTGCTCGGGCCTGCATGCTATAAATAGTGCGCGGGAGGGGGAGCGAGCTGCACTAACGCCGAGAAATCTTTAACACTCCTGACCCCATGCCTGGAAAGATATTGGCTTTTTGTCAAGGTAAACGCAGGCCTGCTGTTGTGGGCAATTTTGACGTACATGATTTTTCCACGCGTGCTTTATTTATTTTTATTTTTTTTTTCCCTCTCCGGCTCGTCTCCATCCTCTGCCACGGCTTTTATTCCTCATTTACTCGACATTTGTTGCCAGCAGTCTGTAAATATAGGCGAGTCAGACTGGGTAGATATTTTAATCTCCTTACCGACTTCCTCGGGAGGTTATTTACTTTCCACGAGTGAAACTCTGATAACCTTTTATACTCCGTTTATGTTGTTTTGCAATCGAAATACAAAAATAACTGCACATGGCCATAGTATATTAATAGCTGTACTCCATGAAGCAAAACATGTCACCTTCAAAACGGGATATCATATGGATCTAATGTAATAAGCACAATGTAGAAACAGTGAGAACGACGATGTATCCGCACAGACTGTAAAGCAGTCCGTCGCGAGTCTGGATAAATCAAGCGGAGAAAAAACCCGAGCCATTAGCTGTGTCAGAATGAACTGATGCATTAGTAACAAGCAATAATGCACCGATTAGGAATGATAAACAACAAGGCAAAGGGTTAGGTTAGTGGATGAAGTGTGTTCGGAAATAAAAAAAAACAAGCTGTTTAATAGGAGGGGAAGTGTCAAGGTTTAAGCAAAATTCAATTTTAAAAAACTGCAATGATGACATCCAGGGTATGGTGCTGCCCTGTTTAGAGTTTGTGTTATTTAAAGTACAAATATGCACTTCATATTTACACACATAAGATCGCTTGTCTTTGTAGATTTTTGCTCTTTCCTTTTGAGAAGTCATCTTCAGCTCAAACAGCTATTTAGATATGAGGTCTCCTCTTACGGAACTCAAAATTTCTCAAAAACAGGTTTCCAGGGCAATGCAGACGAGGTGTTTGGATAGGTCACTAGTGTTTCAACCCTGGTCCCGAAGGACCTCCTGCACATTTTAGCGCAATTTATGCAAAGCCCCATTACAGTTTTGCAGAGTGTATCTTATGATGCTCCCGCCACCGTGCTTCACTTAAGGGAACCTGCACACAATCCTACTTTCTCCAAATGTGAGAAGTGGAATTATTGCCCTAAGTGTAGAAAGTCACTTTTGAAGGTCACCAACACATAATATCGTGTATCCAGTTCATGTGTGAAAATGATTCATTATGCTCCCAGAACCAGTTTCACTCCCTGGACGTCCTGGAATGTGGACATACAGTGGCACCTCGGCATACGACTGACCCGCCTTAGGGATTTTTGCCTTAAGAACTGAAATATTGCAGAAATTTCCCCCGGCATACGAAGCATTTTTGGCATATGAATGAATGAACCAAATTGTACGGGATGTGCATCCGGGAGTCGTTCTAAACTTGTTTGTGTCGGTGGAAAGACGAGTGAAGCCGATTTTTTCCTCAAGATTTTGTGCAAGATTTAGTGAAGACATAGCACCATGGGTCCAAATGGATCTTAGTGATCTAGCTGTACTAATAGGGTTGTGTAAGGTCTTCTCTATGGCTCTTTTTCATACGCGTGTTATGATCGTATGATCGTCTCTGAGGACGCCCCTTTCACCTTCACTTTATCTTAAGTAGTAAGTTCTGTTTAGAGCTTGCATGTAATCTTAATGTTTTGAAACAGAGATTTTATGCCTACTTTTCTACATGCATGTAATATTCACAGGAAGTAGATTGAATGACCAAAATAAAACAAATACCGTTGTATATTGTTCGTCACCGCCTCAGCATCAACTAAACACAATGACAATTTCAACAGACGCCAAGCCTATGCATTTCATATTTTTCATTCAGAGTTGTAATGTTGTATACTGCTTTCTTTTGTAACTTATACATTTATTTTCTCTTGTCTCAAAAGGTCATGAGTGAGTACGTATGGTATAATCATCCTTTACCTGTTTGATATATTTTTTTGAGTTATATGTTGTGAATACGGTCAGTTTGTGATGTCACAAAATAAGCATGCCAACTTTTGGACCAATCATATTAATTATGCAAATGATCACAGAGGATGAGTAAACAGAAAAGTGTTCATGCTTTATATATATATATATATATATATATATATATATATATATATATAGATATAGATATAGATATATATATATATTGGATGAAGTTAATAATCCAAGAAATTGAAAGTAAAAGTGTAAAATTTACTCGCTTTGCTGAAACTGGAGACTCCTTCTAAAAACTATTCAATAAGTGTCTCCTCACGGTATATTACTGACACCAATTGTATACGTTTGTAGCATCTGCGGTACAAGCTCTCATGTAAGAAACAAAATGGATCGTATTATATATTATAATAATAATAATAATAATAATAATAATAATAAACTATAGAACATGAATCAACACTGTCTGAACAGTCAGATATATACAGTACATATGTGTATGCAGCGCAGGGTTTGGGCCAACATGGTGAGTCAGTGGTGCTGGAATATATTTGCCGTTTACCCATCATGCCATGCTGTTAAGGGAGTCCACCTGCAAGAGGGATGATAACACACAGCAGCCGCACAGTGGATAATTCATAACCCTCTTTTCCATGGATAATGGCCACCAGCCTGGAGTGTGTGCTTCATCAAGCTTGCGCACGTCCTCTCCGCTTTGGAGCATGTAGCAGGACAATAGCGAGTCTGGCAGAGAGGAGAGGGCACGTGTGCCTGCACGGGTGAACCCTCGGCTACATTGGCACGGCGCCACGTGCAGAAGAGGACTCGCTGTGGTTCTGGTGGTGGTGGAGGTGCTGGCCAGCTGCCAGGGTATACAAGCAAGCAGGAGGGAAGGGGGGGGGGTTGGGATGGATGGATGGATGGATGGATAGATAGATGGATGGATAGATAGATGGATGGATGCATGGCACAGCCTCGACTCCACAGGCTGGCAGCATTGAGGAGCATGAAGGCATTCAGCAGCGCGGGTGAATGCGCTTTTGTCTCGGTGCGCAATGCCAGGCAGGCTCTAATGAGACGTGGCTTTGTGGCAAGCCTCTCAACATCAAGTGGGCTGGTAGACTCATTAACCTGACGATGGCGAATAAAAGAATCCAACACAAGAGACGCCATGATAGCGTACTTAAGCCAGTCGAAACCCCTCTTGCAGGCTTTGTGGCTGTGAGCACACACACTGAGTCGCATTTTGGGTTTTCGTTTTTTGAAGCAGTTTAAAACACCGCCTGTGAGATTCCTAAGTGCAGTAAAGACTTAAAGGATATTAATGCGATAGAGCGGTAATGATAGCATTAGTTTAACATTCTTATTTCTTTCTTAGCTACTTCAAAAAATCTGCCGGCAAAGATTTCTGGTTTTAAAATTTCTTTTTTTTTTTTTGGAAAAACATTCTTTTGCAATTATCATCCTCACACGTTCATGTCTTGTCAGATTGCACTTGTTTAGCACGAATAACGTGAAATCTGTTCATTTTTGTCTATAACGTATTTCAGTGCTCCTGAGCTTATCATCATATCAAGCCTTAATTCAACATACATGTGGCTTTGTTAACACCCTGCGTTTGATTGATGGAGTTCATAATTGCTTGCGCGTTTGATCAGGTGCCTCCTATGCAGATTGGATTCATTAGCTATTCACAGTTTGCCATTTCTTTCCACGTTTCCCTGCAATACCATTTTTATGGGCCGTAATTTGATTTAGATTAGGAGGAATATCACGTGACATTTATCCTACAGGTTCTACAGGAGTGTTTTTCGGAGGCATACATGTATGTTACAGAACACGAACATCAACAAGGTCAGGCATTGCATTATAGATTCGAATAAAGCATTTTTCATACTTTTTTTTTTTTTTTTTAGCAGAATGCTCGGCATGACCCAGAACGTCATGTGCTCACAATCTTTGTTGGTGATTTGTTAATCCGGATCTGTTTATTTCCAAAGTAAGCCCTTGCCTCTCAAATATATGTCAATTCACATGAGTCAGTTTCATACAGTATATAAAAGTAACAAAGGTTACATTTTGAATCAGGCTTTGTGATCAGACTTTTTGCTACAACTCGATTTGTATGAGATTTAAAGGAACACAGCCACATCAATCTCATTGGATAAAATTCACAAGTTATTTATATTAAAAAAATATTTAAATCTACATTTGGAATTGGAATCAGAGTCTGATTCATAATGGGTCAGAATCAAAGTCAGGATCAGATCGGTTTAAAATAAGAATTAGAATATTTATTGCCAAGTAGAGAAGAAAAAAATCTAACAAGAATCTCTGTGAACCAGGGGCAGAGTCAGATCTATAATGATACTGATGATAATCAAAGTCTTCATCAGAGTCAGACTTAAAATCATGATAAAAATGTCAGAATGTCAGAGTCAGAACAATCAGTCTGCATCAGAGTCAATCAGGGTGGGAGTCAGATGAATTAATTGTAATGATAATGATCAGAGTCACAAGAATCGGTCTTAAGCTGAGTCTGAATTAGAGTCGGTAAGAAGCAAAGTCAGATTGATAATGCGCAGAGTTAAAGGAATCAGAGTCTGAATCAGAGTCAGTCAGAGTCAGATTGATAATGGTAATGTTCAAATGAATTTGCCTAGAGCTGAGTCTGAATAAGAGTCAGTTAGGATCAGAGTCAGACGGACAATGTCAGTGATCAGCATCAAAAGAATCAGAGTCAGAAATAGAGTCGATATCAGAAATAAAATCAGAGTCGTAATAAAAGTCGAAATCAATCAATTTCTTTGCCAGGTCTTTGTATTCGATGAATACAAACAAAATCAGAATCAGAGTCAAAATCAGAATTAGATTTAATTTGAATTCAAATTTGAACCAGTCAGATTCATAATCATGAATTACAAAAAAAAAAATATATATATATATATATATATATATACTATTAATTCCAGCAAGGGTAGCCAAAGAACTCTAAATCACTACAGTTTTGTCTTAAATCCTACACTAAAGTCTTAGACTAAACAATGTGTAAATGACCCGTCTAAACCCTGAAAGTGGGTCTGACAAAAATTACCTTTTACACTAATCAGGACGCTCCAACCACCATGGCTTAATCTCTATGGAAACCATTCAAGGTTCTAGTGTTGAAGCCTACAGTGAAGTGATTTCCTATCAGAATGCGCTTCAATTACCAAGCCAGTCGAGCCCAAGACACGGGTTTAGAAACAGGGTTCCTCTTGTGTTCTTTAAGGATTCTAATTCAGGGCTAATGAAGACGCTTGACAAACTTTTTTTCTCTGAGTCTGTGCGTTAATCTGGTAATTGTTTGGCGCACTCTCATACTTCTCGCTAATCATTTTCAATTTCACAACATTATCTGTATATAAAGCATAAATTTCTAATCATTGCTATAAAAGAAATAAAAGAAATCGTGACATCCTGCTCCTGAAAAATAACAAACTTCTTGTAATAAACAGTTTGTCACCCATGTACATAACCAGAAGCACTGAGTACATTTGCGTATAAATCCAATCAGTCCCCTAACTGCATGGCTAAAAGTGACGTGCTGTGCTTTGCTGCACATGATTTATGCCGTATGATTGATATCCTATTTCTGCTGTATATTTCCACACCGTTCCCTGGGGCAGGGGCGACGCGTGTAGCCGTACTGGAGGAATTAACACGCGGCTATTTGTCAGAGCAAGCGTTCTTAATGAATCACGGTTTATTGACAGGAACGCACAGCGCACTGAGCCACACGAATGAAGGATGACCTCTCGGAGATGTTATCATGTCGGTGTTATCACGGATTCAGAGACTGCGAAGTGTCCTGACATCTGACACGCGGAAGACGTAAATCAACCTGACATCATGACCTGCTGCAGCTTCGTCTTGAGTGAGGCGCATTGCGGATACTTTTCTCTGACTATGTTTAAAATCCAACTTAAGCTTGAACGGACGTAAGATCTTACTGAGCCTAAAACCCGATTCAAGTAGAATTTATGTTTGCGCGATAAACTACGGAAACATCGTAATTACCTCTTGACCACACCCATTTACACAAACTCCTGCTTCCTGGAAATGCTCACCTTGGTTCATTAGTAGCTAGCTAACTGTCCTTTTTTTAAAGCACGGGTTTTAATTATAAAGATTTTCTTTTAATGAAACCTGATGTACGATACGTAAGTAATTAACCAAAATTTAGCTTGATGTTATCAGCAATATAGCAAGGTTACTAGTACAGAACACCTTGAATACTTTATTCCACTTATATCACATATTTTACCAAGTGCCACAACTATTGTCTACATCAATTATTTTTTATTAACCCTGTCTTGAAAAAAAAAAAACTTGTCTTCTCATGTTACCAAGAAAAACCGCAAAGCATTGACACTGGAGACTCCTTCCATAAATGATATGTAAAGTATGCTTAATGTTACATTTTATTATCATAGTGTGTTGGCTAATCTAGTTAACTAGCGTATAAACATTGTTTGTCTCATTCTGTGCAGCTAATCATCATAAAGTTTGCAATAAATATTTATCTTTAATGGTTTTTTGAACCAAAGAGTTATTCTTTCGAGGTTATAAAATTAACATGATAAGTGTAATGCTTGAAAAAGCAGTTTCCTTTGGCGTCATTCTTTCTGTTTTGCGGAAGTTAGCATAAAATTTGAATTTTGCCACACTTGCGTTTCTAAGAAGTAAAATGCACGTGGGTGGAGTGAAGGGATCTTAGGGGTGTGGTTATGACACAAAAGACAGGACGGATGGAAACACAACGTTTCATTACATCCTTTCTACACACACATATCTTCATGCCCTAGTGTCTATAATTGTATGAATAATAGTATTTTGATGAGCGCCCCCTATGAGCGTTAAATGTTAACGCAAAAAAAATCCGACAAATTTAATGAGCGCTACAGCAGTATATCGATGGAGTAACATTGCTATAAATAAGACTCTGGCGTCTGTATGAACACGGCGCTCGCGGTTCGTCCTCACCAGCAGTGCAGCTGCAGATCCGTGCCGAGCCGAGCTGTTTTCCGTCTCCTGCAGCCTGTGCAAGTGCAGTGACAGCGAGCCCCTGTGGACCAGTCTGCCACCTGCGCAGGTACAGACCTCACCGCTCCGTCTCTCCTCTGCATCCTCATCCGGCTTGTTCTGTCTGTCTTTCACATCTCCTCTTCAAGAGCTTCTGCATTTCGCACTTGTTGAACGCGACCTCTCCATCTGTCCGTCCCCGTGGCCGCCCCCCCGGTCTTGGCATTCACGCCACGTGTGCTGCTGCCAAGGGAAAGGGAAAAAATGGGGAAAAAAACAGAGGGAGGGAGAGGAAGAGAAGAAAAAAACAGTAAGCCGCTCGAGGCAGACGGTGGATGACATTGAGGACCGGTATGAAGAGGTCAAACTCACCTTGCAGGAAACTGAGTGATGATATTATCGGCTTTCCTGTGATCAGCACCGAGCCGAGCGCTGAGATCACTGTACAGAGAAATCACAAACTCAAATTTACTGTTAGTTTTTTTTTTTTTTTTTTTGCTTATTTGATCCGAATATCACACAGTCAAGAATTCACCGCTTGTGATTTGAGATCGGCACTTTCAGAATTTCAGGGTCAGTCAGGGAAAACATCTTGTTTCATGACCTGGCTGTAGTTCCTGTATTTAGCGTGAATACTCTCAGTGTCGAGAAATTTCAACTAGCATCTTAACAAAAATCATGCTGTCATTCAGATTTTTACAGGCTAGTATTTTAGCTACATTCATGCTACAGTGCGTTCGGGATGCTTCCTGTGTCATATCTTAGGTGAAATTCGTTCAGCTGTGTAGTTGCTTACAGGCTAGTATTTTAGCTAAAATCACATTATATTTTGCAAGTTTTCCATCTAGTATGTTCCTAAAATAAAGGTAATATTTATCTGTTCATTGATTGGCTAGCATCTTAGCTACATTTAAAATGTTGACTAGCATAGTGTCTTAGCTAAATTCAAGCTAAATTGCAAGTATCAGGCCAGTATCTGAGATCAATTCCTGGTACATTCTGGAAGTTTCCTGGCTCTAGTCTCTGAGGTAAATTTCTGCTACATTCTGGAAGTTTCCTGCCTCTAGTCTTTGAGGTTATTTCCTGCTACTGTACATTCTGGAAGTTTCTTGGCTCTAGTCTCTGAGGTAAATTTCTGATACATTCTGGAAGTTTCCTGGCTAGTCTCTGACATTAATTCCTGCTACATTCTGGAAGTTTCCTGCCTCTAGTCTTTGAGGTTATTTCCTGCTACTGTACATTCTGGAAGTTTCTTGGCTCTAGTCTCTGAGGTAAATTTCTGCTACATTCTGGAAGTTTCCTGGTTCTAGTCTCTGAGGTAAATTTCTGCTACATTCTGGAAGTTTCCTGGCTCTAGTCTCTGAGGTAAATTTCTGCTACATTCTGCAAGATGAATGGCTAGTACCTTAGCCAAATTCTTGCTTTGTTTTGTAAGATGAGCTAGCATCTTGTTAAAATTTCTTGCTACATTTTAAGAGCTAAATATCAGCTAAATGCCAGCTAAAGTCTCAAAATTAACCTCTGAAGTGGGCAGCGCATTAAAAAAAGAGAGATGTCGTATTTTGCTGAAAAGCCATTTATTTTCAACTTGTGAAAGTGTGAAAGAGTTGAGTCTCTGTGTTGCTGATTAAAGATCTCTGACTGAAATGAAACACTTGGTCGTGACGATGTGTTTTAGCTTTCCAGGAGGTGTTTAATTTTCCTAGTAATTTAACCTAAATTACACTTAAGAGATGTTTTGTGTTTTACAGTAAAACAGAAATGGTGAGAAATGAACTTAAACCATTTTCGCTCTTGGTGTTCACAACACTGCTGGTTTTAGAGTGATCGAAGAGCTCGCGGAGTGTGTGCACACACTGCAAAGTGTGTATGAACACTCCAGCTCATGCGCTCTGAGCTGACCTAGATAGCTCATTCTGAAACATCACTTTCTTGTCTTATAGTATATACTATTCCTTTTTTCTCCTGGTGATCGTTGATGCGAGTTCTGCTCATGATCCGTACAAAATGTACCAGGAATGTTTTTTTTCTCATCTGGATTTTACCATTTTAAACCATGAAGTATTTTTTGTTTGCTTGATTCTCTCTCTGAGAGAGAGCCCTTTAATATTCAGAGTATATTCATATCAGAAAAAAACAGTTAAGTATCATTAAATGCTATCATTTAGGGTGCAAACGTTTGTACCCCCAACTGTTTTTAAATGTAAGAATACAGAACATAGATCCAGTTTGCAATTTATCTCAAAATAATTTCATATCTAAGGCATTCTAAATGAAACACGGGCGTGTCCAGGAACACAATGACCCTAAAGGAAAAAATCTGCAGGAAAATGTACTGGATTATTACAGATTATTACAGATTATTATGGAATATTTATGGTACATTCAGCAAAGCAGATCATGCATTCTTACCTGAAATTTTGTTTTGTTTTAAACTATTAATAGTTAATAGTATATAATAAACTATATAATATAAACTATTATTAGTAACTATTGATAGTAATAAACTACACCATCTGACCACTTGTTAAACTGAGTTAATAAATTATATATTTAATATGAAATCAACAGGAAAATGAATTCATGCAATTTTATGCTCTTCTTGTCATTTCTTTATGATACATAACACTCTACTTGATGCATAATTTACATACATGCATCTTTAAAAATTTCCACTTCAGCATGTGTTTTTTCCTGCTGTTTCAAATTATTATTATTATTATTATTATTATTATTATTATTATTGTTGTTGTTGTTGTTATTGTTATTGTTATTATCTATTTGAAAATATGGCATTAAATAATAACCTGTGAAACCAAAAATGTATCATTTTCAGACTCAGGGTGCACAAACTTTTGCACGGCATCAAAATACATGTACTGGTTTGTGCTGCATGGTTTGCATCACTGCTCTTAAATGTGCATGCACATTTTTCTTATTTTTTCAAATCAATATTTTATCTGTGAATCAGTGTGTGTGTGTGTGTGTGTGTGTGTGTGTGTGTGTGTGTGTGTGTGTGTGTGTGTGTGTGTTTGTGTGTGTGCGTGTGTTGATTCGATTAAACGTGTACGATGAGACGATGCGTTTGATGAAGGCGAGGTAATGATCCTGCGTTTCCTCAGCAGATGCTGATTATCTGTTTTTATTTGTGTGTGCAGCTGACAAATATGTCCTCGAGAAGATGCCTTCAGTGTGTGAGTGTGTGTGCACACAAATACACAAATACACAAATACACACAGACCTTATTTCATGGTCCAATCATGGTCTCTACACACATATACACACACACACACACACACACACACACACATGGCGTGTGTGAACAGAAATCGAGGAGGCGAGGGGGGAGGGGATGTGACGGATGGCATCTGGCTCTCTCTCTTCTCCTTTTTTCTCAGTCCCTCATCATTGTGCTTCTTCCCACCCATTTCCTTCCTTCTCTATTTCTTCCCTGCATCGGTTTTTCCCTTCTTTTTTTCTTTTCTTCTTTTTTTTGTCTTTTATCCATAGCTCACACTCACACTGGCACTCGTGCACACTCACATGAAGGCAATCGTGGAAGGAAGACAGAAAATCAGAAAGCAGGCCGCGGACGCTGCCCCAGTTAATGACTGCAGTTTACCTGCTTCGGCTAAATTGCCTCGATTAATTACTTCTTAGCTTGTACATGTTTATGGAAAAGATGAGAGATGGTGGAGTAAAAGAAAAAAAATACAGATCATTAAAAGCACACAGATCAGGAGGGAGGTTAAAATTGCGAGTGCAAATATTTTAACACACCACATACACAGTCACAGACACACACACACATTTCAGATCAGACTTGGGAAGATTTGAAGCAGCTGCATCTCTCTCTCTCCCTCTGTGTGTGTATGTAAAGATATAGATATAGATATAGATATAGATATATACACTATGTATATAGTGTGCTCTCTGTCAGACACACATGGCGGATAATGTTGCATATTAATCAGTGCTCACCATACAACCCCCAACACACACATGCGCACACACACCCCAACACATGATCAAAGCCTCCAGGTTGAGATTTTCTGCTGTTAATTTTCTCAAGCTGAGGAAAAAAAGAAAAAAAAAAAGAGTTCTAACCCAGCTGGGACCGTCTATGTGACTGCTGGGATTTGCAAACGTTCCAAAAAAAAAAAAAAAAAAAAAATTGAAAAAAGAAACCATGGGCATCTCTGAGATCCTGAAGGACAGACAGGACAAGATGGCGGTGGGATCAGCAGCAGCGTCAAACATCCTTCAGAAACGTTCCTCCGTTTGGTGCTATCTTTCTTTGTCTCGGGGTGCACAAACTTTCGCCCTCGACTTAATTTTAATTTCATTATGGGACTTAAAGTGCATCATAAATTAAAACTACAATATTTTCCCCACGATGTGCTTGATTAACAATTACACTCGAAATATGATTTGAGTGAATTTAGATTAGAATTCGTTTGCGAATCAATTTCCAATCGTTTTCACGAATCAGATTATTAAAGAGAAAACGATAACATTTTTATTAAAATTGTTTACAATTTATTTCAAATATCTATCCCCTAATATCTTTTCATTTGGTTTTTCTAATTGCTAATTATATCAGAGCTTTCATTAATTCTTTTAATTTATTTGTTTGTTTGTTTGTTTGTTTGTTTGTTTGACTGTTTGTTTGCAGATGTTTGTGCATCTCTTGTGCAACACACACCAAATAGTTCAAAGGAAATGAGATTTCTTTCTGCATCATTAGGATCAGAATGGACAAGACACACATGACAGCGTGGGTTAAAAAAAAAAAAAAAAATTTCATGTATTTATTTATTTTGTTCTGTTGTCAAATATTTCCCCTGCAATTGAATTCATAATTCTGTATTACAAGGCATTTGAGCGCCGTAATGTTATTCTCCTCTGAGCAATATCGTGACGTTCCTTTTCTCTTCTGGTGATCATTAGATTGCTCTCGATTGTGCGACGAGTTCTGCTCATGAACCGTACATGATGCACCAGGGTTTTTTTTTTTTTTTTTTCCAGTGTTGGATTTTACAGTTTGAAATTGTAAAATCTTTTTCATTGGTTAGTTCTGTCTCTGAGAGAGAGAGAGAGAGAGAGAGAGAGAGAGAGAGACATGAAATGTTCTGTATAAACCCTACGTAAGCGTGAATTCTTAGCAGAAAAAAAACCCCACTTAATTATACAAAGTCATTACAGAAACATGCAAAAGTAGAAGAACTGTAGTGTAGAAGTGGAAATCAGGTAACCACAGCGGTTCTTTGGTTTTCCTTTCAAAAATGAGTCCATGTAAAACCAGATATATCATTTTAGAAATCACACCAAAGACGTGAGTAGAAACTTAGAGACTTTACAAATGGTATCCGTCTGCAATACAAACTGGTATTGTGAAAGTGATGACTTTTGAGTTTTTGAGTTATCGCCACCTCCACCATTCAGTCCTGATCTCAGTCCAAGCCATTTCTATATCTTCAGGGTATCAAAGGAGCTCCTGGGAGGCCGGAGTACTCTGATCAGAAAGGCTTCCACATAAAACCACTTTAGAAAGCTAAGGACACATAATTATTGAATTTGCCATTGGAAAGCCACAAACTCATGTTATTCCGTCCAGGAACAATCATAAAAAGCAAGAACTCTGGCCTAGAACTGGAACGCTACGATGCCGTCTTAATTCATTCACTAATCTGTTGCGGTTGTTTGATTGAATTATTGAAGGTTTTGTTTTGAATCCTACACCTAAAGTAATCAAGGTAGAATACATTTTTGAAAATCTTTAAAGAAGCTTTTTTTTTTTTTTTTTTTTAAGACTGTGGGTTAAGAATCGAAACACTTCTTGATATTGTTAAGCTCAGGAACAAGTGCGAGAACAGGATCATTTGTACTGTATCATCATATGAGAGCGAGTGCTGAATACCATCATCGTGGTTGTGAAGCAGGCGTAGGCACGAGGGCGCAGTGGCAGACCTGAAAACCAACAGTTAGTGTATTTAACAGGGATAGAAGTAGGTACCCTAAGTAGTGATAAATGCAAAGCTAGTGTGCTAAGTGTAGGACTGTAGAATCAGCAAGTACCGCGCCGTTGATCAGGGGTTGAAGAGCGGTTTGAAATTCAGCCTTGTGTTAGCGGCTAGTTTAGATGTACAGTAAAAAAAAAATTTTTAAGTGGTTGGTTCAAAGGAAATTTGGAATGACTTCGGAGTGATTACTGCAGAGACGGCGTGTTGTTTAAGTCGACATAACGTTACCAGATGTGTGTTGTTGCTGAATGTGCTTCTGTGACTGGGTGTGAATGTGGGTGTGGTCAGGCAGCCGCTCTCTCCTCAATACTGCGGACCGTACAGACCTACGCTGAGACACACGTTGTTTGTTTGTTTGTTTGTTTGTTTGTTTGTTTGTTTGTTTTCAAAAACAATCTGTCAAAAACACCCCTGAACATGAAACGTTTATCTCAGAGAGTCTCAGTTCCTGTCTTTTGCGGAAAGCTCACACCGTGAACAGCGTAAAGTTTTTCTTTGATCTCCCTTAAATTGGGTTCGGGACAGACACGGCGCTCCAGTGTTCACATCTAGAACACTAATCATAATGATCACGCTTTTCATAACTAATCATTAATATTACGACATGCTACTGTTAACGGGATTTTTATTTTTTTGCTAAGCTATTTGTTATTGTACAGCAGCAACAGCGTACTCTTGATGCTTTCTGCACCGTCAGCCCAAATGGTTGTGAAATGTTTAACCCTCACTGCAGCAGAACAGAAATAAAATCATCTCGGTCGTGTTTCTGTAAAGATCCAGAGAAGCAGCTTTTCATGAGATTTTCTGCTCTGACAAAGCAGACAAAAGACACGCTTGCAAAAAAAGGGGGCCATTGTTTTTTTTGTTTTTTTTTCTTTCCCCAAGTCAGACGCCGGACATGCCGATGTGGAAGTGACGTTAATGTAACCTGCAAATTAGCTCTTACAGTACAAGGCATTAAGGAATGCAGCGTCAGTATTTTGCTTTGAGTTCGAAAGTCTGCTTTTAAAGTTTTATTCTTAAATGTAATTGGTCCAATTATGTAAAGTAAATCGTTTAAAGGAATAAGATCGACGTTTTTCAGGGTAAATATATGACGGGTGTTCAAGTCAAAGCAGGACTTTTGATTGTGCAGAATAACGGAACACAGTTCTGAGAATAAACACTCGCTTGATTTCTCTATATAATCTCCTGCTGGAGCCACGAGCGCACTGCGTGTGTGATTCACGTCGGCGGAAACGCCGGCCTCCCAGGAACTCCCTGATGTGTGGAAATGGCTTTTAGCGAGATCAGGACTGTACGGGGGGCGTGGCAATAACATGTGCAGTTCCTGCAGACAGATGCGTCTCTTCTGCAAGTTGGCATGAATTTATCCGCCGCTGAATGTTCATGCGAACGACTCCAGTTGTCTTCTGTAATTGTCAATCGCTTTTACTCCGTCATTGACGAGAAATTTAATCACGAGTCACGGTTGACTTGATCCTCCAAATAATGGTACCCCTTGTTCACTATTTATTTATTTATTTATTTGTTTATTTATTCATAGGTTGATTGATTTATTTTGGACTTTTTGAGGTTTGGGTTCAATCGAAGAGAAGTTCTTGTAGATACAGTTTGCAAGCCACCAGCATATAAATCATCCAGAATCATCCTGCTAAGTCTAATCTGATTGCGTCTTTCCTGGTTAAAGCAGCACTGGAGCCAGATGATGCAAGGTGCTGCACTTAGACAAGGGCGTGAAGCGCTACCCCAACCCCCTACACACACATTCACACGTGCACACACACACACACACACACACACACACATTCACACGCACACGCACACACACACGCACACGCACACACACACACACACACACACACACACACACACACACACACACACACTTATCCTTGTGTATGCACACATGGAAACGTACACGTAATCCAGTTTGAGCGGTGTATGTGTTGTATAGTCTATAGAGTACGTGTGATTATCCAGGAGGAGAAGACACTCTGGAGGACGGCTCGTGTAATGGCCGCCATCCTGCAGACTGAAAACGCCACGCTCGTCTTCCTCGCTGTTCATCTTCCTTTTTCCTCTTCCTCAGCGTCTTCCACCTCGCAGCCACACGCCATGCTGTTTCAACAAAAGTGAAAAGCGAAGCTCTGCCTTGGGCTTTAATTATGTTCAATTTGCCAAGCCAAGCCTGAAAACATTCAGAGGGTTAAAAAAAAAAAAAAAAAAAAAAAAGCTCTGACCTATTTATTACTGCAGCGACAGCGCTAAGCGGTGCTCAGATCAGCGAGTACAACCATAACGTAACGGCCTCCTCCCGCTTAGCAGGATAGATTTCTGATTAAAAAATATGAAAAAGAAAAAAAAAGGGGGGGGGGGGAGTCATATATAGATGTAGTATATATTTTATTAGAAATAGTATAAGTTGCTATGTGCAATAAAAATCTGTACATGAAGAAATAATTAAAAACAAATTATATAGTTTTTCAATATAGGTAATCAGTCATAAAAAAAATAAAAACAATTAGATTTTTTTAATGAAAATGTAATAAAGGGAAATAAATAATATAATAATAGAATTTGAAAAGGTTCTGATTTTTTTTTTTTTTTGGTTTGTTTGTTTTTTCCAATGTAGGAAAAACAAAAGACATTAAAAAAAATCTAAATGGTATTAAAACTTTATAATATCGTATATTATTATAGATTCAATTATAATATTTTACAAACAATATAATAATAATAATAATAATAATAATACAGTAAATTAATTATTATTCAATAATACGTTAAATTATATATAATAAAGTACATTTAATAACCATTTTGTAAAGCCTAATATATGTTGTTGTTATTATTATTATTAGTAGTAGTAGTAGTATTATTTGTAAAACGAATAAGTAAATAATAAAGTCGAAATGCATTTCTAAATAGTTCTAATTAATTAATTAATCTGTATCAACTAATAAGAAGTTGAATATAAGATATCGTTAAATATAATAAATCATTACAATGTGATATTAATTGATGAGCTTGAAATAGACATGTAGAGTAAATATTTGTCTGCGTATTTATTATCTATTTACTGTGAACATTCATTATTTTTATTTATTTTATTTTTTTATTTTTTTAAACAGTAATTATTAAATAGCCATAGATCATGTGCAGTCAGATTTGGGGGTTGATTTTGTCTCCATGTGCTTCAGCAGAGCTTCTTTGTGTGGACGTGGAGGGAAGAGCATGAATGATTTATGGGCCAAACGGAGCGATACCCTCTCCCTGCACCTCCCCAGTGCACTCCACACACACACACACACACACACACTCCTCTGTACCTCCTGTATGGAAATGAGACGACACTCCACTACCAGCAACACGACTTATCCCTCACAACTAACCCTCTCTTTCTCGTGACAATACAAACAAAATGGCCTCCATCTCAGGCCTGAGAGAGCGAGAGTGAGAGGAAGAATGTGTGAGTGTGTGTGTGTGTGTGTGTGTGTGTGTGTGTGTGTGTGTGGATTCAGTTTTCTTTCACACTTTTTCTGTTCAAGCTTTCAGGAAATGACGGATGTGCATCCCGTAGGTTTCACGTGTATGTTCCAAATATTAGCTTTTGTCTCACGAAGATGTAATTATCTCATAAGGCTGGATGAGTGGAACAAAAGAACCATCCTGAGATATTATCACGCTTCATCATTGCATCCTAGGGTTCCACATCCGTCACTGAAACGATGTTTAATATCAGAATATTTTATTCATCATATAATGTTTTGGGCTATGTGCCCAGGATCGCGTTTAACACTTTACAGCTTGCATGTGTGTGTTTCTATTAAACATCAGGTTTTTCTTTTCTTTTTTCTTTTTTTCTTTTTTGCAGGCGATCATGCTCAGCATGTGTAATGTTCGTGTAGGAGTATGAAAACATGTTTCTTGGGAGTATTTCAGCTTTATATCACTTGCTGTTCAAGGTGCGCGGAAATCAATGGCGGGTCTACACATCACGGAATCAGAGTTTGTGGTGTCAGGATAAAAAAAGAAACATGCAAGAACATCCAGATGCTTTACGGATAAAACAGTTGCGTCCAAATAGTATAATCAGCTTTTAGAGCACATGCAGTACTCCTAAAATGCAAAAATCCCGAACCCGGATTTCTTCATCTTTTGTTTCTTGTATTTTTAATGCAGTCCTGCGGAATAGTTCTCCAGGCTTCCTTTGTTTTTTTTTGCCAAGTTTTTGTCTCTCAGTCCAGCCCGTGTATCTGAGCAGTTTCGGATGAATGCTTTTTGTTCGTGACGCCGCACAGTGACCTATGAATCATTCAAGCATCTGACGGAAGGCATGGACCAGCGAGGAACAGGTGCAGATGATGACAGATGATCAGGTGGTGATTAGTATACTGCTGATGCTGAATGCTGAGTGGTTGGAACAGATGAGAGGGGAAATGAGGTCGCTGCTGAGGTTGCTACTGTACATTAGCAATTATTTTTTTAAATAGTACCTTTTGTTGCAAAACATTTGTCCGAATTGAATTTAATTACATTTAATATGAACACATGAGGGGGTCAAAACTTTTGCACAGTACTGTAGATGATCTCTTACGCTCCCGATTGAACCCCGTCACCCTGAATTGGACGCCTGACTCAAATATATGAACTGAGCCGGACTCAGCATGACCGTGAGCACTTCTTGATGACCTTGGGTTGTCCTTGGTGAAAAGAGATAAATAATAAAAAGGTTATTATCGTGCTTGATTTTTGCAAAGCATATGCAAAGTTATTTAAATTAAGCTAAGTTAAGTTTTTCTTTTTTAGATTACATTCTCCATAACTCTTCAGTAAGAAGAAGTGCGGCCGTTTTTGTTGTGTCTCCGGTGAGAAGATCGGTACCACGCGGACCAGCCTGACCTCCAAACCCGAGCGCGGCGAAGGTCTCCCGCAGGCTTATTTTATTTATTTATTTATTTATTTTTATTTTTTTTATCTCTGCACCAGAAACCCAGACAGAATATCGATATTAAGACGCGCTGCACAGACTTTCGGGACTTTCTCCTCTTCACCGCTCTTGTTTTCACATCCTGCGTTCGTCACAAAGGCAGCGAGCGAAGTCATTAGCGCGCTAGTTCTAGCTGCACCAGTGATAGCAGATGATAGCTGGGTATTGATTCGCTGATGACCGTGCTTTTGATTGTTTTGGGCGAGAACGTGTCACAGCAGCGTGACAAAGAGTGCTTTCAAAACACCTCCACGCAACGTGGCGTATTTAAACCCCATTGTTGTGTCGGCGCAGAGACCCCGGTGCATTACTAACGCAATCTGACCGGCTGGTGCAATTGCGTGGAAGGAGGCATGACTACTTTTCTAGGAAGGGTAAAGCTTTTAAACTGTCATCTGCACCGCCTCTCATCCTGGGGAGAAACCTTTTAGCAGACGGCTCGCCGGTGGCCTCCTACCAAACGACGCGACTGTGTGACAGCTTATTATCTTCCATCTTTAATAAAGCGTCCGTTCACTTAACTGGGAGGCCGAAAGGAAGCGACGAGCGAAACGTAACGTCGGGTTTTCTGGACGCGCGTTTCCGAACATATATATATATATATATATATATAAGTTCAGCCGTGTTTCGTGTCACTTTGAAGTTTTTGAACTTGATGCTAAAGTTTTTCTCACAAATGACGCTTCAGAGAAATTCACTTTCATTTCCTGAAAAAAAAAAAAAAAATGTGTGTGTTGCACTTCCTGTCCTAGAGCACGACAGCAAATCTATGAATAATGCATGCGCAGCCGCCGGCTATAGATTGAGTGTGAATATTCATTAATTTGTTTGCCTTTTGGGACGTAATGCATATTCAAACAGACGCATGTTTGGATCCGCGTTCGCCGACTTGGCCGGCGCGCGCCAGAAATTAATAAATACCCGGAGCTTTCCGTTCTGCTTAAGTAATGGCGCCCGTCCATGCCTCTCATCTGAGCTTGTTGAATTTGTGAACACCGTGCTGACTCGGCCAGGGTGTAAACGGTTTAAACTCAGCTTACCCGCTTCACAGATGTGACCCCACCTCGCTCTTCTAATAGGTGGAAATCCTATTATTGGCCTGACAGGACGAAGCAGGCCTTGGGCTGCAAGGATCAGGACTAATAAGTCTCAAAATAGTCGCGCAGCTCCAAATCAGTGAACTGCGGCCAGCGTAATGAGTCAGTGAACATCGCCGTAGTGTGTGTGTGTGTGTGTGTGTGTATGTGTGTGTGTGTGTGTGAGGGTTGACGGAATGGGGCGAGTCTAGAAAAAATGAAAAGAAGCCCCTAAACAACAGGGTTAAAGCAGACATCTTTCCAAAACGGTGCGATGTAATCAGCACAGAGCAGAGGTGCCGACATCGCTAACGAGAAAATCCTAGCAGGCAGAAAGACCAAGAAGAGAAGAATTACAGAATCACTGAGTACAAGAACGCCCGGAGTATGTCAAGGATGAAACGACTCTGTTCTGGCAGAGTAAATGATCAAATGTCTATTTATTTACTGTTTTTGGACGCTCATGTGAAAGAGATGAAAACGAAGCTTTAAGCGACCGAACAGACCGCAGTGCCGCTTTCCGGCTTTCCACACCATCGCAAGACTGAGGTTTGTGAAGCCCAGAAGTCATTCAGAAGTCAGAAGTGAGCAGAGTCGAGTCTTTCATGTCCGGCATTCTTTCACATTCGGTCTAATTTAGCGGCGGAAGCTGAAGCGTCGCCCGCCTGTGTCCCGCGTGTCACTGAAGCGTGGAGCACAAACGCCATTTCCACAGCGTCTTGAGCGATAATTCCACAACTAGTGCAATAAGTACATGAATAGAACCAGGACTTTTGAATTTGCAGACTAACAGAATGCAGTTATGAGAGTAAAAACTCTCTTTAATTTTCTCTATAATCCGCTGCTACACTAATGCACTCATCCCAGTGTTTCACTAGAGCTCGGACACCATCCAGGTGGAGAGTTTTCTCAGTACGCCGGAGCCGGGATTCACGCCTGAAACTCCCAGGAACTCGCCGGCCTCCCAGGAACTCCTTTAACGGCTTGGAATGCGAGAAGCGGCCTGGAGCGAGGTCAGGACTGTACGGGCGCCGTGGCACGTCTAGTGCAAAATACTCTGCACATCTGTTTATTACTTAACATCTGTCATCATCTATCATTACTTCAGTATGAATGTCTGTTTGGTGTGCGCTTCATCTGTTTGTGGTAGTTTGTTGTTGTTGACTCTGGTTTTGTTCTTTAATGTATCATTTCTTTAAATGCGCCGTTGTAGAGGTTTCTGGAAGCACCTGTAATCTCGTTGTATTCTGCGCACTGACAATAAAGTCTTTCTTCCTCGTCGCCAGCTCTTGAGGTTGGGTGTGTTTACAGAGAATTCAAAATCAACGCATGGGGTCCAAAATGCTTCATTTCAGGATTCCTGAGTAGCATCATCCATTTGGAAAAAATAAAATGAAATAAAAAAACTAACACACACACTCACACACACACACACACACACACACACACACACACACACACACACACACACACACACACACACACTTCAGCTCTCATTTCCTAAAAATAGAAAAAATGTAATGCTTTTGTTTAGGTGCTGATCTGAATCCAATTTCAATAATGAATTTCAAATCAAACCTTATGTGAGGTGTGAGGTTTAAGAAAAACATCATGAGAGAAACTGGATGGCAGGAAACAAACACGACACCGAGCCAAGACAACACCGTTGTATAGATGAAATGGCTTCGTTCTGGTGCTGATTTCTACCGCTCATCATTAATAACCTGTAACACGCAACTAACGAGCCTAAAAAGATCATTCAGATCCATGTGCGGATCGTGAAACGGCGTAATGACTCAACAAACACATCGACCCGCAGTCACAGTGAGCGGGAAAGTGCCGAGCGGAGCCGTGCCCCGAGAACGCCGCAGTAAACTGGCACGTCTTTTCCGGACGAGGACGGAACCTGAAAAACAATAACGTTTAACCTTTAACTCCGAGACATTTACCTTCCCGCCTCCTACTTGCACCCGTCTTCATCAATGACCTCTAGCTGTGGCTTTGGCTCGAAGGGTCAGAGCTAATAAGACTCCAAACGGTCACCCAGCCCCTGGTCTCGAGTGTAATGAGTCAACAAACACATCGATCCTGAGCTGCAAGAACAGTACAGTAGACGGTAATTGGCAGAGAAACGTTTCGCACCGGGATTCTTGAAAATGATCGGCCACTGGGAAGATTTGAAAACAGCAACGAAAACAAGATAAAGCAAGATCGCCTGGCCACCATTTGGGCCGAGCTGCTTCCCACAAAGACCATAGAGGGGAGAAATTATATCCGAAAGTAAAGTCTAGTAATCAGTCTACGCAGGTGCCATGTGACATGGTGAGCATCCATACTTGTGCACCGGTGTAGTGTATCTGTGTCGCTCTGCAGTCACACCGCCACACCACTAGCTGGCGCTACGGTTTCTTTGGGTGAGTTTTTTTCTGATGTACTGCAAACAACGGCGCACGAAACTGAGCATGGAGCTAATAGATGTTGAACAAGAGGTACTTTTTTTTTTTTTCCCCGATTTTCTCCCTAATTTAGTCGTGTCCAATTCCTCCCCGTCACTAGGGGGCTCCACATTAAGGCTACTACTACCACTCAGCCGGGAGGGCCGAAGACTATCACGTGTTTCCTCCGAACCACGTGACGCCAGCCGACCGCATCTTTTCGAACTGCTCGCTCGCGCACAGTTGGGGGCGGAGTCACACACTCGGAGGACAGCGCTATCCGCTCCCTCCGCTCGTGTGAGCTCACAGACGCCCCTGACTGGCTGTAGAGTCGTGATTAATGTGGGAGAACTAAGTACCTCTCATCCCTCCGCTCTGAGAGAGCTCGGCCAATCAGCTCTCTCTAGACCTCCGGCTGCGAGAGGTTACAGCATCACCCGGGAATCGAACTCTGTCGCGATCTCCACATGATAGGGCGAGCGCTTTACCACTGCGCCACTCGGAGGCCACGGATAAGAGTTGCTTTTACTGAAATTACTGCAGCGAAGAAACAATAGAAGATGCCAGATGAGAAGATCACTTTGACGTTGAACGCAACTTAAAAAAACGGAATGTGTTGCTACCATGTGGAACAATCATAGCTGTCGCGGTCTGCATCGCCACAATACGATGTGCAGTTACATTTCTGGGAGGAGCCTGTGAGGCTACGCGACGCCGAAGCATAAATTAGCCTTGAGTCCTTAATAATCTTAAAATGAACGAATCATGATGGTGGAAATCAGAAATATGGACTTTGAGCTTGAATAGAGCCACGCCCTAAAAAAAGCATCATGAACCTAACTGTTTAAAAAAGGTATAAACCCTTCCTTATTTAAGAAAACGACCACAAGTTACCCCTCCGAGGCCCTCGAGCGACGCCCTCAACCCTCAACTGCTCCGATGTTTAATGAGATAAAAATGTAAGTTGCTCTGGATAAGGCCGTAAATGCAACATGTACTGTGTTTTAGTCCACAGAGTGGATTTCCTGGATGAGATGTTGATCTAAGGACCAAGATTTAGTGGAAATCCTTCACATCAATGTTCATCAATTGGAAACGGCTCAACAAGTGTGAAGGCCCACATGCTTGTCGCCCATTTACATCCCCATCACTACTTACTATTGACGGGAAACACCAGGGCGTGGCCGATACGATGCTATCACAATGCATAGGTGCCGGTTTTAATTTGTATCGCAACTCTGTTAGTATCAAAATTTTATTACAAAAGTTCGGTTTTATTATTATTATTATTATTATTATTTAAAAAATTTGATACAATTCTTAGTGATAAATAATTTGCTCCTAAAACACACAGAATGCCGTGCTGCCTGCCAACGTATGAATAGGTTTAAACTGCACCACCT
>QNUK01000894.1:41683-56683 GCA_013621035.1 Clarias magur | reverse complement strand
TCTTTTAGTCACAAGGCGGTTAAAAAGCACGAACGGCACAAATATTACGTTAAATTTGTCTGAATTTTGTGCGATTTGGCAGAAAGCTGTAACTCCACCACGCACCGTTTTGTCACAGCGGATATATACAGTATCTCTCGGTTTCATTTTCTTTTAAAAGTATTACTGTCAGTGCATCATGACATCCAAATGCAGGTAATGACAGCAGGGACAGGAGAGAGAAACAATCGGAAGCGAAACAGAAAGCTACACATCACCACAGTGCTTCCGCTACAGTATCCTACATACATACTGTAACTTTGATACGTATGTCACATGATGTTAGCATATTAACATCCGAACTGCATAATGTATTATGGCACATATCGCCGACTTTAAATGACGCAAAGTGAATGCAACAGGAGTAACAGACTGCAAACCTCCTTTTTCTTGGCTTAAACATTCTCCCAAAAAATCCATTGAAGACATTTAGACATGTCATGTTTAGTTAAGTTTGATATTATAGTCTGCCTAAAATGTGGAAGTTCAAAGCTTCTAAAAGAGGAATATGTACAGTATTGGGTTTACAATTAAAAGTTTTGTCATAGACAAAACTTTCTTTTGGTGCCAGGGGACAATAGTGTGCCAGAATAAGTAAAAGTCCAAAACAAAGAAACAAAAAACAAAAAAAATGCATTTATAGCATTTTGCTGTTAAACCTTTTTTTTTTTTTTTTTTACTGTCGTCCATGCTCTTAAAAAATTAAATCAAAGTCAAAATGAATTATTTGTCAGCAGGATAGTTTGCGGTAGAACCACTTCATTGCGGGTAAGTTCCTTTGTGGTTTGTAATCACTCCTGCATTGCTTGGGCCTTGTGTTTGTGATCATTAAGGTTCCCCCCAAGATTTAGGGTTGTGGGCCTCCGAGTGGCGCAGTAGTAAAGCGCTCGCCCTATCATCCGGAGATCGCTAGTTCGAATCCCGGGTGGTGCTGTAAACTCTCGGAGGTCTAGAGAGAGCTGATTGGCCGAGGGTAGAGATGAGAGGTACTTAGTGCTCCCACATTAATCACGGCTCTACAGCCAATCAGGGGCGTCTGTGAGCTCGCGCAGCGGAGGGAGCGGATAGCGCCGTCCTCCGAGTGTGTGACTCCGCCCCCAACGGTGCGCGACTAGTCTCCGCCCCCAACTAGTCTCCCGGCTGAGTGGTAGTAGTAGCCTTAAGGTGGGAGCCCCCTAGTGACGGGGAGGAATTGGACACGACTAAATTAGGGAGAAAATCGGGGAAAAAAAAAAAAAAGATTTAGGGTTGTTTTGTCCCCAGAATAAAATCTTCCTGGATTTTGCTCCATCCATTCTGGATTCAGTTTAGAAAAGAGGCTCTGAGGATTGCCCCCATTGCCATATGGTGGCACCTGCTGTTGCCATCACATCTTGCCGTAGAGATGATGTTCATTGGGATGCTGTGTAACTCACTGTGGCGTCCCTCGCCAGGATCTGTCTACTTTGTAAAGTAGCGACAGCATCCGATTCCATACTACCGATCAAACAGCGCTTACTGGGACTTCCGGCTGCTTTTATAATTGTTCACTTTAAGGCCTTCGAACGGTCCATAATCTCCATTTCCACTTCTTTTCCTTCAGACGGACCGCTTCTTCAATGATGGCTCAATTGAGGGGCTTTTTGTTCAGAAGATGGGAGCTGTTTTAATATTTCATGGATGAAGGACAATTAGAAGGCAATTGTGTCCATGTTAAGACAATAGGTGTGGAAGGCAGTCGCCTCACTGGGCAGCATTTTAACCGAGAAAGAACCTCACATTCAGGACAGTCCTCCCAGTCATCATGCATCACGACATCATGTCAGTGTTACTTTATTATCTCTCGCTGACCTTAGAATGCTACACTCATGAATGTCATTCTCTCTATGCTCCACACTCATTGTTCGAGCAAAAAAAGAAAAAAGAAAAAAAAAACATTTTTCAAAGACTTTTCACATGTTCATATATCATATATTTGATTTAACGCCTCTGCTGAGTTCATTTTATCCATTGCTATGACTACATTTAAAGACAGATGCATAAATTCAATCACTGTTTTTATTCTGCAGCTTTCAATAAACAATCAAATACTGACATGATGAGATGAGATGTTTGGCTATTACATTGTGTAAATTTGCTAGCATGATAGCTAACATTAGCTGGCGTTCAAGCTAAAAGCAGGCTAAAAACTGCTAGCGAGCTAGCTAGCATTAGACACACTGTGTGCAACACTAGCCATGTTTGCTAGCAAGCCAGTAAATAACAAGCTTTAAATGTATTCATTTATTTATTGTTACATTTTAATTGCTAGCAGATGTTAGCTTAGGAACAGTTAAGTCAATTAATAGCTTTAAAACCATTTAACAATCTAAACAACTTAAACATTACTAAGATTTTCTTCTTTTTTTTTTAATTGTGCAACGTGACATGTTTATGGGAGATTCACTGTCTATATGCTAAGCTCACAAACCGCGCTGCTTCATGCGACCACTGTCTGATAATTATCTGTAATTTAAAATCCATTCTTAGGACTTTCAGTTGCAGACGTGATCCGCCGTCTCTGGCCACTGCTGGCAAATGAATTAAGCTAACAATCCGCTCTTTTGTTAATAAATGCAGGGTCATCCATTTTAAAGTAGTCTATTCGTGTCTAATTCTCCAGGGTCTAATTTAATCACTGAATTGCTTTGCCCTTTGTTTCTGATGTTTGTTTTATTTCTCCGTCGTCTGCCTGCGCCACACTTTCCATGCAAATGTGGTATTAAACTAGTTCAGTCTAAAAAGAGCCTAATACATCATAATCTGCTTTTCCCCGACTGGATCAGATTTTCAACCAGATCAGGACAAATCAGAGGGACGACACAAAGGTCAGAAAGTATGCATTAATCTTCTCTTGATGTCGTGCTCCTGCAGGAGGGATAACTGTGGATGTTTTTACACTCCAAGAGGATTACTCCCGAGAGCGGAGCGGGCGAAATGAATATTAAAACGCACTCAGACTGCACGTGTCCCAGGTCCTTATTAGCGCTTCAGCTCTGTGCCTGAGTCCTGAGGTTGGAACTGAATGGAAAGTGACATGACACAAACCTGAAATTGAATAAAAAAATATCAGACGGGAGGTTCAAGCCGTCTGTTATGTGTGAGTGTGTCTGTAAAAATTCCTAGAGAGAAGATCATGGCGTGATGATGTGGATGGTGTTATACTGTAGAGGGATCGTGTGAGAGGGTGTGTGTGTGTGTGTGTGTGTGTGTGTGGAGGGCAGGACCTGTGTGAGTCGTCGTACCGCAGGTGAGAGAGAGAGATGGTGTAAGCTAAAATGTGCAGGAACAGAGCCTGGAATCAACGGGGCGACTTCTCGTTGCTGCCTGTCAGAGCCGCGCCGCAGCAGGCTGTCAATCCCGACACCAACCGGAGAAAATGGAATACATTTCATCCCTGGCCTCCTGCAGGTCACCAGTGACAGGCCTGTTCTTCAATTACCAAGGATCACTGCTCTCACCAACACACACACACACACACACACATTATAGTATAAAGTGACAATGTAGTTGGTGGTTATGCAATAAAAGAAAATGTATACTTTATATTAATGTATACTGCATACTATACACTAACACTATATACTGACTTAGCACCATATTGTACCATACACTACTGTACATAATGTTATTCTATATATGTTTACTATGTGTACTACATACAGTACCACCATGTGTAAGGGGTCAAAGTAGTTTGTGGTGGTGGACAGTCCTGTAAATTGCTCTTTATCTCTCATAGGGGAAGTGGTGAAGGGTTTGAGTTGGGATATATGGAAAACCGGGTGGATCCAGAGCGCCGCAGGCAGCTGGAGCTGGTAGGTGACAGGGTTAATCCGGAGGTGATGCGGTATGGACCGATGAATCTGGGGGAGAGCTTCCGTGATTCTGTCCGTAGATGTAGGTTCTTGGTAGATAGCCATACCTTGTCACCTATCTGGAACAGTCGTCCCGGGGGGGTGTCGACGGCGATGTTGGAGAGTGTAGCGGGTGTTGGAGCGTCGGATGGCGTTGTTTGCTTGCTACTGTTGGGCCGACGGTACTTCAACCTCCGGTTCTTGATGGTCGAACATCGGAGGCTGGAAACCGTAGCATGCCTCAAATGGGCTTAGATTGGTGGCGGAGGAGACGTGGAGGTTATGTGATAATTCTGCCCAAATGAGGTAGCGGGCCCAGGAGCACTGGCGATCAGCGACAAAGCACCTCAGGTAGCGCTCCAGTTGTTGGTTGGTCCGTTCCGTCTGACCGTTAGTCTGTGGGTGGTATCCAGAAGACAGACTACAGGTGGAATTGATCAGACGGCAGAAGGCCTTCCAGAACCGTGAGGTGAACTGGGGCCCCCTGTCTGAGACGATGTCCCTTGGGAACCCATGCAGGCGGACTACGTGTTCTAATATCAGTTTGGCTGTGTTTCTGGCTGACGGGAGTCCGGTGAGGGCCACCAGGTGGACAGCTTTGGAGAACCGGTCGACGATCGTGAGGATGGTGTTCTTTCCTTTGGAAACCGGCAGGCCCGTGATGAAGTCGACAGCAATGTGCGTCCAGGGCCAACGGGGAACTGGGAGTGGTTGAAGTTCTCCTGGAGATGGTTGATTGCTGTCTTTGGCCCGGGCGCACACTGGGCACGCCTGGACAAACTCATCAATGTCCCTCCTCATGTTGGGCCACCAGAAGGCGCGTTTGGATGAATTGTAGAGTGCGACGCCTTCCGGGGGGACCTGAGAGGAAGGAGGAGTGCCCCCACTGAAGAACCTCTGGCTTGACGATGTTGGGCACATAGAGCCGTCCAGGCGGCACACCTGCCGGTTCGGTCTCTGCAGCCTGTGCCTGGCAAACCCTCGTCTCTATGTCCCAACGGAGCGGTGCGATGATCTTGGTAGGTGGTAAGACAGGCGCGGGGTCCGCCCGGGGGATGTCTTCCTCATACTGTCGTGAAAGGGCGTCAGCTTTAGTGTTCTTGGACCCCGGGTGGTATGACAGGTGGAAGTTGTAGTCTTCAAAAAATAGAGCCCACCGCGCCTGTCTGGGGTTCAGCTGTTTCAGTGAACGAATGGTGATGAGGTTCTGGTGATCAGTCCAGATGATGAATGGCCAGCAGCTTTATGGCCAGCGGCTCTAAGTCCAACTTAGTAAAAATGGTGGCACCAGAGAGGGCGTCCAGGGCAGAGTTGGTAAGAGGCAATGGATGTCGGTTCTTGATGGTGATGTTGTTGAGCCCCCGATAATCGACACATGGGCGTAAGCTGCCATTGCGTTTCTTCACGAAGAAGAACCCCACGGCGGCAGGTGAGGAGGAAGGCCAGATAGTACCTTGGCGCAGTCCACTGGAAACATATTCCTCCATCGCCTGCGTCTCGGTGGTAGATAATGAGTAGAGGTGGCCGCGGGGTGGCATGGAACCTGGCTGAAGGTCGATGGCAAGGTCATAGGGGCGATGAGGAGGTAGGTGGGTCGCCCGTCTTTTACAGAACACCTCAGCCAGGTCCCGGTAGGACCTCGGGGGCCTCGGACTCCCTAGAACACGTCCCAGCCTGGGCCCGAGTTCAGAACAAGTCGGCCCCCATTGTAAGATCCGACTTTGTGTCCAAGATATGAGCGGGTCATGGTGAAGTAACCAGGGGTGTCCAAGAATAAGAGGAGGCGAAGAGATGGGGGTGAGGTAGAAGTGAAGCTGTTCCTGATGTTGGCCGATTTTCATGGTGATGGGTTGGGTTTGGAAGGTGATGGGGCTGGAGGAGAGGGGCCGACCATCGACAGATGTAATATTTACGGGCTGGGATAACGCCTCGATCTTTACCCCCAGTTTCTTGGCATAAGAAGAGTCAATGAAGTTACCAGCCGCACCAGAGTCGATGAATGCGGTACTTCCGACCCGTTTGTGGCCAAACTGGAGGTGTACTCTTACCGTGAGACGGGAATCATTGGTCAGGGTGGTGGAGAGGGAGATGGAACACTCTCACTCTGTCACTCTCACTCCTCACCGGGGCTGCTGACCCGCAATATGCGCAGAGACCCTCTCTAAATCGGCGTTCACGTTCTGCAGCGGTTAAGGAGGCACGCCCTAATTGCATGGGTTCCCCGGTTCCAGTGTCAACCACGGCGGGAGGTGGAGAGCCGACGGGTCCGGTAGGTGCAGTAGAAAACGAGGAGCGAGCTTCCGGAACAGGCGTGTGAGAGAAGAAGGAGGGGGTTCGGGGTGTGAAATGAGGCAGTGATGGCCTGATGGGCGGCAGGGTGCGAGGGGCTGGCTTGGGTCGGGCAAGCAGACGCTGGTCGATCCGGAGGGCGAGTTGGATTAAGCCCTCCAATGTAGCTGGAAGTTCTCGTTCGGCGAGCTCATCCTTGATGCGCGCAGCCAGTCCCTCGTAGTAGGCCGTCCGGAGGGCGGAGTCTCCCCAGTCGGTCTGGATGGCGAGCGTTCGGCTCACGGATGAGCCTCCCTGCCGCAGATGATATAATTTGGAGTTGGTCTCCACCTCAGCAGCAGGATGTTCAAAGGTGAGTTTTAGCTGGCGGGTGAACTCTGTGTAGGAATAGGCTACATCTGAATCAGATCGCAGGACCGGCGTTGCCCACTCAGCTGCCTGCCCAGATAGCAACGAGACGAAAAGAGCAACACGCAGTCGGTCTGTGGAGTATCTGATGGAATTAAACTCAAACACAAGATCCAACGCGGTTAAAAAAAACATTGCATTTCCCATCCGTGCCATCCCACTTATCCGGTAGAGCAATGAAGACATCAGAAGAAGGGGGGGGTGGGTGGCGGCGCAGCAGCCGCTGCAATGGGCGTGGCAACAGCCGGCTGAGCGGCCGCTCCGCGGAGCGTCGCATTCTCTTGCCGTAGCTCCGCCACCTCACGGCGCAGGGCCGCGATGTCTTGGATGCCTTGGCGGAGAACCGCGACTTCACTACGGAGCTGATTGATCAGCTTAGCATGTTGATCCACCACATTGCAGAGGTGAGCGTAATCCGCTGGGTTTACTGCTGATGGCTCAGTCATTCTGTCACAAACAAACGGAGACGGACCAGAAGACTAGCAGTTAGCCCTGTAGCGTGGATGGTAAACCCAAACGCGAAAGTAGCGCGAACAGGCAGGATAACCACGCTGTTTATTTTTAGAACTCTCTCGGCATGAGAGCAAGAGTTTACACAAATAAACCCGCGTTCTAATAACACACACTCAATCGAAATCTCTCTTTCAAAAGAAAGTGAGTACTCACGATTAGACGGACAGAGCGTCGGCGATAGCATGGGCAAACTCAATGACTGAGCAATGTGTGGAGCCATCTTGTTTCCTTTTATGCTTCCTGAATAACGACCGTACTACTTCCAGGTCCTAGTGCCGGTCGTGTTAGGAGTGCGCATGACAAGCTCTCAGGTTGAATCCCAAATAGCATAAAATGGAAAGGTAGTGCACTAGGGTGTAGAGTTAGCAGAGCTCCCCCAAAGTGTGTGTTCATGCTCCAGCAGAAACTACGGTGGCCGTGATGTACAAAACAACTTAACAAAACCTAAAACAAAATAACATTCAAAGACAAAATAACAAATTCAAAACCAAATTATCAAATCCAAAAACTAAATAGCAAATTCAAAACCAAATTAACAAATCCGAAAACAAAATAACAAAACCCGAAACTAATTGTTAAAATACCTTTTATACCACTGTGACTTATTTTACTCCTCCTCCAAATGCGCCGTTACAGTGTCTATGTGAGGAACCAGCCGGAGGATACGGCCGTCTTATATTGTATGAGGTCACATTGGGGGGAAATCCAATGGGCTTGTTTGAACTGAATTAAAAAGGATAAAAAGCAGGGAATGTTTTTTTTTTTTTTTTTTAACTTTTGAAATGGTCTTTTATTTTATTTTTGATTTTTTTATTTATCTAATCAACTCATAATAACATTTTAACAGAATGTAATGGACTGTTTGTTGTAAATATATACTGTATATACTGTGCATCGTAAAGCAAAACTTTTTTTTTAAACTCTAACTTGTAAATAAATTATTGATTATATGGATTTATATGCATGAAATATTTGTACTTTGTACTTGTGGTCATCTCTTTTAATTATTTATTAATACTTTAATCACTGCAATGAAACACAATATTTTATAATATTTAAAAAATCAATGCCAATGTTAGTGTATTAAACTAATATTATTATTTTATGGATTACAATAATGATAATGTATTAAAATCTCAATCAAGCTTAAAATCACATGCACAAGAAACTGTTTTTAGTCTCAATATCAGACATCTGTTTATTAACAAATTTCTCTCAATCTCAACCACATTAAGTCAGTTATAGCTCACTCTAACAATACCTTATATGCATAAACAGTGTTCATTATGTGTGTGTGTTTTGGGGGCGGGGGTGAAAATAATGACGTTATTTACTACTTTTAACAGATCCTGTAAGCAGCGTGTTGCAGTCACGCTCCCGATAGAATGGACACGCGGCTAAACAATAGAATAGATTTAGCATAAGTCAATATAGTGGCAGGTTGAACAGCTGGAGCTTTGCTTCCTGACTCGTGTCAGCAACCGATTTAGAGATGTTGGCCTTTTTTATTCTCAGCTATTTACTTATTTCTTTCTTTCTTTTTTTTTTTCTTTTTTGACAGAAACAGCTCATTGTTTCATCATTTTGAGTAATGACTGTCAGAACTTGGAGGTTTTTTTTTTTTTTTTTTTTAAAGCAGATGGTACGAGGGAACAGAAACGAGTTGTCTGTTATTGCAATGCAAGCGGGTGTCTAATTTTCAGTGCTGATATTGTGTAATATCCCTTGAGCTTGAATATCCTATTTTAGGAGAGTGGTTTTTTTTGTTGTTGTTGTTTTTTTTCCCAGACTGACTGAGTTACCCTGCGTCCCAGAAGACAAGCCTGTTGGTGCTACTGGTTATCATCAATCTAGTTCATCATGAAGACATTTTGTAAAACGCTCGTTTGTGGACGGCATTATAAGCCGTGACTGCTGTGACACGTGATTTGATCTTGTAGATTTTCTGACTCGAAGGACGTCCAGAGGTTTTCCAGCGACATGGAATGGAATAGAGAAACACTTCATGCTGTTTGCTATTAGCATCCAGACGGCTGTGTAGCCCGCGTACTGAAAGCTCCGAGTCTGTATTGTCAGCGATGAATGCCTGACTGCCACGGCATAATATCTTACAAGGTTTGATTGTTTGGCCCGTTCAGTTCGGCTGCACTCTCCTGACAGCTGTACTCTCTGTATACAGGTGCAAACCGTGCTTTATATAACACTCTTCTCACTTCTAGTTTTTAGCAACCGGCAACTTTGCACTTAGCTTCCATCGTGTGAACTGACAGTCTCTTATTCAAGTCTCTGTGAGCACTGAAGCTGATCATCTGCTGATCTGGAATGGGTTTACAGTATACGACTACTGGAGACAGTTAGATTACTTTATGTAATATATTTGAATATTTAGGGTCATACAAGGGTGGTCAAAAGTATTAACACAGCGTACGCCATGTATTATAGTTCTCCATGTGATCTCACAAAACTAATTAGTTCATCTCTCTTAGCATCTGTCTGAATAGTGTTGTGCACATTTGGAACAAATAAGCGGCAGAGCTTTTGCTTTCTAAAGCCGGGGTTTCCATCTCTGCATCAAAATGCCTAAAACCAGGGAATGCTCAAGTGAATTTCTCCAGCATATGATTCTCAAGCAGGCACGGCTGAGCGAGTGACACCAGAGAGCTGCAGATGTGTTTTTGACTCTGTGCCACAACCGGATTCAGCCGATTTTGTGGAATAAACGGCTTCATATTAAATACTGATTGTTGTATAGGAATCTCATTGATTCATTTATTTTAGATACCGCTTATCCTGTATCCTAGCCCAGGAGATTTCAAGCGGGAAACCGGAGAACCCAGAGGAAACCCAGCAAGCACTCCATGCACACTGATCCGAGGTGGGAATCGAACATGCAACCTAGTGGTGCTAGGTGACAGTGCTAACCACCAAACTGCTTATAGCATCGAATAACAAATTATTCTTATGATCGTCATTAAAAAAAAAAAAAATTATACAGTTATTAAAATATTGTATTTCACTTTTGTCTCAATACATTCCATTCAAGGTTTCTACTGTATCATGAAAAGATTTTTAAAATCTTTCGCAGTTTCTCAGTTATAACCAGCTACATTTTTGGTGCTTTTATTGTCATATTAACTTCAAGAGAAAGGGAGAGTGAGGGGACGCTGATTTCTGATGTAGTTTATCGCTGATATAAAAAATGAAAGTGAGAACAGCTTTCTGTTAAAAAAAAAAAAAAAGAGGCTGAGCTCGTAATATAAGAGCAAGACCACCCACTGGCCCCCAGAGTAGAGTGGTCTGAGAGACTCCGGTGTGAATGCAGCGTAAAGGTTCTTCAGTTTTCCCTCTGTTGGAATGTTGAAGGCTTCCCAGTCAGAAAGCAAGTTAATTACATAGAGGACTCTTTAAAAAAAAAAAAAAAACTCTCTTTTATGTTAAAGTGTATGAAGTGATCCTTGTTGTGCTGGAAGTATTCATGAAGTCCAAAGAATTTAAACTGGGAAAGGATTGCAGCCGAGGCCGTAGATGAGGTGAGCGGGGAGAAATGCTTAGAAATGCTTAAAAAAAAAAAAAAAAACTTTTTTTTAATCAGAGATCTGGAACCCTGTGTGCATTTTGCCTGGAGCTCAGGATTTTAATCTCAGAGACAAGATGTGATTTATCAAGTCAGGTATTAAGTCGCACAGGTTGAAAAGTGAAAAGTGTCAAATCTATCATTTGGTATATATCATTTGATAAATACTTTATCCTCCTGATACTTTAGCGCAATCGAGAAAGTTTGAATGCTATAACTATTGTTTCCAAACACTATACTGACCACCAAGCCTGGTACCGCAGTTGTAATTAAAAATGATGTATTTGTGGCTATGAACCCACACTGCTGGCGAAGGTATTTTTAGGAATAACAGAGAAGGCCTCATGTCACAATGATGCTGACAATTCCCTATTCCCTATATCTATTTAACCAAACTCGCGCTGGCCATATCTCAGGAACCGGACATGATGCACACTAAAAATGCTGGGTTGTTTTTACTTCCCAAACGCTGGGTTGCCTGTGTTGGGTAATTTTTATGTGTTATTTACAGTGAGTTGGGTATTTTTTGTTTGACCCAGCTTGCTGGGTTGGAGTTGGGTTAGCTAGCGACAGCTAACATCACAGACAAGACCGCCCCTCCCCCCGAAGTTCACCGGTGTATTCAGTGGCTGTGTCAGCTTCGTGTCTTTTTTTTTTTGGTCTTCCTCCTCACGCATTTAAGAGGAAATGTAAACATTAAATATAAGGTCTGTATACACACTTTCTCTCACCTATGACTGAATTTGTTCACTGTATGTAACATTTATTATTTACTGTTACCTTGTTACACTCAAACTTTCAGCCTGGTCTGTGCTATAGCATGCTAGTTTATCTGACAATGGCTGCTAACTTGCCAAACCAATGAACCCCACCTGTGTATGAAAGAAACTGCAAAAATGTCTGAGCTTTTTAGCTTACTTTGTAGAATGCTTGCAGGGTGTATGAAGGTGGTGAAGTGATGAATGAAAGCTAAACTGTTAACTGTAGTGCCAGCATGACGCTAGCATTTAGCTACTGTAGGTTTCTAGCGTTAGCAACCACATATAAAAAGCTGAGGTGTTACAAAACACTAATCTTCTTACAAATGTGAATCCCAGCCAACCCTCTCGATTTTTCCATAAACTTTGACTTTCTTTCATTTCTTCCTTTCTTTCTAAGGTTGGAACGAACACCGTGGAATATCTCCAGCAGGCTGAAGTGTCGAGGCCGAACCCCTACATCCTGATGTCGGAGATAATGACCAGCACTGCTCTCAGGCATTAGTGCTTCTGAGTAATAATATCATAATGATGTCGCTGTTGAACTTGTGTTTTATTATCTGAGCTTGTGCTTTTGAAAAATAAAAATAAATATTTTTTTCTATGATTTGTACAATTAATTAAGTGTTGCTTATTGCATATATGCAATATATGGTTTGCAAAACTTAGAGTTTTTTTTTTTTTTTTTTGGTAATAGACCACTATATCAAAGTAATTTAACTGTATAAACTGTTTTACCCATAGACATGTGAAATAAAAATAAAAATAATAATAACCTATTTGTGAGGTAGAATTAACCCAGCATTGTAGTTAAATATGACCGAGCATTAGGATTGAATATTTTACCCATCTTGCTGGGTTAAATAAATAACCCAGCATGTAGTTGATCCAATATTTATCCAGCAGCTGGGTTAGGGTTAACACAGCATTTTTTTTGGGTGTACAGTAATAAATTCCATATACAGATGGAACCAGAAATCGGAAAATATTTATGAGAATGAAGAATGAGTCTATAATAAAGAATAAAAGAATTAAAGCTAACACTAATGCTACAAATGATTAAACAGTGATTAACACTTAACATTGTTATCTTTCGGTTAAGATTTAGCAATGGCTACAGATCGACATTTCAGTAAACATCAATAGTAATCCATGCTGTCTTGTCTTCTGTAGACACCCCCAAGCCTCCATCATGACATCATTGATTTCTACAACTTTAAATCAAAACCAATTCTGCTTAAGAAATTTAAAAAAGGACTCGTCTATGTCATGCCACCCCCCCTCTCTCTCTCTCTCTCTCTCTCTCTCTCTCTCTTTCAATTATTATAGCTTTCAATGCAAATAGGGATTGTATTTTTCACTATTAAGTCCACTTTGCAGCTTTGCGGATTCGCGGCTCTGAGCGAGCGAGATAGCTTTGCTGCTAATGTGGCACGCAGGACTTTTAGAAAAGCTTTCACCATACAGTAAGGGACATGCGAGTGAAGCCATCAAAACCCCCCGAATGTCACCATGGCTAACTTAATTCAGGCTGAAGGATCCAGGTCAGTCCCCAAAGCTCCGTCTCTGAACTTCACTTAAGCCTTTATGCGGCGCGATCATCGGAAAAACAGCCTCCGAACGTCGCAACCCACACACGCGGTGTTCGGGCGGAAGAATTGTCAGGTCAAATTACGTTTTCTTCAGGTCCTCATGCTAGAATGATTTAGACTATCCTTTTTGATGGGTTTTTTTATTATTTTTTTAATCTGGCAAATATTCGCGCTGGCAGCTTTTAGTCTTATCCAACTAAGCAACAGATTCAGATTGGAGTACTGGAATATAAAGTGCATTGTAAAGCAAAAATATTCATCGTGTATGACAGAATTTCCCAACATGCAATAATTATTCTAACTTAACAGATAATAATGTAAACCATGATAATGTAAAATAAAATAATACTTCAGAAATATATAGCCTTAGATCAGCATACACATTGCATTATTATTTAATATTTATCTAGGATGTAATGATTGCATTGCAAAATAAATGATATTAAAAAGATATATTAAATATAGCTACTGTATAGTGCTTTGCAAAAGTCTTGACCCCCTTCGTTTCTTAATATTTTGCTTTAAATGAGCCAGACTGAGGAATAGGTCTCCAGGCTTCCTGAAGGACTTTTTCGTCACTCGTTATTTCCAGGCCCTGTACCTGAGCAGTTTCAGAGGAATGTGTTTTGTTTGTTAAGCCACACCGTGACCTATGAATCATTCAAGCATAAAAAAACATCTAACTTAAGACATGAACAAGTCAGAAACAGGTGCAGATGATGACAGCCGATCAGATTGCTGATGCTGAATGCTGTGTGGTTGGAACAGACGAGAGGGGAAATGAGGTCGCTGCTGAGGTTCTTACATAAACAACCCAATTTTAAATTGTATCTTTAGACACTGTGCAGCCTGTCACATTTGTCCCATCTGTTCCTATTTCTTTAATTTTACTCTACATCATTTAATGCACTGTACGGTCAATTTAAAATATTTCTCTTTTTCAGAGAATCAAAAACAAATGTGCGATAATCAATTTTGTTTAAACCTTTTCTTTATTTAATTATCTAGATGTAACAATTTGAATGGGTCTTCTCCATATTAGATATGTTTTGTGTATTTTGCCAATAAAAAGCACATTACATAAAATGTGTGTGTGTGTGTGTGTGTGTTGTACAATTTTTTTTTTGCAATTCTCTGCACAAAAAAAAATAATAATAAAAAAGGAAAAAAACTTTCCCCACTGTTTACCCATATTTCTACTGAACATTTTCCCCCTATTGTGACCTCATATAAGAAGAGCTCCTCCCCCAGCTTGTTTCTTGTGTGGCTCAGCAATATCTCATTTACTAGACCCTGAAACTAAAATAATCTTCTTCCCCTGTTAATAACTTCTTAATAAAAAAAGTTAGATAGAGCAGTCATCTTGTAAATCTGCATATTATTATCAATTCAATCATATTCATAAAAGAAATGATATGCAATAACTAATAATCTGTACTTGAGGTATTGAAAGAACAAACTAAATATTACACATTTATTACTAGATAATTAACTATTAATACACAGTAGTTACAATATTGCAAAATAAAATGCTGATAAAACCAAAATTTTTAATAGGTTCACAAAGTGTAACATCTGTTATGCTGAAATTCCTAAAGATATCATGTAAATATGATCAGTTTATGCCATAAATCTAAATAATCCATGTATGTTAATAAAGCATTTAGTTAAGCATCTGTTTGTTTAATCATTTGTTTAATAAGCATTTATATTTACTGCCCAGGAAATTTTTTAATGGCTTTAAAATACCTCTACATCCTCACCTCTGACTATTTTCATATGTTATAAATATGAAAATTAGTCGCACCTCCCCCTAACCCGACACCTCAAAGTGCTGGCTAGTTGTTTCTAGCGCATCACCAGTCTCGAGCACATCATCGCAGTTTCAGTTGTTTATTTAACCCCCGACAAATGTGCAACGTTTATTAATAAACAAACTAATAAATAAAAATAAA
>QNUK01000894.1:21683-36683 GCA_013621035.1 Clarias magur | reverse complement strand
AAAAAAAAGACATATTTATATAAAATATTAAATATATTTTATTTATATAAAATACAGCCACATATTTACAATACGTCCATTTATTGTAAATTATAATTGATAAATAAATACATTTAGAAATAAACAAATGGACGTATTGTAAATATGTGGCTGAATTTTATATAAATAAAATATATTTAATATTTAATATTTATATAATATAATATATATATTTATATTTTATAATATTTATTTGGTTCTGCTCCCTGTTACAGTTATAAATTGTATTATAACTGTGTAATAAATAAATAATACATTATATTATTTATTATATACCTTATAATTTATAAAAGTTATTAGTTAAGTTATTTTATTATTTCTTGAATATGTTCACTATTATTTACGTGATTGCAGAGGCCTTTTATTTACTTCCAGTAGTTTTTATTTTGAAAGGTCATTTGTCCAAATCTTGGCTTTTATGTCACAGTTTCTCAAAGGCCAATTTATTTCATAATCCCCCACTTTTCATCAGAACGACTTTACCTGTCAATCAATGCAGTCTGGGCGGAGACGTGAACGTCACGTGAACAGGTGCTTTTAACTATCGGCGATTGCACCATCAGCGCTACCATCTTCAGGAGCAGATATCATCCCGAGCATTTAAAAGTCAACAAACAGCATCTGATGGAAGATTATTCCTCTCTATTTGAGTGTAGATGTTCTGCGGGTAAAGATGATCAGGATCAGGAGGTCAGCGGTTCAAGCCCCATCTCCAGGGGGCGCTGTATCATGGCTGACCTTGTGCCCTGACCCCAGCTTCTTAACAAGATGAGATATGTGAAGAAATGAATTTAAATCTGCAATAATATATGTTTGTATTTATAGAGGCTTAACTCAACCTAACTGATCTAACATCAGGGGACGGATCCAAAGCTGACGTGTCCTTTCACTTTGAGTGGAGAAACATTGGGCGTTTCTTTGACTTCAAGTGACAACGCAGGCACCAGACTGAGCAAATCGAATAACATGCTAACAATACTGTAGGTAAATAACATGTTAATTACAGTTTGTTGCTAGCAAAAAGACATTTTCCTAAAAAGGTAAAAATTTTGTATGGTTAAAGCCGGGTAATATTTATGACAGCAAATTTCTGTTGTTATTATTATTTCTGTAATTAAATTTACATGAACTTACTAGAACCTCTGCTGCCAGTTATTCAAGATTAACAACCTTTTTGTGTACGATGTCTGTGGTGTGGCACCTCCAGGGTCCGGGTTCGATTCCTGCCTTGGTGTCTGTGTGCATGGCGTGTGCATGTTCTCCCCGTGCTCGATGGGTTTCCTCTGCATACTCCGGTTTCCTCCCACAGTCCAAAGACATGCAGATTAGACTAATTGGCGTTCGTCCATAGTGTGTGAATGAACATGTGTGCGTGATATAGTTTATTTATATATTTGTATATGGTGGCACGATGGCTTAGAGTACTTACAGTCGCACTGTTGCCTTGTACCACCTTTCACCTGTCCCGGTTTAAGTCCCACCTCCGGTTTCCTTCCACCATCCAAAGACATGCAGATTAGGCTATTCGGCGTCCATCAATTGCCTGTAGTGTGTGTGTGTGTGTGTGTGTGTGTGTGTGTGTGTGTGTGTGTGTGTGAATGTTGACTGGAGATCCCACCATGGTGAATAAGTACAACAGTCACCACCGGCCTCCACCGACTCTACGGAGGTTCCTGGTTGGATGGACAGATGGATATTTCTATATATCATGGCCATAATATTTGTTTTCTTAGAGTCAGTTGAATAAAAGTTTAGTTTTTAAGGGTTTGTCTTAAACGCAACAAGATCACCCTATAAGCATAATCGAAAAATTCTTTGTTTCCCCTCCCGTTTATTTCAGCCACTGTAAACAGACTTCCATCCAAAGTTAAATCTGAACAACCCCCCTCTCTCTCTCTCTCTCTCTCTCTCTCTCTCTCTCTCTCTCTCTCGTTGTTACGATGCTTGTGGGAACTTTTGCACGAGTGACGTCTGATCGCAGCCTTCTGACAGATCAGCACTGCAACAGCCAATACTGAGATAAGGATTAGCAAGTGATATATAGCACCTGCACTATTTATCCTGCGGCGCTGCCCCGTATCAGTTCAAGGGTCTTTCGATATTGATTGAGGTCCGATTCAATTTTATTTCATGCCTGCTAGATTAAATGCAAAAGAAAAAAAAAGAGGAAGAGAGAAAAAAAACAAAACAAAAAACAATACGGTAATGCAGTTGGAGCTGGGCGGGAAGCGGGCCAGCGGTTACATCAGCGCTGAGGAGCTGCATTAAGAGGTATTAGGTGTTTGTGTATGGCGGGCATGTGGGGCTTCTGTAGAGTTCCTCTCTTCAGGAGCGCCAGGTGTTCTCTGCGACGTTCCAGCACTCTGCTAAATTAGCTTAACGCCTGCCGCTAGCTGCAGCAGCACATCCATCTACAGTATGGTGCAGGATTTAATTACGACGGAGAAACACTGCAGAGCTGCGGAAGAAAGCTTCATCAGCGGCGTACGCGGCTCATCTCGTCCAGTGTCTCACGCGCGCACAAAAATAACGCACACACAGACTCAGACATATTGGACGTTTAGGATTTTACTTTATTAGGATGAGGAGCGTTGGAGCTGTTTGGTTTTTTTTTTTTTGCTTTTTATTTAGAGAATGTCACATCATTAGTGAGCACATCCATGCTGCCAATCAATTCCCAATAAAAGTGTGCGTCACTAGCATTGACTTCTGAACGCTGGTTCGGCGTGGAGCGGCAACACCCGGAGGCCAGAGAGAACCTCAAACACGGCTTACATCATCAATAACCAGGGAGAGGGGATGTTTTAAAGCTTTGAATCTTTCTGCCAAAGATCTCCCTTTAATCACAGAATGTCAAACTTGCCATAATAAAGCAGTTGTAAATATTTAATCAGCTTTTATTTTGAAACCCCCAGGCACAGATATTCTTCTGTTTCAGCCATACAATACTGTAAAACATAAAGGAACACTTGTACTCTGTGTTGTATATTTCAGTTAAAGAGGTTTTGCTTTGTCTCATGTCTGATCAAAACTCACACAGCCTCAGAGATGGAGCAAAGTGGACGTGTTAGCAATGTGTAGACGCATCGTTCCCATTTCGCAGAATATTTGAAACACTAGTAAGCTAGATATCCTATCGTGGCTCTGTTCGTTAGCTATCCAAATGCACTTCCTACTAATTAATCCAGCTAACAAACACGCTATCACTCTCAGTATGTATAAGTTTGTAGCTGCAGCTAGCTTTTAGTTGTTGTTGTTGTTGTTGTTGTTGTTGTTGTTGTTGTTGTTGTTTGTTTGTTTGTTTGTTTTTTTCACTACTGCTAAATCTCAGAAATAATAAATAACTACAGTGGAACACCTGGTTCACAATTTTTCACCTAGTCGACAAACCCGAAGTCGCGCGTAAATCCGGGAGCCGTTCAAAACTTGTTTCAAGTCAAGTCAAGTCAAGTCAAGTAGGCTTTTATTGTCACTTCAACCATATACAGTTTAGTACGCAGTGAAACGAAACAACGTTCCTCCAGGACCAAGGTGCGACATACTGTACAGTACGACATAAATTAACAACATAATTAACAGACACTAACTAGCTAACTATGAACCTGTGAAAGCCAAGCGAAGCAAGTTTACATATTTATTTGTGGGGATTTTTTTTGGAATTTTAAAGATATACTGAAAGAAACGATATATTGAAGACATGGCACCATGGGTCCTAGGAATGTTGTCAAGGATGGTAGCAAGAAGAAAATGAAGGCATTTTGGAGGTTTTTAAAGCAGCCGGCGTCAAGAGGAAGCATAAATGAAGTTTAAGTGAGGTTTAATGTCTATTTATTTCATATTTTACTTAATTTGCATGTCTCTTCTAAATATCTGAATTAGTTTTTATATGCAAAAACGTGATCATAGTGTTGAAAATTGGTAATATTAGTAATATTTTTGGATGGCTGGAACATTACATTATTTCCTGTGGGAACATGAAATTAATGAAATTTCACCTTAATGAATTAAATTTGCTTGCTGTGGTGCCGCGGCATATAATTAGCTAACAAGCTAATAGGATTCTTTTTTCTTTACTGTTTTCAGGTGACATTGGTTTTTCTTCACAGACATTCAAGCATGTGAGTGAGTTCATAATAAGAACCCGTTCGTTTTACCGTGACATCTTAAAAAATACAATATTACCCAATAATTGTATAATTTCTCAAAGTAGATCATCGATATCTTAAAAGTCCCATATTAGACTTCTTTTTAAATAAATCTAAATAAGTCTTAGTTGCCTCCAAAATGTGCGTGCTAATTTTCCAGCTGAAATACAACTTGCTAGCTTGAATGTCGTTCCGTTGGTTCAGTGTCTGTAGCGTTAAACAATCTCTCCCAGAATGCACCTTTGAAGAAGTGCGTTTCGTCGCTAACAGCAACTAGACACGTCCATATCTGGCATTTCCTACTCAAGTAAGAGCTGAAGATGGTACGGTTAGCCATTAAGAGTGAGTTGCCAACATAGCTTATTTAGTGTAGCTCATAAGAAATGGCGCCCAGACAATGACAGTTAAGCAGAGCCTGGTTGGAGCTAAGGGTTGAGATGGGGGACGGGCTAAAGCATCATTTAAGCCTTTATTTGTCACATATACAGTACGTCACAGCACAGTGAAATTCTTTCTTCGAATATCAGAGCGCAGGGTCAGACATGATACAGCGGCCCTGGAGCAGGTAGGGTTAAGGGCCCAACAGTATGTGAGGTCACAATAGAGGAGGGGGGGGGGGGGGGGGTATTGGGGGGGCTGATTGAATTTGTTTAAACCACAACCAATACAAAAATAAAAAGGACAAAATTCAGAGATTTCTTTTGGAGGGAGGTTTTTTTTTTTTTTTTTCCGAAAGAGTAAAGAAAAATTTCATCTAGTTTGCTTACAGCAGCGATGGCTGAGAGACGCCGTTGCACTGTATAAACCTATTTGGTATTGTCTAAACATTTCTTGTTTTTTCTTGCAAATTTCCATTTCTCCTCCTGTGAGATGCCATTGCGTTAAATCCCTCAGTGCGCTCGCGTGTCACACTAAATACAGCAAATGATAGTGTGAGAAATAGAGCTTTTGTTAAGAAGTCCTTTAGGGAGCCACACTTTCAGCACTATGAGCCTTGCATTGTTAAACCCCACATCCTGATCTGTACGGTATTAATGGTACTTTTATTTGGCTCCTTTATTTGGGACGTCAAGGATGAAAAGACGCTGAGGTCACATTTAAGAAAGTGTCTATAATATGTGGTATGTTTCTTCTTTATCATCTGGGGGGGGGGGGGGGTTGAGGGGGGGGCCTGGGGGGGAGGCCTGGGGGGGAGGGGGATGGTTCTCCCTTTTTAACTTCTTACACACATTAAAAATTTTTTGTCTTTGTCAATGACCTTCCATTGACCTTCCCATACCAACCATGTAAGGAAATGAAAAAGAAACCGAAAGGAAATGTAGAAAGACTATAGCTTGACTACGTTGGGTTCTCACTTCATGATAGTGGATTTTAATGTTTTTTTTTAAAAAACACTTTAAGCTACTTAAAGAGTGTAGAGTAACACATTATTTAAAGGCTGTTGTTCGCAGCGCTTTATGGCTTCCATATGAGCCTTTTCTTTATGTATTTAAGTGCTTAGATGGATTTCACGTATACAGTAATGAATAATTCACTATATGATGGGTTGGTCATACACACTTTTCTCACTTGCACTGATGCTCTAAATGAGACTTTGCATCTGAGAATGCGACTGAATCAGACCTATGAAGACATCAGATAGAGCTGAAGACTTCCTGCTCGTGCTCTCTCCTGTGGTATGAAGCAGGGCTTTAATATGAGTTTATAATTAGTCACAAGCGTAGCCCACAGTGATTAGTGCAAGCATAAGGTTGTTAACACTACATTCCCTCATCTCCCCAAAGAGTTTCCATTTAATTAGACAGAGGCTTGTACGCTTTTTTTTTCCCGCAGCCATCCTTGTCTTTGTGCTGAATGAAGATTGCATTTGTTGTGTGTAAAAGTACAAACAACAAAGACAAACTCCCTCACACACACACACACACACACACACACACACACACACACACACACACACACACACACACACACACAAAAGAATATAATTTGTTGTATTTTTTATTTTTTTTCATCAAATTCCGGGCAACATTATTTCGAATTAAAGTCAAGTAATTTAGCCAGAACAATTATTCATGTTAATTTATTAATGAAAAAAAAAAGAGAAGGACAGAAAAGCAACACAGCACTTTGCTGCAGCGTGGAGCAGAGCTAACAGCACAAAGGTATGACCTCATAAACATTAAAAGTACCGGACGTCCTGTACAGCACGTTCATATCCTGCACTCAACACACTCACGCACAGGAGAACCACTGATGCCCTGAAAGATGACGAAATTGTATCAGCGCTTGCTATCGATCCGCCATCCTGTAGGCTAGCATGAAATAATGCATCGTAATGAGTTGCGAATCCCAGCAGAATGACCACTGCATGCAGCAAAATTGGCTCCAGGTCAACCGTGAATCAACTATTCACAGCCTAATGCCTTTTTTAACGCTTGATCATCCTGAAACATTACCCAGGTAACATCTGGAACATACTGGCCAGCTGAAAATGGCATCCGTCTGAAGCCTGCTCAGATTTCTAGCCTGAACAGAGATCTCGGGAATCATCTTTATTCTTTGCATGATGTCAATCCTGGTGCATTTTTTTTGTATTTCTAGTCTATAAATGACATTATTTTTAGCATTTCATTATTCGCTTTTTATCACATTGGGCCTAGAGGGTTCACCGTCCACTGTGTTGTTGTGTATAGATCAAAATACTACTGTTTACTTTTACAGTCAAAGTAGTTTTTAAAAAATATATATTACTATGTTTTTACTTAATTTGCTTCAGTTTTATTCATTGTAATTTGAACAATAAATGTTTTAATAAATAAAAAACTAAATTTAGGATTTTCACATTAAACTTTAACTTTTACAACAAACCGAAATCTTCGTATGATACTTTATTAATTTGTAATAATTTTACTATGACAAAGTAATAATGTTACATAACTACTAATATTACTCTACTGTAATTTAACTACCTTTCACTAATTTTATTTATACTTCATGAATTCACAACAATTCTGTATGAAATTGCTATAAGACATTGTTACACTTTGGTAATAACTGTATAATTTATACATTTTATATACATTATGATTTTACTTTGACTTTACTTTTATACACTAAATCGTACAACAACAGATTATAATTTAACAATTAAACACTATAGTTTTAGTACATTTTTACTATGACAGGTTGTTATTGTACTGTGATTCACAGTAGGTTTACTACAATAATATTTACCAATAATGCACTATACTACAATGCATTACAATTTTACAATAATCTACTATAATACACTACGATTAATACACTAATTATAATAATACACTACGATTGTGCTCCAAAAGAATATGAACTTTTTTTAAAATGACATTTTTGTTATAATTAAAATTTTACTATAATCCATTCTTTTTTACTATATACTATGACTATGCTATTATTGCACCATAAGTCTATGATACACAACAGTTTTGCTATAATATGTTAAAAGAAATTGCAATGTATGTGAATCTATATAAAAGATTACATTACATTTTTTTAAGTAAATTTACGTCTCATTAAAATCCTATTAAATCAAAGTTCCAGTGTATTAAAAAGAAATGATAATTGTGAAAGGTTTTTTTTTAAGTGTACAAATCCATCATCATATGTGTGCATTTAATTCATATCTGTTTTTTCCTTAAATTATTCAGATTCATTATGTTGCATCTAAATTTGCATAATGAACCTGGAGAAGACGTTTTCCAGTACGTACTGTAAAGTGGGAATATGGAGAGCAAGTGTATGTTTACAATTATTGATTTAAAAGTTCAGTAAAATAAACAATTACATCATGATCTTTAATCTTTGATCTTTAAAAAATGAAAGTGAGCATATTTTTTTATCTAATCTAATATAATAAAGTGACCAAATATTACATTTCATTTCTATTTCAGGTGTATATATATATATATATATATATATATATATATATATATATATATATATATATTACATCATAATGCTAGTACGCTTATACTAGTTAGCTTTACTATATCTTTATCCATTTATTCATTCATAATTGTATATTACGATAACTTCTGTTATGAATTTGACATTAGCTTGGTTTTATTGTGATGTTACTATGTTAATTTGTATTTCTATGTCTCTGTCTTTCATCTATCTATCTGTCTGTCTATCTATCTATCATTGCATCTGGATGTTTGGTCAGCACTGTTAGAAAATATCTGAATCAGCATAAGAGTGGATGAAAGAGAAGGAGAGAAAGAGAGAGATCTAAAGGAGGAAAAGATGAAAAAAGAGGGAGGGTTGATGTGTAGGAGGTGTAGAGGGAGTCGAGGATTCAAGGGGGTTTGTGGGGGAGGTGCTTATGGATTTTGGGGGGTGGGCCCGAGCCCGAGCTGCAAATTGCTGGAAATTGCCAGCTGCAACGCTGCCTGCAATCAGGATAAAACCGGTTCTGACTGGGAGGAGGTGGAAAGTCACTGTCAATTTTTGTCAAGCCCGCCCCCGGTGCCTATTTATCTCCAGGGCTGAATGGGAGGACGTGCATTACAGCGGATGTGAAAACGTCCCGGCATTGATCATTTTCAACTTAATAATTCATCCGGGCTCGTTTTTCCCTTCCTGCGACCGAATAGGGGGGGGGGGGGGGGGGTAAAGCGGACGCCGCCGGACGCCGTCGCCGCTTCCAGTGCCGCCGAATACCGTTGCATCCATCTTTCAGTCTGAACAGCGTCCATGCTACGACCTGAATCGATAGCTTCATTGCGGTGTTCTCGGGGTGGGGTGCGATCGTGCGCCAGTGATGCGTGTAATGCGTTGCAAACGGCAGCTCTGAAGCGCTCGTATCCGCGGCGTGTCTCTGAGGATCGGGACCCCGCTGCAGCTCCGTCAGGAACAGGCGCCCTGGGAGGCACCCTGATTAAAACTGTCTATTAATAACAAAGAGGCCCTAATCTTAATCTGTGAGCGCACGTGCCCCGAACGCTGCCGCCCATCTGCTCGTCTTCCTCATGGCACAAGCGCGAGGCACGGCGGCCATTTTCCACAGCTGAGAGTGGTAATTGTAATGGAGGGTGCTGAGCGAAAAGAGATGCATGCTTGTAAAAAAAAAAAAAAAAAAAAAATGAAGAAGAAGAAAAAAAAACCATGCATGCATCATCATGAAAACAGTGTATGCTAATCACGGTAAAGACATTTGTTGGATTAAAAAAACAACATTGCTTTCAGCAATCTCATACTTTAAACTAGTTATATCATCACAAACACACAGCAGACATTAAAGCTGCTAAATTCTTTTCATTTTAATCAGCGATATATTAGCGCTAGCTCCTTCTTCTTTTTGTTTGAAGTTTGAGGCTTCATGTGGTAGATGAAAATGAGACCTTAATCTGAATAACTTAATCTAATGAATCTCAATCTTACATCATTTTCAGCATTTTTCTTGAACGTGTGAGGGGGCGTTCAGGTCAAAACGGGACTTTTGATTGTGTAGAATGACAGAACGCGGTGATGAGAGTAAAAACTCCCTTTATGTCTCAATATAATCCGCTGCTACACTAATACACCTATCCCAGTGTTTCACTGGTGCTTGGACACCATCAGGGTAGAAAGTTTGCTCAGTGCGCCGCAGCCGTGATCAGACAAACCCCGGCCTCCCAGGAACTCCTTTAATGACACACACATGTGGAAATAACTTGGAGCGAGCTCAGGAGTACAGGACGGGACTGTAATGTGCGCGTAGCGTTGGTGAATGATTGTGTGTGTACGGTTCACACAGACAGATCTGACAAGTTTTAAGGATGACGTGAAAGACCGCAGTGAGCTCCGAGTCATTCACGGATGTACGGCGTTCTTTCAAACTTTTGAGTGTCTAATAGTAAAGTCAAGGCAAGGCTCAGTGGAAGTCACTTCCAGGAACTCAAAGGTACCAGTCTTACCCAGTGCAGTGTGCTACGCTATGCTAGCCGAGAGCAACGCCCGACATTTTCTACCTAGATGAGCTCAATAACTCCTAGTTCCTCATACAGCAGGCTAATAGATTTGCCGCGAACGGCTTTGCCTTCACCCTGCCGAGCGCGAGAGCGAGAGCGCCGGTGTTGCTGCGCGTGCTCGTGTCTCACATGGCACCGGTGATGGTGAAAATCCCAAAGCAGCGCTGGGAAGGAAACTTCGGCCAAATCCCGAAAAAAGCGAAAGACGTTTCTGCGTGTAGAGACAGCTCACAGGATGACCCCCACTTCCTCCTCTTTCTCTCGCTCTCGCATCTCATCCTCATTGCAGTTACTCCCACGTGCCTCTTGCTCCTCTCTGTTTCCCACTTTCCCTCTGTCCCCGTCTCTGCCTGTCTTCTCCGAGACTCAGAATGTATTGCCATGTCTTTGGATATTGTTCCATTGTTCTTATAATACGTAGATCCCCAGTCGAAATCCAGCATTATTTATTATCTGTTTGTTTTTTGAGGTTTGGTCACCTTCACAAATGAGGAGTGGATGTAACACCATGGTGCTGTTTGGGTTCGAAAGTGTTGATTAATGTTCTGGAACAGCATCTCTGACCGTAGTATTCGTATCAGTAGGTTTACACTAATGCATTCAACACCTCACGGTTTCCATAGTAACCGTACAGTGGGCGATTTTCTTTCTTCTTTTTTTTTCTTTTTTTTTTTTCTAAGTCATCTTCTACCTTGTTTAATAAATGGGTCACAACATTAATTGTAACTACATATGGAATAGAATTATGATGCGCCGTTTATTAACATTTATTTATTAACGCGTCATAAGTTAATGCACAAATTAATAACAAATAAAAGTGGGAGAAAAGATTGTGATGTTTTTGGGGAATCGCACCACTGCATCGTTGATTATTTTACTCTGACTGCAGTGAAACTGAAGGTCGATTCAGGTCATGAAGGGCTTGCAGGTGTCGTGCAGCATCATCATGATCATCTTAAATACTACGTAGTTGCAGAGGTAACGTAGTGTAGAAATCCTGCACTAAAAAAGTCTGAATCTTTCCATCACGTTTATTTTTTGATCATTTTCACATTTAATTTGGCACGTTTTTGCAGTTAGACTCCAAATGTATCCCAAACGTCTACGTACATACTGATGGTCATTGTCGGAAATAATGAATAAACAAACATATCAGTTTACTTTCATTACTCCGAAACGAACTTTGCAGCCGACTCCTGCGACGCGACGCGACGCGACGCCTCCCTCCGAAGTGAATCGCGCTCGGTTCAGATGCACCGATTTGCTCACGAACAACACAAGGTGGAGTGCGATACATTAACGCATTAATGACACTTTCAGTTAAACGCACACGTCTCTCCATATCTGCTCCCTTTCATATCTGCTTTAACGGAGCAAGCGACAGAGTCGATTCATCATGACGAGTTGGTCGGAGGATTTCTAATGGTACTCGCGTTTTGTACTTAAGCATATGGCGAGGAAATCTGTTCCTATTAATACCGATGAATAATCAGCTTCGGCGGGCTCTCCAGATTTCGAAAAAAAAAAACGTTCGTTGGCGATCCACAAAGAAGTCAATAATCCTGCAATTACTGGACTAAATGTTTTACTCACCATCTGGGCATGAAATCGTTCGGAATTTAAAACAGCCCACTTGGAGTTGATATGGATTTGTGGGTGATTAAAGGCAAGAGGATGCCAAAATGCTTTTTTTTTTGTTGTTGTTCCAGAATCCAGAATTATAAGACGACAGCAGAACCTGAGAACGCTGGAGAGTATAACTGAAAGTACGACAGGGGGCGCTAGAATGGTATTTCATTCCTCCTGATTTAAAATTTCTTATTTATGAATGAACATCGTATTATGGGTTTATGTGTTTCTAGTTCCTTTGAACACGTCCTGCAGTCACTTATGCTATAGCAGCACCGCATCGCTGATCACACGTTTGTAAAGGGTTTATTATTATTATTATTATTATTATTGGACTACGTAGAAAACGCTTGCACACAACAATCAAACAAGTGACTTGATATAAACCTGTGGTCAGAGCCATGACCAAATTCATAATGATTTGCGCTGCCTGTCCTAGGAGATGCGTCTGATCGGTCGATAATCAGGCTGCGACTCGAATCGGGCATGTCGAGTCTATCGACGGATTTGAAGTAGTGGAATCCATCCACTCTGGGTCTGGCGCGATGTCATGCTCACGCGACCTCGTCTCAGCGTCCGGTTGTTTAGCATTCCCCATCTTTCCAATCGCTGACAGAAAACGCTGACCCGAGCTGTCTGAAGTGAGCACGGACCGCTGACTCGACAGTGCGCCGCTTCGGGAATGTCAAACAGGCAACTGAGACGTCGACGCCGCTGCAGGGAGGAAAGATAGTCATTTAAATACACTTACTGTAGGATCGTTTGGAACACGCTACGGTTGAATTCCTCTTCAATCTGATTTGTCAGAAGGAGGGAATTATTTTTGTATGACAGCAGAATCACTCCGGACGTAGTGATGCACTCGTTCCTCGCTCTCGCGGTGTGGTTTCCATGGTAGCGGCTCGCTCACACGGCCTCGTGCGGTGGACGCTCCTAGTCATCTAAGACAGATTTAGATACATTTTTGTTTTATGGGTTTTTTTTAGAGACGTTCAGTGAGTATGGAAAGAGTCTCCAGGTTCAGGGAGTCATTACGTCATGTTGTTTAGTGTAGCGAGAGAGAGAGAGAGAGAGAGAGACTGGTGGGGTAAAGATCTGTCATCACAGAAGAATAAACCATGGAGGTGCTGGACAATCCTGAGAAACTTGTATTATATGGAAAGTCAGCGTTTAACTCATTAATAGGGTGTCCAATCGCTTGTTCAGCGGTTAGAGAGGGATTTGGGATTCAGCCACGTGTTAGAGGCTAGTTAGCTTTGTTGCTAGGTCGGAGGTCGGGACGATTTCAAAAGCGATTGCTAAGGAGACAGCTTGCTGTTTAAGATGACGTAACTCTAGCTTCCGTGACTGGCCTTGAACGTGTTGCCTGGTTTTGGCACTCGGCTGCTCTCTCCTCTTTCCAGTACTGGAAACCATACAGACCATTATTAACAGACCTAACGATTATTAGGAATCCTCTCGTCCAATCAGATTACTCGGTTGGAACTAACTGTTGTATAAAGTAGAATGAACACACTCCAGAATTTGTGTTTGTTGGTCTTTCGACTGTTCCCATTAAGGGGTCACCACAGTGCACCATCCGCACCACACACACCACCTGACACAGGTTTTACCCGTGACGTTCTTCCTGACTCAACCCTCCCGTTATATCTGGACAGGCAGCGCATCCAGTGGCTGGGGTTGGAGCATTGGGTGGGAATCGAAGCCTGGCCTTCTGCATGGCAGGCGAGAGACCAAACAACACACACTAGAATTTGCTTTGTAGTTCTGATGTAGTTCAGGAAAAAAGCTTCTAATTCACATAATAATTCTTCAGATGAGGTGAGACCTAAATCGAGATGTGAATTGGAGTTTAGAAATATTTCAGTGGTTGAGGTTACTTTTTCAGCGGGGGGGGGATTGAGGGCGGAGTTAACACATACTATTTTTCTCACTTCCCATTCTAATGATCTCGATTCCACCAGATTTGCTTCATATAAATGTGTAACAGAGACTAAAAACAGTTCATTAAAAACATTGTTTTCATTCTACATTATGAATTACATCACGTCATTTGTCCTTTATTCCGCGTGCTTGAGCAGAGTCCTTGAGCATGCCCGGCTTCAACAAACTCCTTCATGACTTTATTAAGGTTTTTTTTTGTTTTTTTTTCCCATGAAGATGCTGTTATTTGGCTGAGGAGTGAACGGTGCAGGGTGTATGATTGGGAGCGGCGCTAATTTGACGAGGTCAGCCTCACACCATGACTGGAAAGGAGCAAAATCAGGGAATGCAGCAGTATAATGACCAGGTATTACAAGCGTTCATCAGGATGTGAGGGTGTGTGTGTGTGTGTGTGTGTGTGTGTGTGTGTGTGTGTGTGTGTGTGAGAGTGTGAATAATAATGGCTGTGTCGTGTGGAGGGTTAAACTCCCATGTTTCCTGACAGCTGTCTGTATCTTCAGCTGTTGTTCACACACCCCTCAAATTCAGTGTTCTGACACTGTCCCGCAACTCACACACACACACACACACACACACACACACACACACACACACACACTGGTATGGTATTTTTATCTTTGCAGAAATGCATTAATACACACTGTAGCCTGGATAACAAAAACCCAGCCAGGCCTTCCCGCCCTTTCTGCCCGAGGTTAAAAGGCTGTCGTTTCAGAAGGGTCAAATTATTGGCTGCACCAGGCAAAGAAAACAACTAAGGAGATTTGATATGACTGGAACTGGAACTTTTAACACATAGTGTCGACTGATCTGCGGTCGCTTCCGTCGCTCAGGTCGAGACTCGGCAACGTCACATGACCACCTGAACGTACTGAATCACCAGGGCATCACACTGACGGAGTTTTTCTTCCCTGATACTACGGCCATATCGCACGTGTGTGCTGTAATCCAAGCTAAAGGTGGTTGAATGAAATCTTAGCGTGTGCGACTTTCCTTCTTCTTTTATTTTTTTTTAGCATAGAATTACACGCGTGCTACCTGAAACGTGAGCTGAGCTGTGAACGTCAGCTTGTCTCTCTCGAACAGGCCTCTGTTGATGTAGTTAAAGGTGGAGAAGGTGATGCACTCGACGAGCGTGCTGACGCGGGTCTTGACGTCGACACACGCCTCGGCGTTCTGCACCGCCTTGCGGAAAACCACATCAAACGCCTGCGGAGAGCAAACACAGCTGGATGCACCTTAAAGAATCAGTT
>QNUK01000894.1:0-16574 GCA_013621035.1 Clarias magur | reverse complement strand
GCGCACCAACGGAAACACTTATCTGTCAGGATTTATTTGTACTTTTTTTAAAGATAAAGTGCAGATTAATTTGTTTCATTTTCATTTTATAGATTGTATTAATTTTTTTGGGGGGGGAGGCTGTGGAACGAATTATTTGAATTTTCATTATTTCTTATGGGAAATGATGATTTGGATTACGAGTGTTTTGGAATACGAGCCCATTTCTTTAACGAATTATGCTCGTAATCAAAGGTTCCACTGTAATAATAATAATAATAATAATAATAATATAGAATCAGGATATTTATTAAAATCTCATTACAAACAGAATCACAACACACAAGTCGAATCATCACCTGGGTATCGTGATAATATGGTATCGGTCGGCCCCCGTGGAAAAGAGTAAAGAGTATTTTTATTCCCCGTGCCTGAGCGGCTGCTGTAGAAACTGTAAGCCATAAGAACGACACGCTGTGAGTCACCGGCGCTCCACTCAGAGCTGCTCTTATAGAACATTAATCAACACCTTCTGACCAATCAGAATCCAGAACTGAACACCACTGTGGTGCGAACATACTATATGCTGTATATATAAACACATTATACATTGTACAGAATAAATCCAGGAAGGATCTCAGTATTTGTCGTTGATGCAAAAATAAATGCGCCCTATGGCACTTGCTGTACTAATTATACTTACAGAAAAACTTTGCACACGACCTCTCTGCATCTTTAAATCAGACGGTAAGGTTTATTTTGTGGGCTTTGCTTATTTTAGGAAGATCTATTAAAAATGATCTAAATAAAAACACAGAGCGTGACGAGCGTCTCTGTTAAAAGAAGCACTGTAACAAAGAAACCTCAAATTAACCTTTATAATGTTTATGTAAGTGCACTCAGAGCTTATTTTAACACGGCAGATCCGTCTGTCCACGAAGCCTCGACTCTCCCCGTCCACCCACATGATCTCACGCTACTATTTATTATAGCTCTTATATTTATTATATTGAATTTCATTTCCATGCAGTCTGTGTGTGTGTGTGTGTGTGTGTGTGTGTGTGTGTGTGTCACGTTCTTGCTCATCACTCATCGGGGCAGAACAGCTTTTATGTAACAGTAGTTTTTTTCTGTCATTTGGGGCTTAAGGGAATCTAAAGTCCTGTTATGCAATGCAGAGAGAGAGAGACAGACAGAGAGAGAAAGAGAGAGGGAGAGAGAGAGACAGAGAGAGAGGTTTTTGAGTTTTTAAACTCACTTTATTATAATAAAATTAAAGGAGTGACTATTTTACAATGTATATACAAAAAATATATATTGTGTGTGTATATATACACACGTGGACAAAATTGTTGGTACCCTTTGGTCAATGAAAGAAAAACTCACAATGGTCACAGAAATAACTTTAATCTGACAAAAGTAATAATAAATTAGAATTCTATGAATGTTAACCAATGAAAGTCAGACATTGCTTTTCAACCATGCTTCAACGGTATTATTTAAAAAAATAAATGAACTCATGGAACAGACCTGGACAAAAATGATGGCACCCCTAACTTAATAGTTTGTTGTGCAACCTTTTGAGGCAATCACTGCAATCAAACGATTCCTGTAACTGTCAATGAGACTTCTGCACCTCTCTGCAGGTATTTTGGCCCACTCCTCATGAGCAAGCTGCTCCAGTTGTTTCCGGTTTGAAGGGTGCCTTTTCCAGACAGCATGTTTCAGCTCCTTCCAAAGATGCTCAATAGGATTGAGGTCAGGGCTCATAGAAGGCCACTTTAGAATAGTCCAATGTTTTCCTCTTAGCCATTCTTGGGTGTTTTTAGCTGTGTGTTTTGGGTCATTGTCCTGGTGCAAGACCCATGACCTGCGACTGAGACCCAGCTTTCTGACACTGGCCAGCACATTTCTCTCTAGAATCCCTTGATAGTCTTGAGATTTCATTGTACCTTGCACAGATTCAAGCCTCCTCCATGTTTCACAGTAGGGACAGTGTTCTTTTTTTAATATGCTTCATTGTTCCGTCTGTGAACATAGAGCTGATGTGCCTTGGCAAAAAGTTCCATTTTTGTCTCATCTGTCCATAGGACATTCTCCCAGAAGCTTTGTGGCTTGTCAACATGTAGTTTGGCATATTCCAGTCTGTCTTTTTTATGATTTGTTTTCAACAATGGTGTCCTCCTTGGTCGTCTCCCATGTAGTCCACTTTGGCTGAAACAACGACGGATGGTGCGATCTGACACTGATATTCCTTGAGCATGAAGTTCACCTTGGATCTCTTTAGTAGTCTTTCTGGGCTCTTTTGTTACCATTGGGATTATCCGTCTCTTTGATTTGTCATGAATTTTCCTCGTGCGGCCACGTCCAGGGAGGTTGGCTACAGTCCCATGGATCTTAAATTTCTGAATAATATGTGCAACTGTAGTCACAGGAACATCTAGCTTCTTGGAAATGGTCTTATAGCCTTTACCTTTAACATGCTTGTCTATATTTTTCTTTCGAATCTCCTGAGACAACTCTTTCCTTCGCTTCCTCTGGTCCATGTTGAGTGTGGTACATACCATGTCACCAAACAACACAGTGACGACCTGGAGCCCTATATATAGGCCCACTGACTGATTACAAGATTGTAGACACCTGTGATGCTAATTAGTGGACACACCTTGAATTAACATGTCCCTTTGGTCACATTATTTTCAGTATTTTCTAGGGGTACCATCATTTTTGTCCAGGCCTGTTCTCATGAGTTTATTTTTTTAAATAATTCTGTTGAAGCATGGTTGAAAAGCAATGTCTGACTTTCATTGGTTAACATTCATAGAATTTTTATTTATTATTACTTTTGTCAGATTAAAGTTATTTATGTGACCTTATGGGTTTTTCTTTCATTGACCGAAGGGTACCAACAAATATGTACACATATAAGGAGAGAGAGAGAGAGGTTTTTAACTCACTACATATACCTATGCGCACACACACACACACACACACACACACACACACACACACACACACACACACACACACATACAGGCGTACTTGCATACACACACTCATTCATACACACAAACACACACACACACATGCATCCATACACAATATATAGATGTTTTTTGTTTGTTTGTTTGTTTGTTTTTGTTTTTATAAGTTTTTTTTTATTTTTTTTTTAGGTTCAGTCATTCAGTTTTAGTTTTTTTTGTCCATTCATCTGCAGTCCTCTGGTTTATGCTTTGATTTAGCTGTTGTCCGTTTTTTCTTCCTTTTGCGTGACAGTTAAGTTTTTTATTGTTGTGTTAGTCTTTTTCAGTTCTTTTAATGTCTTTTCTGAGTTTTGGACAGTTGTAGAAAGATCTTCATTTGCTCCTCGGTATCTACAGGTGTGTGTGTGTGTGTGTGTGTGTGTGTGTGTGTGTGTGTGTGTGCTGTGCTGCTCCCGGCCTCTTCACTCTCCTGTGTTGAGTCTGACTGCGTGTTTTTCGTTTATTAATCGTTTCTGTGGTGAACGTCTCCTCTCTCTTTCTCCTCGGTTTATTTGTACTGTTGTCTTTGACTGTTGGTGGTGTGTGTGTGCTGGTCTGTAGCTCCGGTGTTTCCCTGCAGATATTGTGGGCGGGGTCAGCATTAGGGGCGGGGTCACTGTCTGCGGTGGGTACTGTACACGCATCGTTTACCGTAGTGTCTGTGTTGTTATCTGCTCCCGGCGCGGTGTGTGTCTCTGTGGTGGTGCTGTGTTCAGGGCCGACCTGTTCGAGTCGCGGCTGCGGTGTGTCGCTGCGGTCCGCTGTGGGCTCCGCCTCCCCGCTGTTCTCCGGCTGGCTAGCCTCTTGTGTCCCACGTCCCCGCACTCAAAACACCTGAGCGGTTCCGTGGTGGCGAAGACGGTGTAGCCGCTGTCCCCCTCTTTACATTTAAAGTTCACATTTTAAAGTCTGATCTTCGTTGTTTAAGATCATTAGCACTTGCCTGCGGAAGGACAGGATGTGCCGCATGTTGGAGCTCTTACACCCGAGCGGGATCGCTCTCATAGGGCCGACAAACTTCCCGAAACGGGCAGCTCCTTCAATATCGCCTCGTCCTTTATGAACGGAGGCACGTTAGATATGAGCACGTGCGGCGCAGGGGCAGACAGAGGGGTGACTTTTTAACCGCGGCTCCTCTCACACAGATCCCGCTCCGCGTCAGCGCGCTCGCGAGGTCGACCCTGTTCACCAACACCACCACGGCCTTGTTCATCCGGGAGGCAGAGTAGATGTTCTCACACCCGATCCTCTCCCCCACCGCACACAGCACGTCCTCAATCGGTACACCGTCCTCAGGGACACACCTGACGCCATGCGGGGGAGACAAAGTCTCCACACCGGCCTCAGAGGCCATGGTGCCCCGCTCGCTCTCTCTCTCACTATAAACTTATTTATATATAAATATATATGTAACCTATAACATTTACTGATAAAAAAAGAAAAGAAATCATTATTAAATAAAATACATAAATAAACAGTCGCCAGAAAAACTTGACAGGACGCCAAACAGCCTTCCACTCGCTTCCTCTCAGCCGGCGCATGCGCAGAGGGAGAGAGAGAGAGAGAGACAGAGAAAGACAAAGAGAGAGACAGAGAGAGAGACAGAGAGAGACAAAGAGAGAGAGAGAGAGAGAGAGAGAGAGAGAGAGAGAGAGAGAGAGAGAGAGAGAGAGAGAGAGAGAGAGAGAGGGGGAGAGACAGAGAGAGAGAGAGAGAGAGAGGGGGAGAGAGAGGGAGAGAAAGGGAGAGAGAGAGAGACAGACTTTTTTTGACTTTTTACAATCCTTTATTTTACAAGTTTTGTTTTATAGGCTAGAAAAAGGATTGTGTTTATAAATAAATGATTTAAAATAGATAAATAAATAAATAGATAAATAAGACATTCATTACATTATAGTCCTTCTTTAAAAACACATAGTTATTGTGCTTTTTTCAGTTAAAATATGCGGCAAAGATGATTTCGTCATCTTCTACCGCGCACAAGGTCTCCTCACAGCACCATATGGTTTTAAACATGTTTATGTCTTTCATACTTTTGTAAAAATTAAAATCAATTAAAATCTTGATTTAACAAGTCTGGAGAAGATCTTTTTGGGGTCGCAGTCTGTGCTTTGTGCCAGCTTATTTTTTCTACTTATATAAATTGCCATTTTAGCTTGACCAATGGTAAAATTAATAAGCTGGCATTTGAACCTGTTTCTCCGGACGTATTTAAAACCAAGAATAAAAAGCTGATGAGTAAAATCTACATTCAGTGGTAAAAAAAGGTGTTTTAAAAGGTTAAACAAAGGTGACAACCTGGAGCAATGTATAAAAGCATGAAAAACAGTTTCTCTCTGTGAACAGAAGGGGCATTCCTGTGTGACGTCAGGATTTAAAATGGAGATAAAAGAGTTCACAGAGACAATTCCATGTAAAATCCTCCACTGGAGGTCAGCAGACTTTTTGGTTAATGGTGGTTTGTACAGTGCCCTCCATTCTGGTTTAAAATCATTATTAAAACCCAGTTCAGTGCGCCATGTGGTGTCCCGTTCAGTTTTTTCTTGTTTAAGACCTTTACACATGCTTTGTATAAAACCTTACCAGACACTGTCTCAAAGTTCATGTCCTCCTCACCCTTGAGCTCCAGGAGGGGGCCGCCATGACCCTCTAGGTCCGGAGTTATCGTCAGCTGTGGAAAAGTTTCTTCTTCTGTAGGACTGGTCTCATTGCTTGCGTGTTCCATCAGCTGAACGCGTTCCTCCGACGTTAGGGCGGTTCTCCAGCGGTGTAGGAGCTGGTTGGCGACCCGTTGAGACCGAAGTCCCATCTGTGCTGCCAGGTTCTCTGCTCGAGACAGGTCTGGTCCGGTGATGTTCACCAGCTGTCGGAGTGTGACGATCCCTGCTTTTATCAGGGTCTTGGATAGTGCTGGGGTGGTTGGACTAGAGATGTCCAGCTGCCCTCCACAGACTAGGGGCTCCTCCAGCAGCCAGTGTAACGTTCTACTTCCTTTGTTTTGTTTTTTAAAAAAGGTCCAGATTTTAAAAAGTCTTTGATAAAATACGGGTAATCCAGTAGTGTCCAGTGCTGTGGGGTCCATTAAAAACAGAGTTCTGTCCAGCCCAAGACCTCCCACCGTGCGTAGGAGTGTGTAGGCTACCGCTCTCCATCCTTCATCACTCGCTCCGGTGAGAAGTCTCTGGATGAACTGCAGGCGGAAGGCTGCAGTTCTGCTGGCTAGCTGCACCAGGGCCTGTCCTCCTTCCTCTTTGGGTAGGTGAAGTAGACTTTGTGGTAGCCAGTGCAGTTTGTCCCAGAAGAAGTCTACCAGTAGGGCCTGTATGCTTGCTAGCAGGTTCGGTGGTGGGTCCATGCATGCCAGTTTGTGCCACAGGGACGATGCTGCTAGGTTGTTGATGACCAGCACTCGTCCTCTGTAGGACATTTTTGGGACCAGCCACTTCCATCTGCTTAGTCTGCCTTTTATGCTTTCTACAACTCCATCCCAGTTTTTGTTTAAAAACTCAGCACTGCCCAGGTAGACACCCAAGTATTTAAAACCAGTCTTTTTCCACATTAAACCCCCTGGTAGTGTGGGCTGGTCGCCTCCCCATTCTCCTACTAAAATGGCTTCACTTTTAGTCCAGTTGATTTTAGCAGACGATAAAACTTTAAAATCTTCTAAAACACCAGTTAAAAGATTCACATCTGCCTGTGTGTTGACCATTACAGCTAGATCATCGGCATAAGCTGAAACACAGGTTAAAATATTAAAATGAGGTATGTTAAAACCAGAAAGCTGCTCTCTTAGTTTGCATAAAAGAGGTTCGATTGCTAAAGAGTATAGCATGCCTGACAGAGAGCAGCCTTGTCTAATACCTCTGTGTACTTTAAAAGGGACACATAAACCACCATTAACCTTCAGTACACTCTCAATGTCACTGTACAATGTCTTGATCATTGTGGTGAATCCTGGGTTGAACCCAAAGCTTTCTAGCACCTTCCACAAATATTTGTGCTCAACCCGGTCGAAAGCCTTTTCTTGGTCCAGTAAAATGAGACCGGTCTTTAGATCCAAGAGTCTTGAGACATCCAAAATATCACGAATGAAATGTATATTATCAAAGATGGACCTACCAGGCACGCAGTACGTCTGGTCGTGATGAATGACCTGCTCCAGTACCTTTGTCAGTCTTGAGGCTAATGCTTTTTGAGAGTAGTTTGTAGTCAGTGCACAGCAGTGATACCGGGCGCCAGTTCCCCAGGTGCGTCAGGTCTCCCTTTTTTGGCAGTAAGGTCAGGACAGCCCTCCTGCAGCTCACCGGGAGCTTTCCTCCTTTCACGCTGTCCTGCAACGCCTCTAGTACATCCTGTCCTATTACTGACCAAAATGCCTTGTAGAACTCTACAGGGAGACCGTCTATACCTGGCGCCCGCCCGTTCTTAAGGCCTTGGAGGGCCTTCTGAATCTCTGCCAGTGTCAGTTCTGCCGCCATGTCAGTGGCAGCTTCTTCTGACAGCTTGGGCAGGTTTTTCAAGAAGGTTTCCTCCATTGCATGTGCTTCTGACCACTCACTACTGTACAGCTTTGAGTAGAAGCCGTGTGTCTGCTTGCGAATCTCAGTGGGCTCTGATACGAGATCCCCTGACTCTGATCGCACAGCATGTATGATTCTTTTCTGTCCATTTTTTTGTTCCAGACCAAAAAAGAACTTAGAAGGAGCATCCATTTCTGTTGCGTGTTTAAACCGTGAGCGGACCAGCGCCCCCTGTGCTGCAGTGCCCAGTAGGTCGTTCATTAGGGCTTTTTTGTTTTTCAGGGATTCAATGTTTCCTCTGTTTTCTGTGGTCTCTAAACACTGGAGTTCTGCTATTTCGGTCTCTAGCGCTCTCATTGATCTAACAATGACTTTTGTGACATTGAGGGTGTACTGTTGACAAAAAACTTTTATTTGTGCTTTAGCTAGATCCCACCATTGCTGTAGAGAGCTAAAATCTGCTTTTTGTGATTTAAGATTGGTCCATAAAAAAGTAAAAGACTCAATAAAATTGGCATCTTCTAAAAGTAGGGTGTTAAAATGCCAGTAGGCTCTTAGGCTTTAGGTTTCTCCTACTGACAGCGCACTGCACCATACTATGATCAGAGATGCCTACTGGGACGATAAAACATTTAGTAAAATAAGACAGTTGATGTTTAAAACCATAAAATCGATCGAGTCTTGCCAGTGAGAGTGTGTTCTCTATGGAGTGGGCCCAGGTGTACTGTCTTAGTTTCTTGTGTAAGTCTCTCCATATGTCACTTAAGTCCTGGGCCTCCATCATCTCCCACATGCGTTTACGGGAGGCCATGTGAGGTTCTCTATGGTTTCTGTCCAGGTTGTCAGTTGTGCAGTTAAAATCCCCACCCAGAATTAAAATGTCAGCAGGGTTACAGTCGTTAATTACGCTGTTTAGTTTGTCTAAAAACATCATCCTCTCTACTGCCTTGGTGGGAGTGTACACACAAATAAAAACAAAAACTTCATTTTCATAAAACGTTCTCACTTTTAAAAGCCTCCCATTTAAAAATTCTTCTACTGTATAAGAGTTTGGTATAAAATTGCGAGCAGTGCGACTCCACCACTCAGTGGTGTATTGTGGCTCAGGATCGCGAGCCCATCCCACTCCTTCGACCAGTCCGCTGCGTTCTTGGAGTCGCTGTGCGTCTCTTGAAGTAGAGCCACATCAACATGTTTCTGTTTTAATAGTTCGTATAGTTTGGCTCTTTTTTCACATGTTCTTGCCCCATTAATATTTAAACTTGCAATATTTACTTCACTCATTAAAAAGTATGTAGATAAAAAGACAGTCTTATATAAAAGAAAACATACCAGTGTCCAGCAGGGAGTAAAAATCATTCTAGAAGTTCCTCTTCAGCGAGTTCCTTGTTTATTTTGGTAATCCATTTTTTCAGTCTAAAGATTTCAAGTTCAGCGAAAACTTTTTGTCTTCTGTAGTACTTGACGTCATGGACGAACTGCCTCTTGCTTGAGAAGTGGTCTTCTATGAGCAGCACAGAGTCTGAGATGTACCCATCACTGTCTGACTCCGGTTCGGGGTCTTTTTTGGGGATCTTTTTTCCTTTTTGGTGCCTTGAAGGAGGCGTCCTCTTCCATCTCTATGTCCGCCTCGTCCCCTTGTGACAGTGCGGCTGATGCTTCCATTTGACGGCTCCTCGCCCTTGTACCCATCGCTGAGAGCACAGGTAGCTCCAGCGCTGCACCCGAACCCTCTGTGACCTTATCAGCAGTGTTCGGCCTCTCCGGTGCCGGCTGGGTCACGTTGGGTTCCTCTCGGTCCGGTTTGGCCGAGCTCGTTGTTTCTGGTGTAACTCCAGTTGACTCTCGGACTGCAGACTGGGCTTTGGGTTCGGTCTCCTCTGGCTCTGGGTCAGCAGCATTGCCGGGTCCCTCAGCAGACGGCCGAGCTGTAGTCGCAGGGGGAGCGGCCTCGCCCGGCACGGTCGCGTCGTGACCCGCTCGCTCAGCAGCACCAGGATCGCTCTGTCTTTCGGGACAAGCACGGACCAGATGTCCCATTGCACCACATTTAAAACATTTTATATCAGTGTCTGAGGAGGCGATTATGCTGTTATCAAAGTTTTCAACCCTGAATTTAAAAACAGCATTTAGCTCTTCTACACCCTCTTTAAAGATCATAAAAACAAGTCTCCTAAAAGACACCAGGTGTTTAATCAGTGGGGATTTACAGCCCAGGGGGATTTTCTTTATAGGGGAGACCAGTCTTCCATATCTGGACAGTTCTGTAGCGATGACACTATCAGGTATGAAGGGAGGGACGTTGGACAGAACTATTTTCTTGGCTGGGGAGCTCAGGGGAGAAACCCGGATGTGCTCATTATTAACAGTGATTCCATTCTGTACAAGTTTAGCCACTTTATCAATACTATTAACAAACGTAACAACAGCGCTGTTCATGCGGGAAGCAGAGACGATGTTCTCATGTCCCACCACATCACCAACCGCTAACACACACTCCTCTAAACTCGCCGCGCGCACACCACGCGCACACCACGTGACACCGCGCTGGCGAGTTAAACTTTCAAACCGCTGTGTGTTCTGAGCCGCCATGCTCCAGCAACACACGCGCACACACACACACACACACTCAGTCACGCGCACACACTCACACACACAAAAAAGGTAAATTTAGCCAAAAGATGTAATAAATGGCGAAAAAAGGCAAAAAGAAAATTGGCTAAACGCCAATCGCTCTCACGCGCTCTACACGCCACACTCGCTTCCCTGCCGCACCGCGCATGCGCAGAGAGACAGAGAGAGAGAGAGAGAGAGAGAGAGACAGAGAGAGAGAGAGAGAGAGACAGACAAACACAGAGAGAGAGAGAGAGACAGACAGACAGGCAGAGAGAGAGAGAGACAGAGAGAGACAGAGAGAGAGAGAGACAGACAGACACAGAGAGAGAGACACAGAGAGAGAGAGACAGAGAGAGAGAGACAGAGAGACAGACAGACACAGAGAGAGAGACAAAGAGAGAGAGATGCCAGAGAGAGACAGAAGAGAGAGAGAGACAGATCAGAACAGAGAGAGAGAAGACAGAAGAGAGAGACAGAGAGACAGAAGACACAGAGAGAGAGATCACTATCAGAGAGAGAGAGACAGAGAGAGAGAGCGAGGACAGACAGACACAAGAGAGAGACCAGAGAGACATGACGACACAGAGAGGAGAGACATAGAGAGAGAGAACATTGGAGAGAGAGAGAGAATCGAGTAGAAGACAGACACAGAGAGAGAGACAGAGAGAGAGAGAGAGACAGAGAGAGAGACAGACACAGAGAGAGAGACACAGAGAGAGAGAGACAGAGAGAGAGAGACAGAGAGAGAGAGAGAGACAGAGAGAGAGACAGACACAGAGAGAGAGACACAGAGAGAGAGAGACAGAGAGAGAGAGACAGAGAGACAGACAGACACAGAGAGAGAGAGAGAGAGAGACAGACAGACACAGAGAGAGAGAGACAGAGAGAGAGAGAGAGACAGACAGACACAGAGAGAGAGAGACAGAGAGAGAGAGAGATGTGCTGAAAACATTAATTTGGGTGTCATTTAAAAAAAAAAAAAGAAAAAGAAAAAAAGAGTCACCAGCGGGTTTAAAAAGCTGATGAGGTTGTTAATCTGATTTCTAATTCCAGTCCAAGTGGAACGAAGCGCTGACGTGAAAGAAAGGAAAGAAGAAACGTGTGTCCGTGAGCAGCGTTCTCGTCCTCTCCAAATACTGGACGTACCTGTAAAGTCTGGGCTTCAAGATTTAACTGAGTGAAAACGTTTCCGAGTGTAAATTAGAGCTGATTTTCTGCACCGCTGCAGTTCTTGAAATATTGTTTACGCTAAAAAAAAAAAAAAAAAAAAAAAAAAAACTTGATTGTTAATTTTTGAGTAGAAATTGCAAGTGAATTAATGAATATAATAAATAGTTAATATTGATCCATTTAATTAATACAGTGCTGCCTCGGCACGCCTCACGCAGTTCCACCATAAGAACTGAAACTTTGCAAGGAATTTGCCTCGGCGTACGAACCAATTTCGGTGTACGAGCGAATCATTTGCACGCACGTCCGGGAGCCGCTCAAAACCTGTACACACCAGTGCGTCATGTTTGTGTAATGTTTGCTCATAAATGAAAGCCAGATGAAGGGAGCATTTTTTCCCCCTGCTTTTTCTGCAGAATTTAGTGAAGACGCAGCACCACGGCGCCCTGAAGGTCATCAAGGACGGCAGGCAGAAGAAAAGGGAGCCGCTTTCAGGGTGGATTGTAAAGCAGCCGAGGTCACGCTGTAAAACTTTACAGTTAAAAGGAAAATATTATAAAAGTTCAAAATGAGGACATATAAATAAACAAATATACACACACACACACACACACACACACACACACACACACCTTAGAGTGAAGCCCACTGTATCTATTCCTGAATCCAGAATGACAAGTTGTCATTGCACAACATCCATTTTGTTTTACACGTAATCCAAATGTTCAGCAATTTTTTTTTTAAATCCAATTTGCGTCGCTGAACTATGAAGCCTGTCACCAGCACAACAAACCTTCTGCTTCTCCTTGCTTATTATTTGCTGCCTTCCAGTACCATATGTCGAGCCGCCTAGTGAGCAAAGGCAGCGAGCGACACACTGCAACACACTGAATTTATCACCGCTTAACGGTCCTGAACAGCCCTGGCGGCGTATCTGGTGCACTGATTAGCGTGATGGAGAGGAGCGGTGGCAGGCATACGGCCGCGGCTGGAGCGCGGCGCTTCCTCTCCGCTTCCAAATGGCCGCCGCGTGCCCTGTGGCCTGTGGAGCTGTTGCGTCTGACTTTACACACTGGCTCTTAATGATGTGTCCCACGGTCCCGCGTTGTCACAGCTAATAAACTCCAGCTAGCGACGTGTACGCTAGTCGACTGCTAACATGCCTCGAGCGCGAGGAGATGGCCGAGAGGGGAGCGGCGAGTTCCCAGGAACTGAATTTGTCGTTGAAAATCACACCGTGTGCATTTTTACCATGAAACTTTATGTTCAGGTTTCGTCCGTGTGATTTGCGCTCATAATACTTGAGGTGTTTTAATTTTAAAATTTCTTTTACATGACTTACATCCTACACCTTAGGTGGCATGTGTTAGGCTTTGTTACTGCAGAAAATGGAAACGATGCAGGAAAGGTTTGTCAGCAAAAATCTTCCCGTCAGGTTCCAGTGGCCGTCTGGGCGACGGTGTTGGTGTTGGTGATGGTAGCTGATCCTTTAGGTGCTGTGGGTTAAGGGGCGCCCCTGACCCCTGACTCGTTTGATAATCAATACTATTCAGTTCACTCGTGTTCTGGCTGAACAGTGTATTTTACTCTCTCCAAATACAGAATTCACACCAAAAAAAGAAAAATCTTCAGTTAAAAAAAAAAAGAAATAAGCTTTGTTTTTGTTTTTTTATTTGTTTGTTTGCATGTTCGTGTCTGGATTTTATTCATTTATTTGTTTGTATTGTTTTATTATTATATTTGTACAATTCATATATAAAATGAGTATATTTGTAAAAATCTACAAATCAATAATTCCATAAAAAATACTTAATCTTAAGATAAAAAAAAAAAACCTATACTACTACTGCTAATAATAATAATAATAATAATAATATAATAATAATTAATAATAATAATGTAAAAATATGTAACATTGGTTTACTGGTGCTTAACAAATCTATCAATAGTTTATCAGTGAAATATTTATTTATTTATTTATTTATTTATTTACAGGTGTGGACATTGTTTAAAATTATTAATTATCATATTAGTCATTTTCTTATTTTAAAAAATTGTGTAAAAATGCAGAAGTCAAAAATTATTTGTTGGTTTGTTTGTTTTTCTATTCAGGCAATACTAAATTCCTAACTTTTTATTATATATATAATATATATATATAATATTATATATTATTATATATATATATATATTACAAACACCTTTCTATATTCAAACAAACATCTTAAATCAGCTGCTAATCAGTGAGTGTAAATCTGACAATTAATTGCATGACCTGTGTGTGTGTGTGTGTGTGTGTGTTTGCCTGCATGCGTGTTTACAAGTGGAGCTTCCAGGCTCCTAACCTGAGCTGATTAGCATCCCAGATGGGTCGCGTGCCTCAAGACAGTCATGCTGTGACGCTAATTAGCAATCTCTCCGGGGAACGCTAAGCGCCTCGTGCACACGCCATGTTCGGTCCTTATCCTCATGCGAGTGTTGCTCTGACACACTGTCGCAAGAGCTGCCCACATCTGCTCGTAATCAGAGATCTTCCATATCTTGGCAAAGAAGGTGATTAGGAATAATTTTAACCGGTTTTAATTGTGTCCTAGAAGAGCAGACCGGAGAGGTGAAGTAAACGCTGAGTGTGAGCCACACGGCTAACACGGTGCTAATACTTCTGCTCTCATTATGCCTTTTTAGAGAAGCTAGCATAGTCACTCCACATGCTAACACACATGTGAGAACATGACTAACAGCGCTAAGACTTTCCAGACTTAAAGTAGGTAATGCATGCACAAAAAATACTGATGTTTGATTAATTAATCATTGCATATTCATCATTGGATCGTTCTGCTCATTTGCATATCAAACATGTTCCCCAAAGAATAATTATCTTAATGTATAATAAATATAATGGAACGGATTTTTTATTTATTCTTTTATTTTTTTTACCAGAATGGAGTAAAATAGACAGTTGGAAACCTCTACTGATGATTGATTGGCTTTTAAGAACACTGCTGGGCTCGTATTCACAAAGCTTCTTAAGCCTAAAAGTCGCTCTTAGTGAAGAAATTCTAAGAAAAATCTTAGAATTAGGGCACTTTCTTAGAATTTTCCCTTAAATTTAGGATTAAATCTTAGTAAAGATAAAAATGATTCACAAAACATCTCAGCCCTAAAAACAGCTCCTAAGGTAAAAAAAAGTGTTAAGAGTAGAGAGGAGGACTTTTAAGAAGCTTAAGAGTTTCTCTAGCAGAGGACAAAATGGCAGAAGGAAGAAATATTCTCCAAACACTGAACGTAAAGCTAAAAGTAAACGCGGCTCTTCTGTCCATTTTGGTTTTCTTGTTCATTTACTTCCTTCCATCTCTCTTGGATTGTTGACTACAGACCATCCAAAAGTGCAAATTAAATAAACTGTCCTGTGATCATGTAAACTGTAAAAGCTGAGACATTTTGCTCCCATCAATCTGAAATCTTAACTATAGTAACTAATGTGTGGAAATTGGTTCTTTCAAAGTCGACACATTTTCAACATTTAGCTGTTTCATTATCTTTAAGACATTTAGCCTAGAGACTTTGCATGAAGTAGCCTGTAGTCGTGATTATACAATTTCTTCATATACAAAAATGATGATTTCACGGTTGGTTCTATTATCGTGTGTTCTGTTTTCACAAAGAGCTCATTTCAAGACCTTTGCAGAGATCAGAGGTTATTATTTTTTCATCAACCAATCACAGTCCTTGAATTGCTGCATCATCCCTAGCCACGGGGTCGACCACGCCCCCTCACTAGGATAAAAGTTTTTCTACTTTCCTCACTCAGAGTTGCTCTAAGAAGTTTTCTAAATCACTTTTATTCTAAGACTCCCAGCTAGGACTTTTTAGGCTAAGATAGGAGCTCTCTGAGAGGATTCTAAGAAGCTTGGTGAATACGGGCCCTGGGTTCCAGGAGCGTAAGAGCTGACAAGGGGTTAATTCTAACGGGTTTGTGCATCACTGCTGCGTCTCCAGCAGTTAAGCATGGAAGCATGGAAGCGTTTCCTGCCTCGTGTCGATGTTTCTCTCACAATCACCAGAGTGTCTCCGCAGGATGCTAATCTGACGCACAGTGGGACCGACTGAGCGCTGTTTTGTCATTTCCACCCACTCTGGTCGGTGCCAGTCGGGGGGAGAGGGGGGGTGATACGGATTTTGGTGAGTACCCCGTTAGTTTCCTGGTGAGCCGGCGTCTGTCTGCTTTCTGTTTCTTGAATGTCATTATTTGCAAAATGGCAAGAAGCATGTTGGTGCATGATCATTAGCATGTTGACTAGCTTGTTCAGTGCTATTTGGCTAGCTAATGTACTGTTTTATTACGCATGGATCAAAGTGCTTATTCGCATTTGCAAAGATTGTATTTTAAATAAAAATAAATATATTTTTAAATATACCTGTTAAATATATAGTTTGTCACAAGAAAATGTTTTTCGGGAACCTGTCGTACATGAACTTTGCTATAATTTAAGGAAGTTAGTGCTAAAAGCATGTTGAACCGTGACCCTTAAGTCAGATCGTATCTTTTGTTCAGTAAACCTCATGTTTAGTTAAGAAGTTTGACTCTGTGGAGCATTTAGGGGTGAAACCTACGAGAGTCGGGAATCGAACTAAAGCCTGGACGAGGAAATCTTTTTTTTTTCCCTAAATAACTCAAAAACTAGGCAACATTTTAAAATATATAAATAATATCCTCATACAATCTGATGCATTTACATAGACAATCAAATACGTTAGAATGCTAATAAAAAGCGTTCTATTAAAAAAAGCATTTATATTAAAATGTTTTGAAATAAAAAGCTATAAAATGTAAAATATTAAATAATAAATATATATAATAATAATTAATAATATAATAGTATATTATATATATTATATATATATATATATTATATATATATATAATAACAATACTGAAAATAATTTGGTATAACTCTATAAATAATAATAATAAAAGAAATAAAAATAAAAGAAAAATAAAATTCTTATTGTTCTGGTTTGTTCATCAGACTTGTTTTCTGAAAGGACTCACAGAATCTCTCTCTCTCTCTCACACACACACACACACACACACACACACAAACTCACACACACATGTAATAGGCAAAATTGTTTTAATTTCTATTCCATACTACAAGTACTTACAATATTTACAGTAAAAAAGAAAGAAAGGAAGCAACCAAACAATAAAAAAAAAATCATCAGTAAATGTTAATTGTTTTAATTTCTTACAGTAGAATGAGTG